>CAUYUJ010020571.1:313675-435725 GCA_963575745.1 Prorocentrum cordatum | reverse complement strand
AGCAGCAGTAGCAGTAGTAGTAGTAGTAGTAGTAGTTAGTAGTCGTAGTAGTCGTAGTAGTCGTAGTAGTCGTAGTAGTCGTAGTAGTCGTAGTAGTCGTAGTAGTAGTAGTAGTAGTAGTAGTAGTAGTAGTAGTAGTAGTAGTAGTAGTAGTAGTAGTAGTAGTAGTAGTAGTAGTAGTAGTCGTAGTAGTAGTAGTAGTAGTAGTAGTAGTAGTAGTAGTAGTAGTAGTAGTAGTAGTAGTAGTAGTAGTAGTAGTAGTAGTAGTAGTAGTAGTAGTAGTAGTAGTAGTAGTAGTAGTAGTAGTAGTAGTAGTAGTAGTAGTAGTAGTAGTAGTAGTAGTAGTAGTAGTAGTAGTAGTCGTAGTCGTACATGTGGTTGTTGTTGTTGTTGTTGATGTTGTTGTTGTTGTTGTTGTTGTTGTTGTTGTTGTTGTGCGTGTGGTCTGCTGAACTTCGCGCCGGCTGGCGCGCCATGCAACCGACCGTCCAAATCAGACGGCCGCGCAGCGAGTAATACCAACGCCCAACCAATCCGGCAACCACCCAACAAACCAGCCAGCCGATCAGCCGACCAACCAGCCAAAAAGCTAACCAGCCAGCCAACCGTCCTAACGAGGTGGCGGATTCGCGTTGGTTTTGGGTGCGCTCAAATGAGAGGCGGGGGACACATGCGAACGCCGCCGCTTGGGCCGTTGTCGGAGTTCATGGGGCTGCGAGCCACGTGAAGGGGGATGGGGAGGATAACAATATGAAGGGGGAGGCGCACGTCTGTCGTGTTAGCGCCTGCGCGGCCCCGCGCCGCCGATGAGGCATGGAGGGAGCCTCAGGGCACGGCGAGAGGCGGCAACAGCCGCGGCGCTCTTGTTGAAGATGTTCGTCCGGTGGAGGGGCACCCTGATTTCGTTGGCGGAGTTCGGGTGGTCCTCGTCGTCGGGGTGGATCCCAGTGTAATGGAAAGTGTTGGTCGGCAGCCCGACGTTCTCGTGCTGCACGCCCAAGTAGTTGTAGGTCTTGAAGGCGATCGCGAAACGTGCGATCGCATGGTCGATGTGGTCATTCCCGACCTGGTTGCCGTTGAGCGCCATGCGCGTCAGGATGGAGCCCGAGACCTGGCCCCTCGGCAAGCACAAGTGTGACCACACCCCCGGGCCGGTCATCTAGTGGCTGATGTCGTCGATGTTGTGGGCACTCTCCTTCAACGAACAGCCATACAGGCAGGGGAGCTTGATCGGGTACACGTGCATGCGGTGGCTTGTGGTGCAGGCGCCAGCCAGCGTCTTGAGGGCAGGCCACAGCAACGTAGGCGGGGAGCGAGCAAGATGACCACGAAGGATACTCCACCCCGCAGCCAACGATTCCTGCCATTCGTCAAGGCCGAAGAGTTCGTGCCGTAGGACATGAGCTTGGTCCCCACTCACATCGTCAGGAAGCCAGCGGTCTTCATCACGCGAGGGACCCTCACGTTCGAGCCAGCGCCTGCGTGTTCGGTGTTCCGCAGCTTCTTCTTCAAGATCGCGCTGCACAACAGCTGATGGTTCTGGATCAGAAATGACATGCAGACGACGATCGCGAGAGCATTCCGAACGCTGCCACGCAGACTCGCATATGTCCACCGCCATGTCACGGCGGGCGTTCAGGTTGCCGGTGAAGTCGTCAATGCAGAAATTGGCGTCGAATTGCGGTCTGCGCAGAACCGCTGTCGCGTACGGGACGCACCACTCCATCCAGTCGTTGTAGTTATGGTAGCCAGCGCCCATGAAGATAGACGGAATCCATCTCTCCGCCCAAGCAGCAGTGCGCTCGTGCAGGTAGCTCATGGACTTCGTGCTGGCGTCGGCGGTGCTGGAATTTGATGGATGTTGGGTGGGTGCAGAAGGAGGCGGCATATCTTGCTGTCGAGGTTGCTGAGGTCTATGCTGGTGAAGTCGAGGAGGCGGGGTCCCAGAAGCGGATACCGTGCTTGAAGACGCTTCAGGATAGTCTTGTGGAAGTCATCGCGGTAGAGGACACGTTCGAGTTCCTGTCGAAACGCTTGCTGTGGTGACGTTCGCAACTTCCTGCGATTGTCATCTCCCTCTTGAGCATGCGCGGTCCTGCCACGACCGCGATGCGAAATAACCATGCGACCAGCGTTAGCAGCTCGAAGATGCGCTGCTGAGAGTGAAGGAGGAGGAGGCGGAAGAGGAGCAGGAGGAGGAGGAGGAGGAGGAGGAGGAGGAGGGGAGGGGAGGAGTGAGAAGGATGATGGGAGAACGCGGGGCGCTGTCCCTGCAAAACGAAGACCCAACGCCGCAGGATGGTCGGGGACAACCAAAAGAAGCCAAGGAAGGGGCAGGCCGAAGGGCGGAGCGACCGAGGGGCGCCTGACGAGTCCCGGGCGACCGGTGCAACCGACTGACAAGCGAAAACAAAACAAAATCACCAAACCAACCAGGGAGGTGCCAGCCGAAGGGGTCGAGCGACCCATGGGCGGCCGACGAACCTGGGGGGGGGGACTGCAACCGACGGGCAAGCGAAAACAAGCCATAACGCCAAACCAGCCAGGGACAGGACCAGCCGATGGGGCCAAGCGACCGAGGGGCGTCGACGAGCCGGGGGCGACCAGTGCAACCGACGGACGAGCGAAAACAAGCTAAAACAACCGAAACCAGCCAGGGGTGGGGCCAGCCGAAGGGCCGAGCGACCGAGGGGCGGCCGACGAGCCTGGGGCGACCAAGGGGAACCGACGGGCAAACGAGAACAAACCAGAACAACCAAAACAAGCAAGGAAAAGGGCCAGCCGAGGGGCAGAGCGACCGAGGGGCGGCCGACGACTCTTGGGCGAACAGTGCCATCGACCGACAAGCAACAAAAAGGCAAGCGATCGGGGGGCGGCCGAGGGGCCAAGCGATCGGGGGGCAGCCGACGAGCCTGAGGCAACACAAACCAAAACATCAAAACAAGCCAAGGAAAGAGCCAGCCGAAGAGCCGAGCGACCGAGGGGCGGCCGACGATCCTGGGGCGACCACTGCAACCGATGGACAACCGAAAACAATCCCAAACAACCAACACCAGCCAGGGAAGGGGCCAGCCGAGGGGCCGAGCGACCGAGGGGCGGCCGACGAGCCCGCGGCGACCAGCGCAACCGACGGACAAGCGAAATCAAGCTAAAACAACGGAAACCAGCCAGCGGGGAGGGGGGGGCAGCCGATGTGTGGAGCGGCCGATGGGGCGGCCGACGAACCTGGGGCGACCAGTGCAACCGACAGACAAGCGAAAACACGCCGAAACTAACGAAACAAAACAAGTGATTGGCTTGCCGATAGGGCCGAGCGACCGAGGGGCGGCCGACGGGCCTGGGGCGACCAGTGCAACCGACGACCAAACGAAATCAAGTAAAAAGAACCGAACCCGGCCATGGAAGGGCCTAGCCGAGGGTCCGAGCGACCGAGGGGCGGCCGAAGAGCCTGGGGCGACCAGCGCAACCGACGGGCAAGCGAAAACAAATCTAAACAACCAGAGCCAGACAAGGAAGGGGCCAGCCGATGGTGGGGCGCAGCCACCGAGGGGCGGCCGACGAGCCTGGGGCGACTAATGCAAACGACGGACAAGCGAAACAAACCCAAACAACCAACGCCAGCCAGGAAATAGCCAGTCGAGGGGCCGAGAGACTGAGGAGCGGCCGACGGGCCTGGGGCGACCAGGGGGACCGACGGACAAGCAAGAACAATCGAAACCAGTTGTTCCAACAAAACAACAGGGAAGGGGCCAGCCGAGCGGCCGAGCGACAGAGAGGCGGCCGACGTGCCTGGGGCGACCAACGCAAACGACGGACAAGCGAAATCAAGCCGAAACAGCCGACACCAACCGTGGAACGGGGCCGAGCGACCGAAGGGCTGCAGACGAGCCTGGGGCGACCAATGCGACCAAGCGTGGGGGGAGAAAAAACAAAACCAAACAACAAAAAAAAACGTCCAAGACCAAGCAGGGAACGGGCCAGCCGAGGGGGCGAGCGAGCGAAGGGTGGCCTGCGCACCTGGGGCGACCAGCGCGACCGACGGACAGGCGAAGGCAACCCCAAGACAAACCAAAACCAGCCGGGCCAGCAGAGGGGCGGCCGACGAGCGTGGGGGCGGCCGACGAGGCTGTGGCGATCGCTGCAAACGACGGACAAGCGAAACATATCAGAACAACCAGTGCCAACCAGCGGAGGTGCCAGCCCCGAGGGGGCCAAGCGACGGAGGGGCGGCCGACGAGTCTGAGGCGACCAGTGCAACAGACGGACAAGCGAAATCAATCTAAAACAACCAAATCCAACCAAAGGAGGTGCCAGCCAAGGGGCCAAGCGACCGTGGGGCGACCGACGAGCCTCGGGCGATCGCGGCAACCGACGGACAATCAACGACACATCCACGCAACCAGCGCCAGCCAGGGAGGGGGCCAGCCGAGGGGCCGAGCGACCAATGGCCGGCCGACGAGCCTGGGGCGACCAGTGCAACCGACGGACAATCGAAAAAACTGTCCAAAACAACCAACGGAATGCGAAGGAACAGGCCGGCCGAGGGGCCGAGCGACCGAGGGGCGGCCGACGAGCCTGCAACCGACGGACAATCGAAAAACAAATCCACGCAACCAACGCCAGCCAGTGAAGGGGCCAGCCGATGGGGCAAGCGACCGAGGGGCGGCCGACGAGCCTGGGGTGACCAGTGCAACCGACGGACAAGCGAAAACAAATCTAAACAACCAAAACTAGCCAGGGAAGGGGCCAGCCGAGCGGCCGAACGACCGATGGGCGGCCGACTAGCCTGGGGCGACCAGTGCAACCAGCGGACAAACGAAAACAAGCAAAAACAAACAAAACCAGCCAGGGAAGGGGCCAGCCGATGGGGCCGAGCGACCGAGGGGCGGCCGTCGAGCCCGGGGCGACCAGTGCAACCGACGGACACGTGAAAACAAACCCAAAGGGGCAAAACCAGCCAGGGAACGAGCCAGCCGAGGGGCCGAGCGACCGAGGGGCGACCGACGAGCCCGGGGCGACAAGTGCAGCCGACGCACACGCGCAAACAAGCCCAAACGGACAACACCTGCCAGGGAACGAGCCAGCCGAGGGGCCGAACGACCGAGGGGCGACGCACGAGCCTGGGGCGACCAGCGCAACCGCTGTACAACGAAAACAAGCAAAAACAACCAAAACTAGCCAGGGATGGGGCCAGCAGAGGGGCCGAGCGACCGATGGGCGGCCGACGAGCCTGGGGCGACCAGCGCAATCGACAGACACGCGAACACAAGCCAAAACCATTCAAACTTGCCAGGGAACGGGCCAGCCGAAGGGCCGAGCGACCGAGGGGCGACGACCGACGAGCCCGCGGCGACCAGCGCAACCGACGGACAAGCGAAAACAAACCTAGGGAACCCAAACCAGCCAGGGAAAACTACCAGCCGAGGGGACGAGCAATTGCGGCGCGGCCGACGTTCCTGGGGCGACCAGTACAAACGACGGACAGGCGAAAACAAAAGAAAACGACCAACGCCAACCAGGGAACGGACTGGCCGAGGGGGCGAGCGACCGAGGGGCGGCCGACGAGCCTGGGGCGGTCAATGCAAAAGCCGGACCAGCGAAAACAAGCAACAGGGAAGGGGCCAGCCGAGGGGCGGAACGACCGAGGGGCGGACGACGAGCCTGGGGCGACTACTGCAACCGACGGACAAGCAAGAACAAGCAAAACTAGTTGTTCAAGAACAAGGACTGCAACTACAAGGAGAACAAGGAAGAACAAGCAACACAACAAAACAATCTAAAAGGGAAAGGGCCAGCCGAGGGGCCGAGCGAACGAGGGGCGACCGACGAGCATCGGGCGACAAATGCAACCGACGGGCAAACGAAACAAGCCAAACCAGCGAAAACAAGCCAGGGAATTGGGCCAGCCGGGGGGACGAGCGACCGCGAAAACAAACCAACATTCATACAACCAAGCAGGGAACGGGCCAGCCGAGCCGGGCGACCGAGGGGCGGCCGACGAGCCTTGGGGGGGGGGCGCAGTCGACCAAGCGAAAACAAGACAACGCAACCAAAAACGGGCCAGCCGAAAGGCCGAGCGACCGAGGGGCGGCCGGCGAGCCTGGGGCGACCAGTGCGACCGACGGACAAGCGAAAACACAACAACGCCAAACCAGCCAGGGAAGGGGCCAGTGGAGGGGCCGAGCGACCGAAGAGCGGCCGACGAACCCGTGGCGACAGGTGCAACCGACTCACACGCGAAATCCAGGGAACGAGACAGCCGAGGGGCCGAGCGACCGAGGGGCGGCCGACGAGCCCACGGCGACCAGTGCATCCGACGGACATACGAAAACAACATAAACGGACAAAACCAGCCAGGGGACGAGCCAGCCGAGGGGCCGAACGACCGAGGGGCGGCTGGAGAGTCTAGTAGGGCGACCAGCGCAGTCGACGGACAAGCAAAAACAAACTAAAACAACCAACGCCATCCAAGGAACGAGCTGGCCGAGGGGCCGAAATACCGAGGCGGCGCACGAGCCTGGGGCGACCAGCGCAACCAGCGGACAAACGAGAACAAGCGAAAACGACCAACACAATCCAGGGAAGGGACCAGCCGAGGGGCCGAGCGACCGACGGGTGGCCGACGTGCCTGGGGCGACCAGTGCAATCGACAGACACGCGAACACAAGCCAAAACCATTCAAACCAGCCAGGGAAGGGGCCAGCCGAAGGGCCGAGCGACCGAGGGGCGGCCGACGAGCCCGCAGCGACCAGCGCAACCGACGGACAAGCGAAAACAAACCAAGGGAACCCAAACCAGCCAGGGTAGGGGCGGGCCGAGAGGCCAGCGACCGAGGGGCGGCCGACGAGCCTCGGGCGATAAATGCAGGCGACGGACGAACGAGAACAAACAAAAACAACCGACACCAGCCAGGGAACGGGCTGGCCGAGGGGGCGAGCGACCGAGGGGCGGCCGACGAGCCTGGGGCGACCAGTGCAACCGACGGACACGCGAAAACAAGCCAACTCAATCAAGACGAACCAGGGAAGGGGCTGACCGAGAGGCCGAGCGACCGAGGGGCGGCCGAAGGGCCTGGGGTAACCGGCAGAAAAAAGCGAAAACAAGCCAAAACAACCGAAACCAGCCAGACGAGCCAAAACAACCGACGGACAAACGAAAACCACCACAAACCATAAACGTCACCCAGGGAAGTGACAACCAGGCCCTAGAGGCAGATTCGGTTCGCGCCCGCCCCCACGAAGCATCGAACCACGTCAATTATTTAAGTGGAAGGGCGCTTGAAGTAGATTGGGGTCTGGGAATCCTGAAATACATACTTTCAACGACCGGTATGTTCACAAGATGTGAAAGATCGCTTCGCTTCGCCTCAGTATGGGTCCTGCGCCCACGCACCCCCAACCACTCGGTGAATGGGTGATCGGTGAAAGCTGATGATGACCGCGAGGGGGGTCACAGTCATTTTCCAGGAACTGACCACAGGCACGTCTTCGGTTGGGAAAAAATGAAGGAAAGAGCATCGGTGTGACGGGGCCAAGGTCACGCATGCGAGGTGGGAGGAAGTGATGACCACGAGGGGGGTTGCGGTCATGGCGTTCAAGAAGCAATGCCATGAGCGTCAACGGAGTAGAAACAGAAACACATGATCCGCAGCAAGGACGGCGAGGATGAAGAAGAGGAGAAGAACGGAAACGACGAGGAAAACGGGCACGACGAGACAGACGGTCCCGAAATCGCCAGAAGGGGGAAACATCATGACTGAATGCGATTCCAGCAGCGACAGAGCTGATGTGATGACCGCGAGGTGGGCGAAGGTCACGAGGTCGAGCAAAAATATAACCATGGGTGCGAGTGGGACCGCGGGCATGGGGTGCGGGGTGGACGTGAGGGTCGTCGGAGAGGGGCAGGGGTCGGCGCGACGAGGGGGCGACGCTGATGATCGCGAGGGGGGTGAAATTCATCGCTCGGAAAAGGGTTGGCGAACCCCACCGTGAGAAGAGGGGCACGCAGTGAAAAGTTCTTCGTCGTGGCCAAAGCTTCAAAAATGCATTGGGGCCTCTGCGCCATCTGAGGGCCTCTTGGGCGCCTCTGGGGCGTTTTGGGGGCCGCGCGCACCAAATTCGAGCCCATCAACAAGCTTGGAGGCATTGCTGATTCGTAATTACATCTCGTGGCCCTCTTGGTCGTTTCGTGGCCTGTGACAAGCGATAACGATGACTAATGTCCGCTCGCTTTGGAGGTGGCCCGGGTATTGTTTGGACGCCTTTGGGGAGGATCTCAGGCTGGGGCGGGCTTTAGGGAGCTTTGGTGCTCACGGCGACTGGCCTATTGCTGGCTGATGACGATGGGGCAAACATGGAAGATGATGACGAAGTAGGAGATGGAGCAGAAGGTGAAGAGCAGGAAGCGAATGAGGACGAGCAGTAGCCGACTGATGTCCGCTCGTTTTGGAGGTGGCCTGGGTGTTGTTTGGACGCCGTGAGGGAAGGTCTCTGACCTGAGGGGGCTTCAGGGGGCCTTGGCGTTCATGGCGCCGACTGGCCTACAGCTGGCCGAAGCGAGTAGAAATTTTCTAACTCGGGGGATAAAGCGGCCGTCGCCCAATGAAGCTGGGACACGGACACGACCGCGAGGGGGGTCGTGGTCATGCCGCTGGGGCCGCCGTGCCGCCATGGCGGCACACCACTGACCTGGATCGCGAGTTCGGGGCGTCTTGAGTGCCCGTCGGGGCCTCGCGACGTGTATCTGTCGGGCCTCTGGAAAACCTGCATGGCTCGTGAATCGAGGGCCTCTGGAAGCCTTTCTGGGGACGCCGTGCAGGACGCAGACGCGAGACCTCCCATATGCTTCTGGGGCTTTCTGGCAGCCTTTTTGGGAGCATTTGGGAAGTCTCAGGGGACCTCTTGGGCCTTCTTAGGGGGTCCTTTTGTGGCTCTTTTGGGCCAGCTGGGGGCCCTCTTGGGCCATCCTGAGACCCTCTTGGACAGTCTTGGGGGGCTTGGGCCGTCTTTGGACCCTCTTCGAGCCCTCTTGGGCCGTCAAGGGGGCCGCCATTGGGGCTCCCTTGGGGCCTGTCTTGGGCTGTTTTGGAACTCCGTTCGGCCGTCTTGGAGCCCTTTTAAGCAGTCTTGGGGCCCACTTGGGGACCTCTTGCGTCGTCTTAGAGCGATCTTGGCGGCCTCTTGGATCGTCTTGGACGCTGTCAGGACCGGAGAAGCGAATTTGTTAAACATATACGTCTCCCAAAAGGAATGCGACGATTTGTGCCTCTTCCGACAAGTGCCCTGGGGCTGGCTGGCGAATACCGTGCGAAAGGTAGGGGGGGCATCTGGAGAGGGTTCCATGCAAGATGCACGATTATAGGAATGTATGCACGGTCGCAGTCCTGGCGAATTCGGGTACGCGCGCAGCCAATGGGGCACTGCTGACGATGGCGAGCCAACAAGCGAGTAGAGGACCCGAAACTTGGCCACGGCAGATTGCCGCGGCCCTGGCAACTTGCCGCAAGAGCCCCGCTGGCTGTGCGGGCCGAACCGCGAAGGCCCACAACCCATCAGGCTACTCTCTTTACGCGGCGATCGAGGCGCTAGGGTAAACGCCATGCCCTCCGAGCGGATAGCGTATCGCTCCGCTCCGCGGGGCGGGAGGCTCGGAAAGGCTCGGGACGTTGAAGCCTGGGGGCTGGGAAGTGGATAGCGTGTCGCACCGAAGCGCGGTGGGACAGAACCGGTGGCGCGACTCGCTATCCAAAAGTTCCCGACCGGATGCAGCAAAACATCTCATGAAACGCCGCTAAGAGACTCAGCCAGGCTGATGCGCCGCCTCCAGAATTAGGTCGCGGCAACTTGAATTGCCACCCCCCGTGGAACTCATCCGTGGATCACGCTGAGGAGGAGAAAGGAAAGGAACATAAACGGCAGCATGCGTCTCCAGCACGCTCGGGATCCTCAGCCTCATCCTCGGGATCGCTCGATTGCCTTGGAAGGAACGTGACCGCCAGTGCTGCACTTGTGAGGAACACCACGTTGAAAGAGATCGATGCAAGAGGCTCGCCGAGCTCAGAAAACCAGTTGCCAGCCGTGCATTCGTGATGACAATGGAGGCACGCATGACCAGGCCCCCAACACAAGCATCCCCAAGTGGCACCATCCAGCCAGACAGGACTATCGATGCACACGGCACGGGTCATGCCCAGATCGTTGCCCGTCATAGCTATGTGTACGAATGTGTGTTGAAAGTGCTCGGCATGTTCTAGGTGAGCCATGTTCTCAATATCCGCGGCACTGGCCTATACACACAGAGTACCGCAACTAACTTGCCACTAATGCTTTCGTTTGCCGTGTGGCACACAACATTAATGGTAAACGCAGCAAGCACGACAAGCGTGGCCAACCATGCAAAATACGCCATTCCAAAATTGATGGGCAAGTTGGAAGCCGATGATTCGAAATACTTGGAACTCAACCGTGCAGCCCATCACTATACCTCCCAATATCGTTGAGATGTGCAGCCAAGCTGCGCAGAGCCTGTTGCAAATGCCAAGCCTCTTGAGCACAGGAATTGCGACACCAAGTGCCACAATTCCGAAACAGTAACAAAGGGGACTTCTGGAAACAAGTCCTTGTTCGGATATCGCATCATCTGGACCGCTGGCACCATCGTGCACATCGTCCCAAACAGATTGGCCCTTGCCTGTGCAAACCCGCCTGAACTTGCGAAGACGCCAACCAACATTAGATCCACTGACCCCGATTGAATGTCTTCAACACTCGCCTTCTCGGTCTTCGTATCGTCCAAGACGACCC
The DNA here is from genome assembly GCA_963575745.1 of Prorocentrum cordatum. Taxonomy (NCBI): domain Eukaryota; class Dinophyceae; order Prorocentrales; family Prorocentraceae; genus Prorocentrum; species Prorocentrum cordatum. The sequence goes on along the minus strand of CAUYUJ010020571.1, from coordinate 424,923 downwards.
AAAACGCCCCCCAATATAACAACAAAACAAAACGAGCCGACAATACGGCCCCAGACGGCTCAATAGGGTCTCACGGCCCCAAGACGGCCTAATAGGGCCTCCCGAAGGCCTCCGAGACCGCCCCAACGCGGCCCAAGAAGGGCCGCGAGCGCGGCCCAAGACGGCCCAGCCCAAGGCGCCCCCAAAGACTCCCAGAGGGGCTCGAGAAAGGAGCATAGCCGGGGTCCGTGTTTGGGCGCAGCCTCCCAAAACCACGTTTTACATCAGACCAACGTACCGTCAATCAATTCAACAAAAGACTCAGCAGGTAAGAATAATGTCAATGCCCCCCTCTACCCCCCGCGGCGGGCCGCACCACATCTGCCGACTGGCCCATGAAGGCCTCAAGACGGCTCCAAGACGGCTCAAGATGCCCAGTAGGGCTACAGGACAACCAGACTTGTCGACAAAACAACCTGAATACGATTCATGCATGCCCACCTTTGCTTTCATCATAGCGCCCGATGGAAGGACAAGAGGCGCCCTGGATCGCCAGAGGACGGCAAGGACCTGAAGCGCGGCCCAAGGCGATCCAACAGGGGCATAAGACGCCCCAACAGGAGAACTTCCAGGAGAACGGCCCAAGGAGGTCCCAGGACGGCCCGATGAGGCCCCCAGACGGCCCCAGGATACCGCAAAGACGATCCAGATAGTCACAAGATGGCCGGAGAGGGCCTCAGGACGGCTTAAGAGGCCCCCCAAACGGTCCCAGGAGACCCCATGACGGCTCAGGAGCAGACGGAACGCTTGTCCTGCCCTGTCCCCCGCGAAGAGGCTTGTGTCACGAATTGACCCAGCGACATAGCCGGTCCACCTGAGACATTCCATGCTTGCAGGTTCTCAAGAAACATTGGCGATTTGCCAGAAGTGGAGAAAAAGGAAAAATAGCACAGAGAATCGCACTCAAACTTTCATGGCTCGATTGGTGCTCTTCGCAGCCGTGCTCAACTTCATGCGACACCGCCCGCTCGCCAAGAAGCTCCCAAAGGTCGCGGCCTGGAAAATCAGCCCTGGCACTCAGGTAACTAGCTGGAGATATAGACCCGGCTGCCAAGATAGTCTGGAGCCAAGACGTCACGTATACTCACGACGCCAAGGATCTGGGAGGGACCGACCAATCTTGATCATGCGACCTGCCCACCAGTAAGTTGCGAAACTCTCTCAGATTCAGATCCCCCTCCAAGGCTGCCGACGGACAATCTCAGGTCAGGCATAGTCGCGACACATAGGCATGGAGACCAATGCGGAAAAAAAGTGGATGTGGGAGGAGAGGATGTGGGAGGGGGGGAGGAGGAAAATAACCCCTTGGACATCACGGGCCTCCAGCCTGAGCCCAAGGAGAGTGGCCATAGCTTCCTTAGCTGAACACTGGATGAAGCTTGGGCCTAGCTAGTTACCCTGGCAGAGGCTATGTGGCGGGGGTGATCGCGAAAGTTCGTGTTGCTCCCACCGTGCACAAACATTTCATCCGAAAACGATTGGCTCTCTGAAATCAACCATAAAAACAAACAGCCGCAATCTGAAAAATGACGTCAAATATCGATTACGAACTTCACGGCGATCTCCCAAACCTCATGCCTTTGCAAGACGGAGTAGCTTGGTGGACAACGACGGTGAACGATGTCAGACATGCATTCAGGAGGGGGAAGGGAGAGGATGGAAGACGACGACGGGGAGACCAATTCGTGCCACTCGCCTCAGAGGCTGAGGGGAGTAGAGGGGGCGAACCGCTTCACGGAGTGGCCTCACAAAGCCAAGGTCATTCACCTTCTGTGGATCCACGCGTTTCCCCACCTGGCCATGAAGCGACACGCCGTTTCTCCCCCTAAACTTCCGAATCATCCGGGACAAGTCCGGTCTGGGGCGATTCTGGCTTGGGCCCCCGACGCGCGAACCGGGAGGTGCCCCTGACCGCCCCCGGCCCCCTTGATTCGGGACCGGGTGGACGCCCGAATTGTCCAGGAAAGCCCTGGTCCGGGGCATCTCCAGTTTGGGCCCTGCAGGCACGAATCCGTAGCTGCCCCCAGTCCTAATGGCTCGGGGCTCTGATCCTCCCAGGCGCCCTCCGGCCGCCAGGGGAGGGACGAGGCGAAGGCAACGAGCGGCCCCAAGAATAGCCGATGGTGGGGCCCCCAAGTGCAGAAAGACAGCAGCGGCCAAGGACCAGCCCAAGACGAGGAGAAGGGAGGAGGGAGTTTTTCTCCTGCTGCTGTTCCTCCTCCTCCTCCTCCTCCTCCTCCTCCTCCTCCTCCTCCTCATTCTCCTTCTCCTCCTCCTCCTCCTCCTTATCATCATGTTTCTCATCGATTTTCCTTTCGTTGCTGCTCCTCCTCCTCCTCCTCCTCCTGCTCCTCCTCCTCCTCCTCCTCCTCATCATCATCATAATCTCCTTCTCCTCCTCCTGCTCGAGAGTCGGGAGAGAATGCTCAAGCGTGCAACACCAGGCTGACCGACCTGCAAACAACAGCGAGAGGCACGAATAATGAGGAAGGACGGCCGGCAACGACGGTGCAATGGAAGCGCCTTGAGCCTGATCCACTTATGTGCTAATTTGTTCATCACTCGGAACAAGCGGAACGTCCGCAACACGCTGAGGAACCCTCCTGGCAATCGTGAACGAAGACTCATGGCTGATTGCAGGCAAGGGGACGCTGCAGGCGAGGAAGAGTGACTGAGGGCATGCCCAGCGATCGCGGCTACGGCTTCCCCCCAGATCACTACTACTTCTGCTGCTGCCACGACTGCTGCTACTAATAATGCTCAGCCGCCACCGTACCACTAGGCATTGAGTGGAGTGTCCTTAGGTGCGTTCGATTCCTCAATGATATTGGAAACCCTTGTAAGGGGCCCCAGGCCCCCAACACACGGATTTGCAACGACGTGACACACGACACCCGGGGCTTGTCGCGTGACTTCTGCTGAGGCCAGAGGGCGCCAAGACGAATGGTCCCAGGCCACGAGACTGTCCACGAGGGCCTGATATAGCCTCAAGACGGCCCAAGCGGCACTCGATTCGCCCCAAAAGGGCTCCAAGATGACCCGCAAGATGGCCCCCATGAGGCCTTCACATTTGATGTTTTAAGCATGTGACTGTTTTGGCGCATTCGCGTTTCCGCGCTCCAGGTCGCCCGAGGCGGCCCAAGAGGGCCCCAAGCATCTGTCAACTACTGCGCAAACGGCAGTCAAGGGGCCCCCAATACGGCCCCAGAGACTTTTAAGACAGCCCCAAAGGCTCCCCTAGATCGCCCAAGAACGCAGCAGAAGGCCGCCAAGTGGGCCACACGGCGGCCCAGCAGACTCTCAAGACGGGGCCATGAAGATGGCCCCATGAAGATGGGAGGGGAACACGAAGAGGCCCAGGGAGTGCTTCTCCCCAGGGATGGGCCCGAAGTGAGGCCCCAGAAGTTGCCGCCAAGAGGCACCCGAGGGACCGAATAGTGCCCAGGAGGCCTCCAATGCGACCCCAAGAGAAGCCCAATGGGAAGAATTCGAACAGACATTTCGAGCCTCCCACCACAATCTGGCCCCCACGGTCGCCAGGACGAGATCCAAGAGGCCTCTGGTCCAGAACCCAGGCACGGTGGCGGATTGGGCTGAAACAAGCCGCTAGATATTGATGCCGCTCATCTTATGGACATTGCGATTGCTACCACCACTACCACTGCCACTACAACTGTCGCCAGTACAACGACTACAATCACTCCTACTAATTACAATTCTACTGAGGCGGACCAATGGTGCAGTCACCAGCCTTACGTCCCATATGAGATAGCAGGCGAGAGCCCCGATATGGGACCACAAAGGCTCCACGACGGCCCCCAGAGGGCCCCAGTAAGCGATGTGTCAGGTTCCGAGGGCGCAGCAATGATATGTTCCCCCTCGCTCATAGACAAACTCACTAAAACACCTTATACCATTGAGTGGTTTGGCCAAATCGGGGCTAAGATGGCTTTCGAGATTGCACAATAGTTTCCAAGTTTGCTCAACATGGCCATCAGCATGCTTCCAAGAGTCCCCAGGATGGTCCCAAGGCAGCCCCATCTGACCACAGAGACTCCCAAGGCCGCCCTCAAGTTGCCAACACCATTCACAATTTGATGGGTTTTAATGATTTCGGCAATCGCCATGTCGCTTCTGGTGGGCTTCTGGGGCCCCAGGCTCCACGACCGCCAATGGGGCCCACCAGCGCCCCAAGAGCGTTCCAGTATTGCTCCAATGTGCGATCGCTCGTTCTCCAAATCTGGTCCCAAGACGGCCTCCAAGAGGAGCCCAAGAGAGCCCCAAAGGCATCCAACATTGCCCCGACAGCGCCCAAACATGGTCCCACTGAATCTCAGATAGTCTCTCTGATTGCCGATCCCGGGATTCGATTTGACGGCTGCCCTCCTCTTTGTTCCACTGCATGCTCTTCCCTGGCCACGGCGACACGCCTGGGGATAGCTTCTGGATGTGCTGATGCAGGTGCGCAACGGATTAGCAAATGCTCTGCCGCCTGCAGTTCTTAAGCGTAGCATTCAGCCTCCTGGCGCGCCAGAAATCTTGAGACGATTGAATGGGAACCGCGGGTGGCAACTACCAGGCAACTGCAATGCCAAGCACGTTCACCATATGCAGCCCCTCAGCGAACGGGGGACCATTAACGAGATCAATATCGACCTCCTCGGGCTACTGCAGAAGACGACGACGACAGCGACTCAGACCGACGTGATGACTTCCTAGAGGCGCACGAGCGTGGTCAGGACACGCTAAGCTTTCACATTCCAGCCTGCGTTGCTCTAATTTCTGGGCACCCAGGGTAGCCACGAGTACGCTTACAGCAAGCGAGAGCATGGACTGAACATGGGAAGATCATCCGAGAAACGGGGAGAAAACAATGTGCGTGCTGACCACGGCAAATGCAACATGACAACACTTGAAGGCGTCCTCCACCGTCTTCCGACAAGGCGTTGACGACGAATTCCACGATTGAACCCGCCACAACAACCCCATCGAAGCACGTGATCGGATTGTTCACGTACTGTGTCGGCCCGCGCGCAAGAATCATGATGACCATCTCGACGATGAAAATGCACAAGAAGGTTACCTCCATGATGGCGACCGCCTTCTCCGCGTCCAACCATCCGAAACCTCAGAGCCACTGCATTCCGACAGCGCTCCTCGTGCAAAACGGGCCTCGCGACTTAGGCAACGCCCAATCACGTGCACATGCGACTGTCGCACAACAAACGTTTCCCTATCCATGCGCAACCATCACAAAGTCAACCAGAACAGCTACAGAAACAGCACCATGCCCCTCAACGTACGCATCAACATAAACAAAACTAACCACACTAACAACAACGACGACAACAACAACAACAACAACAGCAACAAGTACAGGCCAGCATGCCCCCCCGGGGGTCGGGAGCGGATCAATCACCTCCACCACGGGAGGAAGAGGCCGGCGCTGCCCCCCCGGTCCAGCAATAACAGCAACAACACCAGCGGCAACAACAGCAGCAACAATGATCCTTATATACTATTCGCTCTTACCGCCTCGAGTGTGATTCAACGTGTATTTCCCAAACCTTCGATGTGTTTCCCAAACCTTCGTCTTCGATCGTACACCTTTTGGGGGGTATATCTTTCTTCCCTGCAGACTGGGCCCCGGCAAGCGGCGGGGCGGCCGTGGACCGTCGGCCAGGCCAGCAGCAGCGCTGATCGGCGGCAACCCGACCCCAAGAGGGACGGACAGGGGACCGACCCCACGACGACGACGATGACGACGACGACGACGGCGACGACGACGAGCGAGAGCGAGAGCGAGAGCGAAAGCGACAGCGGGGCCACGAAGGGCAGAAAGGGGGCCACGCAGGGCGACAGCGGGGCCACGAAGGGCATGCGTAGGGGTAGGGGGATCTCCGCGCACCATTGCCCCCGTTTCTTATCCCCGAGACACCATCGCACAGAGCCCCCCTCCACGGTGCTACGGGCGACAAGTGTTTTTTGATAATCAAGTTCCCAGCGGAGCATGGAGCAGACGAGCTCGTTGAAAACGTCTGCTATCCCCTGAGCGACGGGCCGCCCGTTGGGCAGCATCGCGCCGGTGGCGGCCCAAAACACGTCGTCGACGTAGAGCAGGACTGGCAGGGCGAAGAGCGTGGCGGCAATGGCGTTCAGGGCCTGCGCCGTCCGAAACCACCCTGTCACCCCGCTGAAGTGCCCGAGCGCGCGCGAGAACAGCGGCGCGAGCTGGAAGCGGTGAAGATCCGCATTAAACACTAGCGCCCAACACATCCACAAATGCTCGCTGGCAGGCGGTAGCCTCTTGAACGCCGACCAGAGATCTGACTTCCAGAGGACCACGTCTGAGGCGATCTCGGACTCGCGGGCGGCAGCGGCGATGCACGCTAACGCCTCGAACATGTGGTCGTGCACATCACAATGGAATGTGCATTCAAGCGCAGTCGTTCACCATCTTTGTCGTGAAAATATTGCTATCCCTGGCTTATCTGCCAGCGGCACGCGGCTCTCCATAATGCCGAACGGCTCCACTAATAACACCGTGCTCAAGTCCACGTCGCCGATCTCGCAGGCAAGGCCAGCTCTGCCCGCCGCGATATCGGCTTGCACCTTTCGCCGGACCTCTGCCGCGAGAGCGAGCTCGTCTTCCACCCGCGGGTGCCTGGCCTCCGCCGCGTGGAGGGCCCAGCTGTTCAGCTTGACGCACCTGCCCTGCAGCGCTGGCAAGGGGCGCGGCCCGTTCCAGCCTGGCCTGCCCACTGCACCTGCCACCAGGCAGGTCTGCGCCGAAGCCCCCAACCTCGCGACTTCGTGAGCGGGAAGCCGTTAAGGAGATCGTCAACGTATCCTTTGTCTGGATGGCTTACCTCCGCAAGCATCTCGCTCATGAGGAAAGGGCCCAGACGACCCGAGACGCCGACTTTAGACGCCTGGAGGGACTGCCAAGCTTGCAGCCGCGCGGCGCTGGCTTGCTCGCGGGCCCGCCAGCGCGTCAGGGCAGCCTCGATTTCCTCATGCCAGGCCATGGCGTCTCGCACAATGCACTCAAGAATGTGTCGCTGTTCTGGAGGCAGGGGCCCTGCGGGCGCCCCCTGCTCATGGGCGCCTCGCCGTTCCATCAAAAGTGGCGCACGGGCTTGTCGCGCCCGCCCTGTGTCCGCAGCCTCACGGAGGGAATCTCGGAAGACCCCCCCTCGTCCTGAACGGCCGCGCTGCTGCTGGCCGCCCAGGCCCCGCCCTCGTGGGCGGGTCAGGCCCAGGGCCGCGGGGCCCGCTCCGGCCCTCTGGCGGGCTTGCCACCGCTCTTCTGGAAGCCGTTGCCTCCCTGGTGCCCGGGCGCCTGGCCTGGCCAGGCCGAGGGCAGGGGCGGCGGCCGGGGCCGGTCTGTAGGGGCTAGCTGCTGAGTCTGGGCTTGGCGCTGCGACTGGCAGGGCTGCCGGCCCGTGCCCTCGCCTTCCTTTTCTCGCCCACGAGGGCCAGGTCTCTCTCCGGAGCGCAGGCCTGGTCCCAGCGGGGGCCCGCGACCAGAAGCACGCCGCCCACTGCGCGTGCGTCATGGTTTTCGCTGTTGGCTTGTCCTTCATCCATTGCGGGGCCCATTTCTCCAAGGGCTCCCGGCACAGGAACAACCGTCTCTGTTGTGGTTGCCCTCTGGTGTGGCTGCGCGACGAGCCGCCCGGATCGTCGCGCGAAGGCTCTCGTGGTCGCGCTGGTGGTTGTGCTCTACACCTGGGATGCCGTACCGGGACAGGCAAACGACTGCATGGAACTCAGTGGAACTCACCATCGACTGGCTCAGCTTCGTCTCAGGACGAAGAGCTCACGTCACGAGTGTAATTTCGCAATCGCCTCTGCGCGCGCGTATGTGTGCCTGCTGACTACGGGCCGCACGCTTGAGGGTATGTTCAAGAGCTGTGTCTCGGCCGCGCTGCTGGTGGCTGCGCCCGGCTTGCTGGGCGCACAGTCACATCAGTAGCGCGAGCTCCCGTGGGGCTGTGTCGGGCTTCAAGATCTGTCACAAGACCTCCTTGGGAGCGTTTGCTACCTGCCACCCCACGGTGAAGCCTTGAGTCGCCAGCAGGCGCACAGCGTTCGCCACCAAGCTGCGGTCGGCGTCCGGCACCGCGGCTGCTAGAAAGTCCCCGCCGCTCTGGCTTGCCGGCGCTGCCGCCATTGCTGGAGCTTCCGCTGGCTGGCCTGCAAAATATCGGTGGTCAGCCCTGGCTCCGGCCCTTGCTGGACTCGGAGCGGGCCGCCTAGATCTTCCTCTGCTTCTTTCGTGGCGGCTGCGGGGAGACAATCCCGACCGACGGCTCGACGAACTGCGCCGGCGCCGCCAGTAGCGCGACCTGCTGCGACTGCGGGCCATCGCGCGTGTGGCACTCGATAGCACATCTGAGGAAATGCCGAGACTCGAGCACGACACTGCAGATGAGCAAACCCATCAAGCATACATTGCAAAGGAGCCACAAGAAAGAAGACACACGGCAAGACGAAATGGAGGTCAGAAAATTGGCATGCTGCGCAAACCAACGCAATTTCGGTCATCGTCGGGCTCGTGCCCCATGCCTGTGCAACTCTCCATGCTAGTAGGCCCGTGCCTTGACCGGCGGAGGCCTTGCCCACCACTCCGATATGTTATGGTCCCCGGGGACCGCATGAGCCCGTGCCCTTGTTACAAAGCAGTGCGCTTAACAAGCTCTGGCTTGTTCCCCCCTGGGCCCGTGCCCAAATAGCAGGCGCGTGTATATGCGAACCTTCCACTTCACGGTGCGTGCCTGACGGAACCACGACTCCTTTCTGGGCACGTGCCCAGGCATTGTATTGTTCCTGCCCCCTGGGGAGCGCTTGGGCCCATGCCTGCCACCCAGCAGCGTTGGACGAGACACGCCGCGGCCAGCCCGTGCCAGCCGACAAGGGCGAGCCGTTGCCTTCCATCGGGCCCGGTTCCGACGCGTGCATGCGGCGCTCGCGCGCCCACCCTCCGGGCCCGTGCCCGTCTGATGCGTGTATGGCAGGAAAGGAGAGAGGACGGATCGGAACTCGCCATAGCTCGGACGTCCATTTCCTTTGTTTTTTTCGGTGCGTGGCTTTTTCCCCAAATCATCAAGGATGCTCCTCGATGGTCCTCGCCGAAGGAAAAATGCACACGTCCGAGCGATGCCAAGGGAAGAGGGCATTCAAGGCAGCGACGGATACACCGCGCTCCTCGCACCCGTGCGCTGCGCTCCACGATGCGTGCTCCATGACAGCATGCTGCAATACCTGAGACAGCTTCATTTCCGTGGTGCGTTTTCCGACGCGTGCAATGCAAACATGGCACGCGGCGAGACAAGAGCTCGATCTCATATGCTCGCATATCAAATAACATGTGCATCCCAAAACCTCGATACCCACTCACTTCGTATTTGATCGTGCCCCATTTAGGTGGTATGTCTTCCTTCCCAGCCGCGTGTTATTGGCGCAACCCGTAAATCAGGAAAAAAGGAAATCATGGAAAACAGACAAGACGGGGAGGAAGGGAGTGGATGAAGGGAGGTAGGAGGGAAAGGGGCCAAGAGGAGGAAGGTAGAAGATGGAGTACGAGAGGGATTAGCAAGAGCGGATGGCAATGAAGTCGCAGGCAAGAGCGCGGTTACTGAAATAACTGTGAGGAAGTCCCGAGCGAGAGCGCGATTCCAGAGCGCGGAGAGAGCGATGCGTGAATAAATTGTAAGAATGTCTCAGGCGAGAGCGCGATTCGAATGTAAATGTCAAGTAATTCTCTAGCAAAAACAATACGTGTCAATACAGCGTGAAGAAGTATCAAGCGGGAGCCGTAGCTGTTGCACTCTGTGGGCTAAGAGCACAGTCTAAGGCTCAACACTTCCCCCCGTAAAATCCAGGGTACGAGCCCCGGGAGGGGCACTTCAATTGAAAAAAGCAACGGGCAACGGATGGAGGGTCAACAAGAGTCATTCTTTAGGGATGAGAATCCAACAGTTCAACGACGAACGCGACAATGTGCCATCAACCTCAGGCACGGCTGCCCGTTGCGCAACAATTTTCGGAGCAACGCGTGGACAACGGAAGGACGACGGCCTGACCAGGGTCTCTCACGACCCTCGACCGCTCGCACAGTGAACTTGACGTTCAAGGCCTCCTCCCCCGAACCTTGTCTGACCCCTCGAAGCCCCCACGACCCTCGAAGGCCCAAGGCTTCCCTCGAACCTCCGCACTGAAGCTCGAACCCTCGCGCCCCCCCAAAGTTGGCCTGCTGCCCACTGCCGACTGGAGGAACAGCAGGAGGACAGAGAGGAGGCGGTGGAGCCCACGGGCCGTGCCGGGAGCAGGAGACCCCAGCGCCGGAGGTGGAGAAGGCAAAGGGCACCCCTCCGACTGCGCCCCCCTAGTTGCGGCGCCCCTGCACTGGCGTCACTGCGCCGCTCCCTGAGCGGCCACTCCGCACGACTCCGCCCAGGAGCATGGGCCGTCACACCGGCGGGAAGACCCGCATGTTCTGAGCGCTGAGCCTGCCCGCTGTTCCCTCTCCGCGGCCGCCCTAGGAGGAGGAGGAGGAGGCGGAGGAGGAGGCCCTCGAGGAGGAGGAGGAGGCGGAGGAGGAGGAGGAGGAGGAGGCCCTCCCTCCTCCGCGGTGCGCGGTGTCAAGTTGACAGTTCGCACCCCGCACCCCCGCTCCCGGCCCTCCGGCGCCGCGCGACCGCTGCCGCTGCGACCATAGGGAGGCCGCGGCGCCCTTCTGAGGCAGGGGCCCCCCAGGAGGGGGTCCGAGCAGCCACTCCTCCTCCTCCCTCCTCCCTCCTCCCTCCTCCCTCCTCCCTCCTCCCTCCTCCCCTCCCTCCCCCTCCTCCTCCTCCTCCCTCCTCCCTCTTCCCTCCTCCCCCTCCTCCCCCCTCCTCCCTCCTCCCCCTCCTCCTCCTCCTCCTCCAGGGTCGGAGGACCGCACCGCACCGCCGCTGCATCGGTGACGCATCGGCGACGGCAGCGATGCGCCGGCGCCGCGTGCGCGTGGGAGGAAGTCGGGCGCCACGTCGGCGGTGCGGCGCGACCCTCCGACCCTGGAGGAGGAGGAGGAGGAGGAGGAGGAGGAGGAGGAGGAGGAGGAGGAGGAGGAGGAGGAGGAGGAGGAGTGGCTGCTCGGACCCCCGCCTGGGCCAGACCCTGCGCCCACCCCGAGGCGGGGCGGGCAGGCAGGGCACCGCGCCCGCCGCCGCTCCCGAGCAGCGCCTGCCCGAGCTGCGGCGGCCCTCGCACTCCCCCGCCTCGCGCGCAGCCGCGGAGCCCGAGCTCGAGGAAGAACCCACGCAGAACGCGGAGCCCGCCCCGGGACCAGAGTCCCGGAGCTCCGGCGAGCTGGCTTCCTCGGTCATGGACGCCTTTCCTCGATTTCGGCCTCTGGGGCCCGTCGTCGGACCCCGGCCATAATCAAACATGGATCCGGGACGGGAAGCCAGCCCCGAGGAATGGGGCGGGACCTCCCGGGCCGTGCTTTGAACAAGCACATCCTCGGATGTCTGGCATCCTTCCTTTTCGTCGACGCTCCGACTGCATTGCCACCCACCTCTGCAGGAGGGAGTGGGCATGGATCGAATGACACTTGGGGAGCAGGAGTGGGAATCGGTGGCGATGACGCACCTCGGCCTCGCTGGGCCTTCTCGGCTCTGCTGAGGACTCTCGGGGTTAAACCTGACCGGCTTCTATCACGGTGCTCTCTACCGGTGAGGATTAAAACGTGGGTGCACTGTCCGCCAAACGCGCGCAGCTGCTTGGCAGCTACCACCCTACACCGCCCGCCGAACCAAATCTTTCAACGAATATGCACAGAAGGTGGGAGGGGTGAAGCCAACCCCCCGCTACATGAATTCGGGACCGACCAGACGGGGATGCGATCACACCGTCGACATTGACAAGCCGCGGGCACCACGAGCTCCCCGATATCCCTGCGGTCTGAGGCTAAAGCTGTCGTCGAGAGAAAATCTCCCGCAGCACATCGTGAGGCAATTGGCACCGATGATCACCATGATGAAGTCGCTAAACAGGTCCTGGTCGGCGATGTGCTTGCAACACCTGCGCGCCAGAAAAACGCTTGCAGGAGACGGAGGCAACCACGCATCAGGCCACACCTTACTCGACGCTGAGATCCCCATACGTGCATCTAGCTTCCTGGCGCTTTCCGCTGCGAGTGTCTCGGTATGAGTGGGCTGAGTATGAGAGTCTGAGTGAGGGTGAGGTGAACCTGGGTGCGAGCGAGTCTGAGCGAGTGTGAGTGAGTGCCAGTGTGAGTGAGTCTATGCGTACGAGTCTGAGCATGAGAGAGCTTAGTGTAGGTGTATCTGAGCACGAGTGGTCTGAGTACGAGAGCGAGTGACTCTGAGTATGCATAAACTGAGAGGGAGCAGGCGTGAGGACAGAGGAGAAAAGGCAACAAAACGACAGCTCTTTCGCTATCCTCCTGTGTCCTCCTTCGTTCTAATCCGTCCGTCCTCCTCACCCTCCTCCTCCTCCTCCTCCTCCTCCTCCTCCTCCTCCTCCTCCTCCTCCTCCTCCCTGGCGGCCATCCCCCCCCCACGTGCGTTCTCCTCCTCCTCCTCCTCCCTCCTCATCCGTCCTCCCTGTTCCCACCTCGTCCCTGGCAAGTGTCCCCCTCCCTGGTGGCTCCTCCTTGAGGTGCCTACAAGCATGATGCGATTGCTTTATCGCGGCGACCATGCGGCTCTCAAAAGAAAGAGGCCTGAGCCAGCGAACAAGTGAACCGCCAGAGACAGCCCCACAGTGGCCGCGAACGGGGAAAGGAACTGTACCCTGACGGCTCCCCCCCGGGGGAGTCTTGAAACCAGCGCCTCGCTCGAGACAGTCTCGCCATCTGCTCGGAGAGCAGGGGCACCCGAGCGCGCAGTCCGCTGGAGACCATCCCACAACCTGAGCGCGAAGGGGCCCGTGAGAACACTGTACCCACTCCCCCCTCGAGAGTGCTGAAACCAGCGCCTCGCTCCAGACGTCCTCGGACTCTGCTCTGAACGCAGACGAGTCTGGCCACGAAAACAAGCAAACCGCCGGAGACACCTTCGCAGGCTGAGCCCCTGGCGATGCTGAAACCAGCGCCTCACCCGAGACGTCCTCTGAATGTGCTTTGAACGCAGACGAGCCTGGCTAGCAAAACAAGCAAATCGCCCGAGACATCCTCACAATCTGGACCCCCCTGGGGTGCCAAAGCCAGCGCCTCGCCAGAGACATCTTCAAAATCTGCTCCGGAAGCAAAAAAGTTGGGCACGCAAACAGGCAAACCACTTGAAACATCACCGCAATCTGGGCGCGAACGGAAAAGTGAGATACCCCCTAGCGCCCCCCTTGGGTGTGCGAAAACCAACGCATCGCTCGAGACATCCTCAAAAGTTGCTCCGAAGGCAGAAGATGCTCAGCACGCGAAAAGGCAAACCGCTCGAGACATCCCAGTAATATGGGTGCGAACGGAGGAGTGGAATACCTCCTGGCGGCCCCCCTTGGGAAAGCTGAAACCAGCGCCTCGCCCGACACATCCTCAAAATCTGTTCCGTCATCAGCACCAGCATCAGCATCAGCATCAGCATCAGCATCAGCATCAGCATCAGCATCAGCATCTGCATCATCATCATCATCATCATCATCATCATCATCATCATCATCATCATCATCATCATCATCATCATCATCATCATTATCAGCATCAGCATCAGCATCATCATCATCACCATCCAAGTTATCATCATCACCATCCTCATCATCGTCCTCATCATTACCATCAACATCGTCGTCGCAATCATCATCGCCGCCAGCATATTGTCATCAATTCTTTGTACTGAAGAAGAGGAAGGAGGTGTGAGGAAAGAGTTGGCGCGGCATGAAAAATCACTACGTGGAGCTCCCCATCTGCGCATCTATTTGCATGGACGTTTCCGCCGTAAGCGCCTAGGCGCGAGAACTGTCGTGTATGCTCGGGCTTGGTCATTGACAGACTGGGAACGGATATAACTGTGAACGACCTGGAGTGTGAATGGGTCTCAACAGTACGAGTGAGTCTATGCGCGTGAATCTGCATCTATCTACTCTTGGGGTGGAGATATGTGCACGTCAGTGGTCTGACCATGAATGGGCCTGGCTGGGTCGAAGTGGCCACGGGATCTCCCCCTCCGTGGCGGAGCAAGGAAAAAGGTTGTTCATGCAAACGACGTGCGACACCGTTGCGCTTCACTGGCTGGCCCAAGCAAATCTCTCGCAATGGCTGGACCGTGATACAGCCAGCCGCGCTACGGAGTGGAATGGCCCGACGTATACGAACATGCGTAAAACACTTGGGAGTGAAGCCGCAGGAAAAGGGGCAACACTATATATATATATATATATATACATATATATATATATATTCAGGTATTTACACACACACACTAATGTATATACATATACAGACATACGTAAACACATCGCATTCGCGTCCAAGGGGGGGGGGGCAGTCTACACGAACATACAAGAAAGAATATAGGATTGAAACCACAAAGGAAGGACAACACGCACGTACAACACCAAGGATTCGCGCCCCAGGAAAAACCCAATCTACAAGAACGTACGTAAACACATGTGCTTAGAGGCGCTCCTGTGGCATCCTGTGCGCACGGAAGTTGACAACCAAGGATCCGAACCGACCACATGGTCCATAGGTAGAAGACGATTGGGAAGGAAGAGAATATGTTTTCCCATGCACCGCGGAATGAGCGGCGCGAATGTTATCCAATACCTTGGGGACAACAGGATGAATTGATAGAAAGATGATATGATCGGACTGCACACAAACACACCCCGTCCCGAATCCCGCCCGTTTCTCGCGGGCCTCGGGCGCACGGGAGAAACAGGCGGGACTCGGGAACAGCGGTGTGAGGTCCACTCAACTCACCCTTCCATCCCCTGGATCCTCCAAACGAGGCAGTCTCGGCTAAGAGAAAAAACCAAACACGTCGCACAGGGTACTTCAGGGAGTCTACTCGCCCTTAGCGGGCCCAGAGTGCGCACCCGAAAACGCTTCGGCACTCCCGGGCGACTCTCCGTTAACGCAGGCGACGAGCTTGGGAGAGCAAGGAAAAGAAGAAGGAAAAACCGTCCTGCGTCAAGATGAACGACGCAGGTGTCTCCACCGGCACACAATGTAACGCGCGCAGAGATGCTCTCAAAATATGAGGGCGATTGCAACCCGAAGCCTGAATTCAGTAGTGTTGCGCTCCAAGTTGCGACGACAACTGATCAAAGTAATAATAAGATAACAATCATTCACGGGGCACTCCAGGAACAAAACATATCTCGATCGAGACTGCATGTCAAAATTGCTACGACAACTGATCAAATTAAGGATAGCGTCAACGTCGTTCGCGGGGCACTCCGGGCCAAAGATTTGGCGAAGTATACCCAACGTATTTTCAACAAGACATAATCGCTGAGATGAGTCATAGGAAGTATGGTTTGCGTATGTCGTACTATGCGTCTCCGGCATCCCATGAAAATGCAATGAGGTTCACGATGTGATACTACTTACGACGGGCGACCTGCCCGGGAGCTGTGATGCACATGATGTCGACGAGAATGCCACGCAATGGGGTGGGCGACCTGCCAGGGTACTTTCCTGCCCAGAATGCAGAACAATATGTGACGAAACCATATCATCTGGAGGTTGATCCAAGCATTGTATTGGTGAACGCAAGGAACCTGGAATCCTGCCATCTGAAATTCAAACAACGAAACCTGCGGGGGTCGTAATATGCAGGGTCCCAAATACGATTGCCATGACTGACGAATTGCAGACTATCAACCCAACATGTATTCGCAATCGTTCTCGACAATGTAGATCCATCCCTTTAAATGGCATGACCAGTAACGGCATGTGTTGTGGCGCTAGTGATCCAGGGAATCACGCCATCATGCCTCTGGCCGCGTCCTGCGATTGCCGCTCCGACTGCGCTCGGCGCGGCTCGGCGCGGCCTTGCTGGTCTGGCGGCGCGGGCCTTGCGGCCGGCGCGGCGGCGCCCTCGGCCTCCGCTCCGTCGCCGCAGTCGTCGCGGCAGCTGCAGCGGCGCCGCCAGTCCAGCTGGCGTCGCCAGGGGCAGGGCCGCCAGATGACGCCGCGCCCGAGGAAGAGGCAGCGCCCATGGCCGGCCCATCGCGGCGCGGCGGTGGAGGCGTCGGAGGCGGGGCTGAAGGGGGGTCGGCGACAGGATCGATCCCCTTGCCGAAAGCTTTGCCCCCCATTTTGGTGCGATTATCCGCTCTGAGCTGCGCCGGGGCGACGCGGCCCTGACCCGCCCCCTTCCCAGTGGGGGCGGGGAAGTCGCGAACCCCTTTTTTCTAACGCTCAGCGCGACTCATCGCGCCAGGTGCTTTGACTCTACGTCCGCCAGAACCTTTCGCAGCGCTTTCGGCGTGAAGGCGTGTGGCCATTCCCGCGTCTTCCATAATCAAAGGGCGCTCGTCGTTAATCTCGCGCTCGCGTGTCATCTCCTGCCCGAGGACAGGGCGCCCCTGGAAGCGAAGGAAAACGTCCTGGCATGGAGATATCCAGATGCTTCCACGTCGTCAGGGTCGACCTCGGCGCCGGCCAAACGGCACTGGCGAGCCGACGGTTGCCCCGCGGCAATCAACCTTTGATGCCTGCTCTCTGCCTTCGAGGCAAGCTTCTTATAACATAGATATACATATATATATATGTGTGTATATATATTGCATTGTCGGATCTCTGACCCGCGAGTATGACATGGACGTCTGCGCGCGCGATTTGCTGCGCAACGTCCGTGTTCAGATGGTCGCGGATCCAACACTTGACACCCGCAACGAATGCAACCTCATCCTCGCCTGCCTCGCCAAAGACAAGAGCGTTGAACACATCGCGCAGATGTGATCGCTGCAATTGGCAGGGGGGTCACGGAATCACCTTTTGCAGCTTCGCTTTCCGTCTGAATGTCGCGCGCGCCAGTCTGGGCGAATGTCTCAATGCGCTCGCGGGTGTCTCCACCGGCGCTCAGGGAACGCCCGAGATCACGGGGGGCCTGATCGGGGATCGCGCGAGCATTATCGGTAGCGAGATCGGCGGAGAGAAATTCTCATCCCTTGTCAGTCATTCGATCGGAGAGATCACCGGTCAAGATGTCTCCGCGAGACTGATGTGCTGAGGCCGTTCCTGCGTGCTCGGCAATGGGCAATGATCAGCTTGGCCTGCTCTATGAGCGCCGCCTCATGCGCGGCCCTCTCGTCGCCCTGCAGCATATCATCGCTATGAGCACGACGTACTTCGACGATCTGTTCCTGAGCGGGGGGGGGGCAACAGGTGCGGAGCTTCCCGGGTCAGGCTTGGGCCCTGGTGGCACGCGGGGCCCCATGCGGCCGATCTGGTCAAATGGGTGCGGATATATGAGAGAGCGTGATCCACCGCCGCTTTACTGTGGAAAATTGCCGCCCTTTTCCGGAACCCGCCCCCCGCCCCCTCCCTCCCCCCCCCCCCCCCCCCCCCCCCCCCCCCCCTCCGAAAATCACCACCCTGCTGGAACCCCCTCCCCCCCCCTCCCTGAGCCTCTGCGGGATCGGGCGGAGTCGGTGGATCGTCCACATCCAGGCCAATGTCACGCAGAAGGCCGAGGCAAGGGCCAGGATCTTCTATACCGAAGAATATTCTCTGTTCTGCCTTGTATTGTTCCACGGCCTGCCGGCGTTGTGCTTGATTCATGTTGAACCATTGTCCCGGATGCATCCCCGGATTGGTGGATTCAGGCAGCATTTTCAGCCATTGGGCACTGTGCTTCGGGTCTGTGTCTGTGACCCATACTCGTGTTATAGGCACGTAATCGGAATCAGAATAAAGAACAACTCGAATGCTGCATGTCTTTCGACGACCTGTCAATGGAAGTTTATGTGTCAACTCCTCTTTTGTAAGTCCAACGACGATTCGTCTGTCTTCGAAGTATTCCATCGTGTCCAGGTTTTGGGTTGTTCGAGCAAGAAGTTGTCATTTCCCGGGGACCTTCTCGCGCGGCTTAGCCGCTGAGAAGTTGGACTGTCTGTCCAAACGATACTCGAGTTGTGCGAGTCCCAGCTTTTGATTCTTGTCTGCTGGATGGGAATCGCGTCGAGGGTCCCTGCCGTCAACTACCATGGGCTCGTCACCCACGCACAAACCCCCTGGGCCGTCGTCTTCTAGATAGGCCGCTGAGTCGATGTGTGGGGCGTCCTCGCCTCCTTGAGAAGGTGGTGGCATAACAATAGCAGGATCACCAACATTAAACGTATTGTCAGATGTTATCCCTGTGGCTGGTTGAGGTCCGTCTGGGACGGCCGCAGCTTCTC
Source organism: Prorocentrum cordatum (assembly GCA_963575745.1). NCBI lineage: Eukaryota > Dinophyceae > Prorocentrales > Prorocentraceae > Prorocentrum > Prorocentrum cordatum. The sequence goes on along the minus strand of CAUYUJ010020571.1, from coordinate 406,530 downwards.
CTGTTTCTGTAGGGATTGTGACGGATCGTACCTCTGTCGCCGCTTTCTCGTGCTCTTTTCGCAGAGGGAATTGAGGCGACTGGTCGTCAGCAGTACCATCTAAGATGTTGCTGTACACCTGGTCAGACTTCTCAATAGTGGGTCGTTTTCCCTCTGGGGTACGCCCTGCTTCCATGTTTAATCCGTCCAATTGTCTCAGAGGGGCAACATAGCTGTCTGGTCCAACCGGCCCCCCCGCTTTGTGCACATACCCCAAGTATGTCCCTGGAACCATCGTTGCGCCAGTCTTGGCGGTCCGAAATCTGGACTCAGGCGGAGGCGCATAGCGTATGAGGGGGCCGAAGGGGAGGAGCGGAGCGTGGAATCTACAACCAAAGCGTCGCTCCCAACTCGACTGTCCCTCTGCTGGGGTTCGAGTATTGTAGCATAAGCAGAAGTGACGAACTGCGTAGGTCCACAACGGTGGCGGAAGACCAGCCTGCATAAGCAAGGCTCTGGCCCCCATCTGCACCGCGCCATTTGCGCGCTCGGCAACAGCGTTATGTTTCTTGTTCCCTGGGATGGTAGGATCATGGGCAATATTGAGCTCGTAACATGCCCTCGCAAGCTCTCTTGCACCATCTGCATAGCAATATTCTAACTTCTCCTCCGGGGCTCTCAGGTTTACTAAAAAGTTACAAACGTGAACCGCAGACTTGTCGTGCACGCCCTGAGCGGCAAGAAAGTCCGTAGTTCGGTCGCGAAAAGTCACACACGCGGTCTCATCGTGGAACCCCCGCGATAGTTCATCCGTCGCAAACCAATGGTCCATCGTCGTCAGGTTCCGAACGAGGTGGGGTTAGCATATGGGCGGGGAACCTTTAGCCCTTTGTTTTGCGCTTTGCGCTGTTGCTTTCTGGTAGCTTTGGCCCAATTGCATGCTGAACAATGTGGGTTCTTTGGAGTATGAGTTAGAAGATGCGGCAGGGAGGCTGCGATCTTCTTTAGCCGCTCGGCAAGGGTCTCCGACACCTCAACCTCCGCAACGTCCGGGTCTAAATCTGGCGGTGCGTCGACGTCGACTAAGTCGACACCGTCAGCGTCTCCAACTTCACCCTCCTCGGGTCCTGGGGCCGCGCTGCACACATGAGTCCAGTCCTCGGATCATTTCGCAAGGAAGGTATCCTGAAACTCCGTACCCACGTGGGTATCTGTATGCGGCAGCGCAGGCCTCGGCTTTGCCGGGCTGCTCGTCGCACTGACCGACGGCTTGACCGTGGTCAGGCAAAGCTGAGAGACTTTTAGAGGCAGCGATACCGGTCGGCGTCCGATTCCAAACGCTTTCACTAGCCTTTTGAAGCGAAGAGTAGAAGTAGGTGATGGTATCCGCAGAGTCTATCGAAGACGGAAAAACGGGCGCGATCTCAGTTGGCCGTCCATCAGCGTAGCTGTGGGTTCCAATCAACTCATGTGTATGCAGGTCTATGGTTACGCGAGTCTGGGCAGCATGGGGCGGAGGGCCTCCCGCCGATTCCACATTGTCCAGGAATGCCTTGGCGCCTGGCGTCACGCAACACCACCGCTCGGGGGTTTCACCTTTTCCGGCGGCAGCCGCGCATCCACTGACCCAGCGCCTCTTTGCCTGATAGGGTCAAGTATGGTATCTTGCCCTCAACGGCCAGGTCCACTCTTTGGTCGTTGGGCAGTAGCCTGCTTGCCAAAAGAAGCTAAAGCCGTGATCCATGCACCGCTCTCCTACCGAAATCACGCACGGAGTTTCCGGCATGACTAAAGCGTTAAAACTACCACCCTTAAATTTAGGACATGCGATGCGAACTGAACCGAGGGCCTTGGATTCTCCCCCAGCAGTGTTCAGAGTGATCGATTGCGGAAGCTTTCGAAACAATCTCATTGCACCTGCACTTCTGATGTATTTCTCCGCTATGAGGTTATACCCACATCCAGTGTCAATGATGAAGCTCAGCGCGCCCAGATACGCAGCATCTTTGTCTGTGCATCCAGCAGCGGCTGTGCCGTGCGGGCCCTCTTTCCCCTCCTCAGTCTTCAACCAGAGATGCCAGGCTTCATCTTGCCGGCCCGACGCTCTGATTAAAGCTTATGCAGTAGACGCCCTCGACTGAATGGATATCTGTCTGCGCACTTCCTGGGAATCTCCATCTATCTTTGCTACTCGAAGGCAACTCTTTCAAGTCGTGGCGACGCGCCTTTCTCCTAGTGATAGTGGGTTCCTCAGAAGAGGGGTGAAGCGGACACGGAGATTGCATCTATCGCTGTTCCGATGTCGGATGCAACTCTTACTAGGGGGGGCGCACCAGTACTTCTTGATCGCGTCCCGAGAAAGAGGTCACAGGAAATTCGCGAGGACATTGACGAGATTCTCGACATGTTTCCTGCTTCCCTGGTGAAACTCATCGCCGGCGGGGTTCCAGTAGTCTCCTCCGCCGGCATCAGCAACAGCTTTCAAACACTTAGGGCTGGTTTGTTTCTGCCCAGGGAGGCCCCGAAACAACGGAGCGGGGCGCGCTATGGCGCCCAAGCTGACTTGGTCAGCGGGTCTCTTCTGACCCCCCCGCATTTCGTTTGACCGACGCAGGCTTCGCCACATCCGTCGAGCAAGGAAGATAAGGAATAATACCCTTAACAAAATTGTTCTTATCATTCCTCCAACACTGACGGCTGAGCCGCCAGTGTGGAGCCATTGTCACGGATGACCGTCCGTGGTCTGGGTAAACCAGCACTCCTTGCCGCGCGAGCACTTACCTGTCTCCCTGTAGGAGCGGCAGACCATGTCTTTGCCTTTGCCTTTGCCTTTGCCTCTCCTTTATTATTGTCCCCATCCTTTTTACGTTTGTCAGAGTTAGTGCTAGAGGCTCTCGAGCCGCTGTTACCTCCTGTCGATGAGAGATTGGCAGCGGCGGCATTGGCTTGTTTGGTTGTACGCTCGCATCCCAAAGATTGCCCCGCGTCAAGCTTCGACTGCTCCCACTTGTCGCGTTTAAGCTTCTCAGCGTCACTCAGCGTTCTGAGGGCCTTATTGCAACCATCTGCCGGCCCTCGACAATTCTTGGGATCTCTGGAATACGCGTAACGTGGAATAGTGTTTTTTTCCGCGCGAATGATTAGATTGACTCCTGTTTTTCTGTTGCGCTCCTTTTCCACGTCCGCCCGTCGGGGTCTGGGATCGACCCTGCCCCTTTCGGCTTCGGTCCTTAGATCCCCCTCTGGTACCCTTATCTTGGGCAGGTGCGGCGCTGGATTTCTTCCCCGTACTCGGCTGAGCCGGCGCGGCATTCTTTGGTTTTTTTATGATTAAAGGGACAGCCTTTCCCTGCATATGGGCAGGTTTCGCCCTCGCGCACGTTCTTACACGTCGTCTCGCCCTTAGTCAATCCGCTTTTCATGACGTCAGTGGATTTCCCCAGCTTAGCTGCCACTTCTGCCGGAGCGGCTTTGCCGCCGGCATTCCTTCGGTTGTCATTACCCCAACCTCCGCCCAACCGTGCCTGTCTAACACGTTGGTTCAAAGTACCCTCATGCACGCTGATGTTCCATTCTTCTTTTTCTCGCAACATCATGTCCTCTATTTGCTCCACCAGCCATTCATAGCTCTTCACGCCATGTCCAATTTTGTTTGTTGACATGTCGTATAGTTTGCACGCTACGTCCAGCTTGCTCGGCTTTCTGCATTGCTCAAGGAAGTGTGCATGAATTGAGGCCCTCATTTCATCAGACGGAGGTCGGGCGCCGCATAGCTGTTGGTATACGTCTGTCCATTCATTATAGAAATGATACAGGTCAGCATCTGGCTTGCGGGGGCCAATAACTACCTTAAAGATATCACGCGATCTGCGATATTGGCCCAACTCCGATCGGACAGAGCACCAATGGCAAATGGCTCGTACCATCTCGCGTCCAGTTAAGAGCCCTCCCTCATTCTGGGCGCTGTACTCCATCCGTTGGATCTGTTGGAGGAAATGGATATGGTGACCAGTCTGAACACGATTTCTTCGCATCTTGTTGAATTGTTCGATCAGATGTGTAGCAATCATAAGGTCAAGACGCTGAAAGCGCCCTGCATCTTTCAGCTGCTCATCGTCCACGGCTGGGTCCATTGCTTCCGATCCAGTGATGCGCTGCCTGACTCTCAGGCGACGATCTGGCGATCGCCCGGGCCGCGTGCATTTGCCACCCCCTTATGTTAGCAACAGTGGGAACCCTGTCTCCATTGATTTAACGGCGTACCTTCATCAATGACAACTGGATCCTGCGGCCCGCGAGGGCCTTGAGGTCCCCCGCGGCTGCCTCCGCCATCCGAGGGATCTGAACTCCTAGGCTTCCTGGGGGCGATTTATGTGGTCGCTTGCCACGATCGTCGTCACGCATCGACGTGCTCTCGGAGTTCGGAGCGTCACTCTTATCATCCCCATTTCCGTCCTGCCCTTCACCGCCCGACGACTTAGTCGCCGTCGGTCCTACAGAGCCATCCTTTGCGGATGGGCGGTAATTGGCGAGTATGTTGTCGTCGCTAGACCCTGTCAATTTCATGTTAATTGGAAATCCATCCTCAGGGATACTCGGCTTATCCAGACCCTCTAGGGCAGGACCTGGGACAGTAAAGTTATCGCGCAACAGCGGTCTTACAGGAGTGTCTCGAGACAGCAACGGCAAATCAAATGAGCTCAGAGCGAGCCCTTTACTTCGTTTCTGTTCAGTCTACGGAGTTGGATCCGTGATGATGGCTTTGAGCCTCATCATTCCTTTCTCTGTCTCAGCTGCGGTCGTCATGGCCTCTTCTTCTCGCGCGTTGGCGGCCGACCTTTCACTCTTTCGTAAAACACATTTGGAACATCTTCTGGTGCTCGCATCGAAATGATCTTCACAAGCCGACCGGCCACCGCCGGCGCAATTACCCGTCTTCGGGCGAAAGCAAACCGAACAAAACTGAGCCACTATGGAACTCTCTGCTAATGTTTCTCCCCGCTCCTCGGGTGGAGATTGCGCCACCTCCCTTGCCAGCAGGGTTGACGCTCCCGCATTTGCTACGTTTGTCAAGTCAGACTGTGATGGAACGGACACGGTGCCAGACGACTGAGCCGCCGACAATTGATGTACGTTCGTCCCAGTCGGGTTCGTCGGCGGGCATTTAGCATTGCTCGATTGCATGCGCTGCAGGGATTCTCTGGCTCCTTCATGCGATCTAAGTTCTTCCAAATGTTGATTGTTCTGGTCGGCTATCTTCGCAGCTACAGCTTGGGTGTTAACCGCTTCCAGCCTGGCGTTTTTAAGCTCTTCTTGTAAGGTCTGCTTTTCTCGCTCCGCCCTGGCTGAAGCGATTCGTTCTCCTTCTACTCTAGCCGCCGCAACAGCCGCAGTGACCGCTTCGGCATCACAAGATTGAGCAGTAGCCGCCGCAACGGCCTGCCGTTCCGAAGCCAGCATCTCGCGATATCTGTTTTCGGCTTCTACCTCCGCCTGCCGCTGGGCGGCCGCGGTCTGACGGTAAATTTGTTCCATCAGTTCTCGTTCTCGCCCCCTAGCGGCCATAGCTAGGGCGAGTCTCTCAGCCTCCAATGTTCTCCGAACTTCTTCCATGGTCGCAGTCATCTCCTCTCGATCCAGACGGGCCCTTTCGGCCAACTGTGCTTCACTTGCGAGGAAGTCTCGCTGGGTGTTAGCCTCAGCTAGTCTAGCCTGGCCATGGATATCCCGTGTGAGAAGACAAGTGCAGTTGTGGTCTTCCATGGGAAGGCACTCGGTACACAACCATTGGATATTACACTTGGAGCATACTCCAGAGCAGCTCTTACAAACTGGATGCCTACATGCACCTTCTGTCCTGTAGGCTTTCCCCGGACATCTGCTTCCCGCCTGAGGCGTGCAGCCAACGTTTGGGTTCCAACATTCCTCCATTATAGAGATGGTACTGTTGCTCCTTGAAGTAGATCTCGCTCCTGATCTAGGTATTTTGGGTCTTCCCCTACTAGACGCATTCGATCTGGGGCGAACAAAATTGCAGCTCCCCATCCCTCTCGTCCTGCTTTATTAGCTCAGTGTACGAAGCTGGTTGCCCAATCGTTTCCTCGTCCTCAACAACAGCTGGTATCGAGGGTTGCCAGTCGCCTGAGGTGACCGCGGGACGGCAGAAACATTCTTTCAGTGGTGAGACATTTTAGTCATAATCCTCGTTTCTCTGCTTCTTGAGGTGCGGTGCAGGGGTCTGTCCTGTGGGTTCCCTCCCATGCTTCGCCAGAGCCTCAGTCCTGTCCGCCTGAGGCGTCAGGATACTAGTATCTTCATCATATCCATCTGGAGACCACCTCTCGCCTTGGGCGGGGAGGTCTTCTTCCATCATCAGGGACACTTCTCAGCTCAGAGAGATTTCGTTGTTGCTATTATCAAAATCCTCCTCCATTGAGTTTATTTCATGTTCTTTATCCATGGGATCATCACTGTCCTGACCGATTTGTCCATTTAATGCAATCGGGACGGGGACGTCTCTATTCGTACCTGCCCACTCGCCTGGGACGCTGGGGTGCACGTCTGCGTTCTCATGGGCTTCCCCTTGCCGACTGGTTTCGCCAGTGGCAGGCACGATTGTATGTGTAGCATTCGGAATCGGGCTGATTGACTCCGTCGACTTGGCACTCCAAGACGAGAGCGCGCTTTGTCTAGGTCTCGCTGTTATGCCTTTTCGCCCGTACGGGTCTGGGGTTTGTTCCCGGTTACCAATCGGAATCCCGGAGGGAGAGACATCTACCGACATCTCCGCCACCCCTTCAGTGCTTCTGCCCCTAGATACCCGAGTGGCGATATAAGAAGGAGGGATACGGCCCTGACTAGGGCCGCTCTCAATAGCATTATGTCCGTCGTGTTGTACAACATGCCTGTCGGCGCTTCGCGAAACGACGGGCTCGTCATCTGTCTTATCACAGCTCATTCCCGCAGCGACTAAGTCGTGGGGCTCATCCGAAGTTCCTTCTCCTGGATGAGATAACCCCGCGTCGACTAAGTCGCGCGTTTCGGCTGGTAACCCATCTTTCCTCTGAGAGTCGGGATAAGATGCCAAAGGGATTGAGATCTCATATTCACTCTGCTCAGGGAGAGAGGGGACGGGATGAGACATCGATAAGGCAAGTATCCGTTAAGCAATATTACTCTATCAGGAATGTGTAGGGAGGAGGCCGGCTGGCCTACGACCGACGACGCGCGACGGCCGAGGGCTGGCGCGCTCCTTTTCTCTCCTGCAAGCCAAGGCAAGCTTGCTTGAGCAATCAATACAGCTGCAGGATGCAGCATTAGTTCAGGCAGACAGTGCGTAGCACGCAAGTTAACTTAAGTTCTAATTGAATATGAGGCGGAGAGGAGCATATTTACTTCTTGGGGCCTCCTCGTGCCCCCCGTTGTCTCCTGGAGTTCCCTGACGCCCCACGGAGCCTCCTGGGGAGGATTCGCGCGCCGGGAGAAGCCCAATCTATAGGAACATGCGTACATGACCTAGGCCTGGAGCCACACGAGAGGGGCAATTTATAGTAACATAGTAGTGCGCCAAGGATTCGTACCCTAGGAGGGGCCGAATCTATAAGAACATACGGACAACACTTAGGGTTGAAGCCTCAGGGGGGGGGGGGCAACATACGTCAAACAGTAAGGATTCGGCCTGAACGCAGACGAGTCTGACCACTAAAGCAAGCAAGCCACTCGAGACATCCTCGCAATCTGGGCCCCCTCCGGGGTGTCAAAACCGGCGCCTCGCCTGACACGTCATCAAACCTGCTCCGAAAGTAAAGGATGTTCGACTGGCAAACAAGCAGATGGGCAGAGACATCCCCGCAATCTGGGCGCGAAGGAGGGGATGAGATCCTGGCGGTCACCCCTTAGGGGTGCCGAAACCACCAGCGCCTCGCCCGAGACATCCTCAGAATCTGCTCTGAACGCAAGCGAGTCTAGCCATCAAAACAGGCAAACCGCTCGAGACATCCTCGCAACCTGGGCCCCTGGGGTGCGAAAACCAGCGCCTCGCCCGAGAGGTCCGACACATCCGCTCCGAAAAAACAGAGGATGCTGCGGCAGCAAACGGGGAAGCCGCTCGAGACAACAGCGCAGTGTGGCCGCAAGCGGAGGGGGGAGATACCCCCCTGGCGGCTCCCCCGTGGGAGCGCTGAAACCAGCGCCTCGCCCGAAGACATGTTCAGAATCTGCTCCGAAAGCGAACGAGTCTGGCAACCAAGACAGGCAAACCGCTCGAGGCATCATCGCAAACTGGGCCCCCCCGGGGTGCGGAAGCCAGCGCCTCGCCCGAGAGGTCCTCCAAATCAGCCCCGAAAAGGGAAGATGCTGCGGCAGCAAAGAAGCAAACCACTCGAAAAATCCAAGCAATCGGGGCGCGAACGGAAGAGTGAGGTACCCCCTGGCCCACCCCCTTTGGGGGTGCTGAAACCAGCGCGTCGTCCGAGACATCCTCAAAATCTGCTCCGCTATCCTCGTCCTCATCTTCATCATCATCATCATCATCATCATCATCATCATCATCATCAGCATCAGCATCAGCATCAGCATCAGCATAATCATCATCACCACCATCACCAGCACCATCAGCATCATCATCAGCAGCAGCAGCGTCAGCATCATCATCACCACCACCATCATCATCATGATCGCCATCAGCATTATCAGCATCATCAGCATCATCACCACCTTCATTAACACCAGCAACATCACCATGATGATGATAATCGTCATCATCGTCATCATCATCATCATCACCTTCATTAGCATCAACATTGTCATTACCATCGTTGTTGTCGTCATCATTAGCATCAAACCACCCTGATCATCATCATCATCATCATCATCATCATCATCATCATCATCATCGTCATCATCATCATCATCATCATCATCGACAGCATCATCAACACCCTCATCATCATCATCACAATCGACATCATCATCGACATCATCATCATCATCATCATCATCATCATCATCATCATCATATTCATCATATTCATCATCATCATCATCAGCATCAGCATCAGCATAATCATCACCATCACCAGCACCAGCACCAGCACCATAATCATCATCATCATCATCATCATCATCATCATCATCATCATCATCATCATATTCATCATATTCATCATCATCATCATCATCATCATCATCGTCATCGTCATCATCATCAACAACATCCTCATCACCTTCATCATCATCAGCATCATCAATATCAACATCACCATCATTGTTGTCGTCATCACCAACATCAAACCACCGTGATCATCATCATCAGCGACAGCATCATCAACACCACCATCAGCCTCAACATCATCATCAGCATCATCATCAGCTTCATCATCAGTTTCATCATCGTCATCACAGCCTAGCCTAAGTCGTGACCCTGAGTGTGACTCTGGGTGAGCAGGAGGAGGAGGAGGAGGAGGACCAGGAGCAGGACCAGGAGGAGGAGGAGGACCAGAAGGAGGAGGAGGAGGAGGAGGAGGAGGAGGAGGAGGAGGACCAGGAGGAGGACGAGGAGGAGGGGGGGGAAGAGGAGGAGGACTAGGAGCAGGAGGAGGAGGAGGAGGGAGGTGAGTGAGCGAGGAGTCAGCGCGGTCAGAGTAATAACAAGCAAGAGCCCCATCCTGAGGATATGGGGAACAACAGGAAACTCACCCGTAGGAGATGGGAGAAACAAGCGAAAATCACGGTGATAATTCGAGCCCCGATTTGCTAACGTGCGCGAAACTGATAGCGCCTGATGCCATACCGGGCGCTGCTGCCAGCGAGAACTGCCAACCCGCTCATCGGGCAGCGGCCCCAGCACAAGAAATTGTCTCCGCTCCTTCTCGTCCGCCTCCTCCTCCTCCTCCTCCTCTCCCCGTCTGCCTCTCATTTTCTCACTCTCCTCCTCCTCCTCCTCCTCCTCCTCCTCCTCCTCCTCCTCCTCCTCTCCTCCTCCTCCTCCTCATCCCCACCATCCTCCCCCTCATCCTTCTCCTACTATGATTCCTTTTTCTGATCTCTCCGACATCCCTACCACTTGTTTCCTCTTCCTTCCCGCTTTCCTTTTCTTGAGTCCTCTCACTCTTTCTCCTCAGCTCCCCTCTCTCCTTCCCTTCTCCTCTTTGGCTACTGCCGTGCGGACGTCGGCGCCTGACGAGACTGCAGTCCCACCAGACGCAATCCAGGTCCTCCTCGGACTCGGTGGAGCCCGCGCGGGCCACGACGCCCTTCTCGGCCAGCTCCTGGCCCAGCACGGCGCGGCACTGGGACCCAACCGGCACGCAACGTCCGACCCCTCCCTCATTGTTTTCCCCTCCTCTATTGCTCCTTCTCCTTCCTCCTCGTCCGTCCATCGTTTTCCTTCCGGCCATTCCTCCTTGTCCTTCCATCGTTTTCCTTCCTCCTCGTCCTTCCTTCTCCTTCTTCCTCGTCCTTCATCCTCGTCCTTCCATTGTTTTCCCCTCTTCTGTTGCTCCTTCTCCTTCCGGCCCGCCTTCCTTCCCGCCGCCGCCGGGTGATCCCCCCTTCCCTCCCGACACGTCCCTTCGCCCTGCGGGGCGCGCAGGCGTGGCCCCGCGGCCGCCTGCGCGCGGGCGCAGGCGGCAGCCCGAGAATTCTGGGGAAAAGCACTAAATCGTCCCCAGACTAGTTATTTTTTAAAATATTTTGAGTATTCCTCCTGTAGAGGGACACGCCCGACTTAAGCTTACAGTCGACCCGCATAGTAAGGATGCGCGATAAGGATGCAAGGGCCTTGGACGCCCATTTCGAAGTTTTTCGACGGGGCCGCGGCCGACGAAGGTGGCGAAGGATGGGCCGAGGAGGCAAGGATGCAAGGGCAGCCTTGGGAAGGTTGCCCATCTTTAATATGCGGGTTGATTGTGCCGAGGGGGAACGATAGGGGGGTCCAGTTCAAAAGGTGAGGCAGCGACCTCTCCTCATTCTTGCTCCTTCCTCCTTCCCCATCGACATTCTCTCCTGCGTTGTTCCTCCTCCTCCTCCCTCTCTCCCTCCTCATCTCACTGCTGCTGCCCTGGTGCGTCCCGAACAGGAGCCCGGGATCTAGGCGCACGCGTGGAGCTGCGCGAACGCTGCATTCCTGGATGTTTCACGGGCTGCCCAGGCCCCATGCTGTAGCAGCAGTTGCGCCTGAGGTGCCCCCATAGCTGTTCACTTCAACCAGATACCTGTTGAAAACGGTCGACAAACACTTTTTTGGTCTGCGGGGCGAGAGCGAACCTCTTCCGGTAAAAGCTAGGCGGGCTACGCACAGCTCTCCTTGGGGAGACAGGGCACAGACGGGCGGGGCCTCAGGCGGCTGGAAGGCGGGCCGGGGTGCAGGCGGTGCCGAGGAAATTGCACAGGAAAAGGAACGCCTTGGACAGGAGCCGGAGGCGAAGATTCGGAGGGTGAGCGGTGTGGTGTTGCCGTCAACGGCGTTTCGTAAACACCATCCTCAAGTGCTTCTAAAGAAGACGTTGTAACGGTCGACACACACACACGCACACACGTATATTCACCGAAGATGTATGACTATCCACATACATAGATGGGGGAATCGATAAACATCGATCGAGATCAAGTGATTGACACACCACGAAGTGTGAGAGGCTTTTCCGCTTGCGTCGTCCTCGTCGTCGTTGTCGTTTCACCGTCACCGCCCCGCCGTGCCCACGTCGGCGGGCCCCCCACGTCAAACGTCTCAGCCCAAGAAAAATCGTCGAGCGACGTCGCAGTTGAGTCGAAACGAAACCCTTCCCTTTGATCCTTCCCCCGCCGGGGAGGGGGGAGCCCCAGGGGTGTTAGGGAGGCCCCGGGGGGGGGGGGGGCTGGGGGGATGGCCCCAAAGGTTCTGACCCCCCTTCCGTGGGGGAGCACCCTTCCCGGGGAGAACATTCCCCCTTCCGACCTCATGACTCCCGCGCGCCTCAGGCCCCCCCATCAGGGTCGGCAGCGCTGGCCGCAAGGCCTTCGCAATGCATCGAAATCGATTGATAGACCATGCGACATCGATCGATTGATCGATTGATAGACATGTTGGGTTCCGCATCCAGGCCTTGCTGTCGATTGTCAGGCAGCCCTGCCCCAGAGCGTGGGCGCCAATTTGCTCGCGTAGCTCAGGCACAGGAAGCTCACGCAACTGGGCAAGAACAGTCTTCTTGACGCTGAGCCCAGACCTGAAATCTGAGCGCACTCGGAGACGAGGCCCGCCAAAGACAATGTGTGCCCCATGAGCCTGGGGAATACCATGGCCAGATCATCCGCATCTGCGCATGCTCAAATGCGCGCCTGGGGGCGTAGCCGGCCCGGCCGTCTGAGCGAGAGATCGGACGCAAGGGCGAAGAGTAGAGGAGACGAAGGGCAGCCTCGTCGAATACATCTGGACATGACGAACTCCGCGTGCCGCGAGCCGCCGATGGCGACATGGCACCAATTGTTCTGATAGAGAACGCGGGCGAAGCGATAGGGGCCAGTCCGGCCAGCCCAAAGAAGCGAATCACGCGCGCAACATGTCCTGCTCCGCGGAAGGGAGCGCGGCCGCGAAATCGAAGAAGAAGGCCGACGCGGAGTCATCCTCCAGGAGAGCCTCGGCCATGGCTTCGTCAATGCCTACAAGATTAGCCGGCGCAGACGGCCCAGTCATGGCCCGCGCTGAGACGGGGAGATGCGAGAAGCGACGCGAGGCTCTCATTATGAGTAGGCGGGCGGCGCGAGCCAAAAAGCGGTTGTCCGCGTTCGTGACGTTCAGCGGCCGGACGGACTCCGCAGTGAAGTAAGTCGCCCCATCTTCGGCGGCACCGGCTATTTTCTTGGGGAGAACTTGAAGAAGACGGCACTTGAAATCGTCAAATGACTCGGCCATGCGGCCCAAACCGCCGTCGGCAGACATATCCAATAATGCGACGTGCAAGACGGGCGCTGCAAAGACCTCCAAGCACCGCCAGGCAGAAAACGGAATGCCGCTAGGGCCTGGAGACGAGCTGCTGGTCAAGCGTAGCGCGCGCCTGATGCGCCGTCGGCGCACTTTGAAATCCCCCCCAGGATCGCCCTGGATCCATGTGTTAAGGAGGTCCGCGTCGCTGCCTCGAGCTTTGAAGACGCGGCCTCAATGCTCCCCGAGCTCCGCTGCCATGCGACCGCTGTCAGTGAGGATCCCCCCCGCGGCGTTCATGGTGGCGCTCGCGGATCCGAAGCGCGCTGGAGCCTATTTGATTATTATTATTGTGTATTTTTTCTTCCTCTGAGATGCGCGCATAGGATCGTCGTCGCCGCCGTTCGCGCGAGACTTGCCTAGCTCGTCCAGCGCGTGATCGCGGGCGAGGTCCATGGCGTGATCCCTGACCCGCTGGAGTTCGACGGGGAGGTTCCCGCGCGCGTCGCAAGGATTGCCGGCGATCTCCTCGAGGTAGGGGCACCGGACAATGCAGGACGACACCTCGCCCAGCAGGCCCTGTTCGGAGGCCCGCAAAAACCTCGTCGCAACGCCGAGCTGGCCCTCGAAGTCGACCGCCTCCGAGGGGGGAGGTAGAAATCGCGCCCGCGTGGGCAGCGACCTCCTTCGTGGCGCCTTCGGGAAAAGCAAGTGCTCAACCTTCGTGGAGTTTGGGTTGTCGCGCAGGTTGCCGCGGTTGTTCAGCGAGACTTGTTGGGGAAAGTCCGAATGTCGTGCGACGTGCTCCAGGATGGGCCCCTTGCACTCGCGGGGCCTCCGCGGGGCCTGGCGGGAGAAGCGCGCAGCGCGAAGGGCTGGGCGCGCCGGGCCCCGTTCCAGAGCCGCTGCCATCGCGTGCCTGTCGAGCTGCTCCGAGGCACGGCGGCTGCAATGCATTCGATCAAGCCGGGGGCGCGCCGAAGCCGAAGCGCGCGTGAAGTCCGGCTGGCACATATCATGCAAGTCAAAGCGGCGGCCGAGCACGTTTTGGAAATGACGCTCTTCAGGGGCGCCCCGTCTCCCAGAAGCCTGCGACATACTCGGCGAGCGTCGGTCCGAGTCCTGCGCAACCCAGTCGAAGTCCCCGGCAAGAAGGGCAAGCGCTGCCTCCTGGCGCGCGAAGGCGCGTGCAATCCTGAGGCGAAGGCGTACCTGGAGTGCCGGGGACGTCGTGCATCTGTGGGCGTGGTCAGCGTGAACCCCATATAATAGATCATGATCCTTAGCGCCCACAACGTCTAAACTGCCACTGGGCCCCACCAGGGTAAGCTTGGCAGCCCGACCAGGCCAGATGACGGTCCAGGAGGGGCCGCGTCGAACTCCTTCAGGAAGGCGTCGCGCACCACGATGCCCACTCCAGCGCGTGCTGGAGCTGGGCCCGCTGACCACCAGGCAGAGCATCCATGAGGAGGCCGCCATGCACGGTTGCCACCGTTGGCCCCGGGCGTCTCCGTGACCATGACGATGGGGGCACGCTGGAGCATCGCGCGCAGATACTTCATTTTCAACTTTCGCTGGGCCAGGCACGTCGCAAAAAGCGCCTGGGCATTCCATATAAATTATCCCAGTGCGACCCTACCTAGGAGTTGGAGCATTTAGGAAAGCAACATCTACATCTACATCTACACCGACAGCTACATTTACATCTACACCTGCATCTACATGCCGTCTACTCTGCGCTATGCTATGCTATGATATGATTTGCTATGCTTTGCTATGCTGCGCTATGCTATGCTATGCTATACTATGCAAGGTTACGTTCGACTGCGCTTTGTTATGCTAGGCTATGCTATGCTATGCTACGCTACGCTATGCTATGCCATGCTATGTTATACTGCGCTATGATATGCTATGCTATGCTGCGCTATGCTATGCTATGCTAGGCTATGATATGATATGTCATGCTGCGCTATGTTATGCTATGCTATGCTATGCTGCGCTATACTATGCTATGCTATGCGCTGCTATGCTGTGTTATGCAATGCTATGCTGCGCTGTGCTATGCTTGGCTATGCTATGCTATGGTATGCTGTGCTAATGCTGCGCTGCGCTATGCTGCGCTGCGCTCAGCTAAGCTAAGGTAAGCTAAGCTATAATAAGCTAAGCTAAGCTAAGCTAGGCTAAGCTAAGCTAAGCCAACCTAAACTAAGCTAAGCTAAGCTAATATGATATCAGCTAAGCTAAGCTAAGCTAAAGCTGAGCTAAGCTAAGCTAAGCTAAGATGATATAAGCTAAGCTAAGCTAAACTAAACTAAGCTAAGCTGGGTGAACCCAGGGACGTAACTGGGGGAACCGCGGGGCGGATCCTAGGGGAACCGCGGGGCGGATGCCGGGGGAACCGCCCGGGGCGTGTTACACTGCCCGGCCCCTTTAAGCTCAGCCAGTAAGAACCCTTCTAGGCAGAGCCTAGGTATGGACGAATGAAATTATCCCGGCAAAGCAACCTAACAGCGATGTGTATAAGCATATCTGGAAGCATTCCCCTTAAGATTCAGGTGAGAATCCAGTTGCAGAATTCTGCCGTTCTCGCAGTCGCAGTCGCATTCGCAATGACAGTCGCAGTGGCAACGGCCTTAGGATCCAATGGAATCCTAAGGATTCCTAGGGATTCCTAAGGCATCCTTAGGCATCCTTAGGAATCCATAGGAATCCTTGGGAAACCTTAGGAATCCTTAGGAATCCTGCTTCCTAGGGATTCCTAAGGATTCTTAGGGAATCCTGAGGATTCCAAAGGATTCCTGAGGATGCTTAAGTATGCCTACGGATTCCTAAGGATGCCCACGGATTCCTAAGGATTCCTAGGGATTCCTGAGGATTATTCCTACGGATGCCTCAGCCTGCCTCAGTTTCAGCCTCAGCCTCAGCCTGCCTCGGCTTGCCTCAGCCTCAGCCTCAGCCTCAGCCTGCCTCGGCCTCAGCCTCAGCCTGCATCGGCCTCAGCCTCAGCCTGCCTCGGCCTCAGCCTGCGTCAGCCTCAGCCTCAGCCTGCCTCAGCCTCAGCCTGCCTCAGCCTCAGCCTCAGCCTCAGCCTCAGCCTGCCTCGGCTTGCCTCAGCCTCAGCCTCAGCCTGCCTCGGCCTCAGCCTGCCTCAGCCTCAACCTGCCTCAACCTCCCCTCATCCCCCCCCCCTCCTCCTTCCCCTTCCCCCCCCCCCATTCAGCCTCACCTTGTCTCAGCTTCGGCCTACCTCGGCCTCACCCTCATCCTCAGCCTCAGTCTCAGTCTCAGCCTCAGCCTGTTTCGGCCTGAGCCTGCCTCGGCCTCAGCCTCAACCTGCCTCAGCCTCGGCCTGCCTCAACCTCAGCCTCAGCCTGTCTCAGCCTCAGCCTGCCTCAGCCTCAGCCTCAGCCTCAGCCTCAGCCTGCCTCGGCTTGCCTCGGCCTCAGCCTGCCTCGGCCTCAGCCTCAGCCTCAGCCTGCGTCAGCCTCAGCCTGCGTCAGCCTCAGCCTCAGCCTGCATCAGCCTCAGCCTCAGCCTGCCTCAGCCGCAGCTTGCCTCAGCCTCAGCCACAGCCTTAGCCTCAGCTTCAGCCTCAGCCTCAGCCTGCCTCGGCTTGCCTCAGCCTCAGCCTCAGCCTCAGCCTGCCTCAGCCTCAGCGTCAGCCTCTCAGCCTCAGCCTGCACCAGCCTCAGCCTCAGCCTGCCTCAGCCTCAGCCTGCCTCAGCCTCAGCCTCAGCCTGCATCGGCCTCAGCCTGCCTCAGCCTCAGCCTCAGCCTGCCTCGGCCTCAGCCTGCGTCAGCCTCACCCTCAGCCTGCCTCAGCCTCAGCCTGCCTCAGCCTCAGCCTCAGCTTGCCTCGGCGTGCCTCAGCCTCAGCCTCAGCCTGCCTCGGCCTCAGCCTGCGTCAGCCCCACCCTCAGCCTGCCTCAGCCTCAGCCTGCCTCAGCCTCAGCCTCAGCTTGCCTCGGCGTGCCTCAGCCTCAGCCTCAGCCTGCCTCGGCCTCAGCCTGCCTCGGCCTCAGCCTGCCTCAGCTCGGGCATTCAAAATATGGCACAGGACTTGTGTTCTGGGAACACGAAGATCACGAAGTGGCCCATAGTTGGCTCCGGGCAATCAAAATATGGTACAGGAGTGGTGTTCTGGGAACACGAAGAACACGAACTGGCCTACAGTTGGCTCTGGGCATTCAAAATGTGGCCTGGGAATGGTGTTGCGGGAAGACGAAGAACACGAAGTGGCCTACAGTTGGCTCCGGGCATTCAAAATGTGGCCTGGGAATGGTGTTCTGGGAACAGAATCTGTAGGAATCCATAGGAAACTATAGGAATCTATAGGAATCCTGGGGGGTCCCCGGATTCCCTGGATTCTCCCGGCGCCCGCCCAGACCCCCCTGGGGAGTCAAGATGCTCTCTTTTGACCCCACTAGAAGCCTATCAGTATTCGCTGTTAGGTAGTATCGCCCCGATGCTGACCACGTCGGCGTTCCGGGGCAGCGGAAGAAGCAGCCGGGAACTAACGCCCAGGAAGGAGCGGCGCCCCAGGCGGAAGGTCTCCCACAGCTCGCCGATGGCGCTGTCGACGATGTATGCAGATGGGGGCATCAGACGTGAAGAGATCGCTCGGGGCCTCAGGGAGCAGTTCGCTCTCGCTGAAGATGAACGGGGGGAAATGCGAGAAAATGCGAATGTGTGCTGGCTGGCACGGCGAAAAACGGAGTGATGATGGCGGTCTGGAGGAAGAAGATGGTCGCGAAGAGGTGTGCGCCGGACGAAGGAGAAGGCGGTCAGCGTGGCCCGGCCCCGGCGAGGCAGGGAGCAGCCGCATGACGACCTCGAGAATCCAACCCTCGGCGCCCATGCAGTCGATGAAGCGAATTTCAATATCTTGCCCAAGGCAAGGGTAGTGCCGAAGAGGTTCACGGAGGGCGGCGGCACCTACTCCCGCCTCCGCGTGCCGTTTCCCCGGAGGGGGTCCAAGCTGAGCGCGTCGTTGGTGAAGTCGATGGCGACAAGGTCTTGGCCAACTTGGACGGTTTGTCCGCGGAGTGCAGCGCGTGCCTGGCGTACATCCTCCGAGCTCCTGAGGTATAATCGAAGACGTCCTGGGGGTGCGTCGGCAGAAACAGAGGCGAGATGCGCGTATTCGCCTAGGCGAGGCCCCTGGGAGTAGTCAACCTCTGTGGTCGCCGACCCAATGGTCGTAGCGACGCGGGTTATGATTCGTCTAAGGACCTCGCCGTCTTCTCGTCCCGCGAGCGATGTTCGAGCCGGGTTTGGTGCCCTTCCTCCGCGAGGCCGCCGACGCCGCCGTGGTAACAGAGGGGCAGGCGATCGGGCGACCACCGCGAGATGTTTTCCACTTCAACCTCGTCGCGGCCGAACGCGCATCAAGAGCGAACGCCCGATCCAAGATCTCAGACCACGCCTCCGTGACAGCGTCCGAGAAAACCAGCGCCTTACCGTCGCATACCGGGAGCATCTGCGAGCAGAGAGGCCAGTAATGGTGCAGGCAGGTAGGGCTGTTCAGCTCGAGTATCGTGGCGTCCGCGGAGTGGTACTTGGACCTCGTGCTGTAGAAGGTGTCCACGGGCAGTGAGCCATGGCGGAAGTGCTCTAATCGAAGAAGTATGTCGAGCTCGGAATAGGCCTCCGAGAAAGGCAGATCAATGCAGACCCTGGTAGTCTCGTGCGTGCTCGCGGGGCTGCGGCGCGGAGGGCGGAAGATGACGTCCCGGAGCTGCGGGCTTCGCATGAGGTCCAGAAGCCGGGGCAGATTGTCGTCCACCATCTCGATAACAGCTACGTTCTTCTGGCCGGCGACGTGGAGCAGGGGGGCCTTCACGCTGAGCATCCTCGGAATCGATCTGGAGCCATCAAAATAGATGGAGAAGATTGCGAGGCCCGCCCAGGAATGCCTTGGGCCAGAGCGCCCAGGCAGAATAACCTCAAGAGGAGCAGCAGTGAAGCAGCAGCCACGCACGAGAAAGACCCACTCTTCATTAAGCAATGGGGACCACCATAAATCAGTAATGTTAGTAACGGAATCCGTGGCTGGGAGAAGGAGGAGCTCCGACACGGAATGGAGGGAAGCAGGACGACGATCAGGAGCACCGCGCCGGAGGAGTGCAGCGCGACACCGAGAGACAGCATTCGTGTCGGTGGGCACCCACATGACCACGTGCTTGCCTTGCACCTTGTCCCAAATTTTGTCGTCCCCTTTCTCAGCCAGAGACGCGAAGTCGCGGATATCCCTCAACTGGGCTTTCATGTACATGTTGGTATTTAGTATGCCCGACCACTGCGTAAGATATAAAGTGTTCCCGTCGCGACCGACTTGCTGGAGGGCCTCAATGGCCTCGGGGCCCAGGATCTTCCAAAGAGGGATGCGGTTAGGACGCAATTTCCTCCGCTGCGACAGCACATCGGGGAGCTCGTCCGTGCAGTGGCGAGCGTGAACCTCAAAGCGTGCGAGCACCTGTGTAGCCTAAGTATGGTCCTCCGCCGTCCATCCAGCATTGGAAATGATACCGGAGAAAAGCCCCAATCATAATGTTTTACGGCTGTAGGGCTATGGGGCTATACGGTTATAGGACCATAGGGCTAGGGCCTAGCGGCTAGGGCTATAAGACTATATGGTTATGGGGCTAGAGGAATATAGGGCTATAGGGCTACAAGGCAATAAGGCTATAGGGCTATAGGCCCATGCGGGCTATAGGGTGATAGGGCTATAGGGCGATTGGACTATAGGGCATAAGGAATATAGGGCTATAGGGCTATAGGGGTACAGGGCTATTAGGGCTATAGGGCTATAGGGTTATAGGGCTAAAGGGCTATAGGGCTATAGGTCTATAGGTATATAGGGCTATAGAGCTATAGGGCTATAGGGCTATAGGGCGATAGAGCACCAGGGCACCCAGGGGCACCCAGGCACCCCGGAGCACCTCCGGGCACCCCTGGGCACCTCCGGGCACCCCTGGGCACCCGGGCCTGGGCACCCGGGCATCTGGGCACCCCCGGGCGGTCGAATGAGCGGATCGGCGTCAGCCACGCAGCACAGACAAGGAAGACAACCTTTTCCAGTAGGCGCAGCGGCGCCAATCTCATCATCAGTACAAGCAAAGAAAGAACTGGCTGGCCGCCTTGAGCACAGGCGGCGACGGAGCGGAGAGGCTCAGAGGGGGACGCTGCATATACACTTTGACTCTGGCACCATCTCCAACTCGCAAGTATCGTCGCAGAAGCACCATGCTCGTAGACGTGATACAAGCGCGGTCGTCCACGAGCAATCACAGCATCGCCCCAAAACGTCATCTTAGTAGTCCCGGCTGGACCACGCAAACAGCAACCGACCTCGAAGAGGCAAGCTGCGAAGCCTACACAAGCACCAGCGCATGATATCACTCACCGTGAAGCCCTCCGCATATGTGTCCGAGCGGCGAGGCTCACAAAATAATAGTCACGATACAAATCCTTCATCGTCAACGAATAGTAGTGAATGAAGCAGCAGACGAAACAACCGGCCATATATGAATCTGATATTTGATCATCATTCGCCACTGCCCAGTACCAAAAGCGTCAACAATCGCACCTCGAGCCACTGCACCCTTGGTAAGAGCATCACACAGCATATCTCTCGTGTCACATCGCAGCAATCCAGTCAAAGAACCACAGTCAAGTCGATCTCGCATGGCCCGTACAACATACAGTTGACTTCGGTCGTTGGGCATGGCGATCTCCTCAGCAGTAATAGCTGCGAACACAGCGTGAGCATCGCCGACTAAATATAAACTCATCTCTATCTTACCTGAGTTCACCGCATCATGCAACTCCTTCGCACCACGAGACCCCGTCAAAACTTGATGCCAGAAACCGCGGTGCAACATACCAAGCTCACAGGCTTCCAACTGGTTGGTCAGCTCGGCTCCGAACGTACTGCGGGTGACTATCGGCTGCTTCCGACTATAATAATCAATAACATGCATCAGTCCACCAGGGATGCCATCTCGAATCTCAATGAGTACTAAGATGGCTGCACGAACAGCAAGACAGTCATCATCATCAGCCCGATAAGCAGAGTCAGCTATCACACAGAGACACAGAGGCGGCTCCAGCCCCGCATACTTGATACTGAAGGGCTTCCTCTTGATCCACTTCAGAAGGGTATTGAGACCTTTGATGTCACCGACCGTGACCTTCTGACTGTGCCTCTGGAAACGACCAACAAACACAGCGATATCAGCACGCGTGAGAGTGAGCCAAGCTACTCCTCCAAGAAGACTCCAGTACAGGCCCTGCAGCGTGCCATCCACCAATTCTTCATCAGACTTACCAGTAAGAAGAGTGCTGCTGATCGGACGAAGCTGGGAGACGTAGTGATTCTGGTCGATCGTGATCGCTTTGCTCACCTCATCCTGGGAATGCTGAATACCTACACATTCGAAGGGAGCCAGATTGACTGTCACGTCTTCATACTTCTCACGAAATTTGGCGAATATCCACTCACGCGTCTCATCACAGCAAGCACCTTTCAAGTCATCCACATGCGTACCAAGAACTGCGACCAGCACTGCATTGTCAAACATCAACCACAACTGCCGGCCAGCTTCGGTCGGGAAGAAGCCCAACTCCGTGAGAGTGTCCGACAGGTCCACTTGCCAGGCCCACGGAGCGTCGTTCGTATCGAAACCTGGCTTCTTCACATTCAGGGTTTCCGTAACCTCGTTGAAGTCCTCGAAGCCCTCGATCTGCTTCATTCAGCAGAGCTGCACCATCGGGAGGAATATCAAACTGCAAACTCCTCATCTTGAAACCGAACCTTTCGGCGAGCTCCTCGAACGTCTTGCCGCGCAAGAATGCCATCGAGACGTCGAGCGACCACAGTGTCCAGCCATGCTGAGCCGCGATGGAGCATATCATCCTCTGACCCCAACGGGGGGCGGTTCCCGCGGCGGTCCTCATGCGATCCTTCTCGTTCTTCTGCCGATCCTTGAAGCCACGCACGGTCAAGCGCCCCTTCACGTCGCGGCTGCCCTCGATGATCTTCCACTTGATGACCCAGCGAGAGTCGATTCGATTATCAGCATCCTTCTTGGCCATGCGCTCTATGACGCCACGAGAGACCCAACGCTTCAGCTCCTTCAGCTTTGCCGCAACCACCAGATCGTGATGTTGCCTGATCTCGGCCGCGGACAGGTTGTTGAGATCACGCTCTATAACTGGCGAAGCCTGGGTCTTGAATATGTTCATCACCAATACTTGACCCTTAGCAATCTTGTCTGGAGTGAGCCCCAGCCGCCAAGCTTGTCTCCGAGAGAACTCAATGCTGATAGGCCCCTCAATGTCTTCAGGAGTGAGCTCGACAGCTGGAACTTGGCCGCCGAAAATATGCATGGGCTGCGGACGGAGAAGCTTTCTCCATGAAGACGCAACCCTAGAAAAGATCCTCATCCTCGGCATCGGTGTCCACGTCACTGTCTGCCACAGGCACGTCAACTGCAGCAGGAGGCTCCTCAGGAGCATGAGGCAGACAAGGAGCAACATGAGGTCGAGGATTCCCACTCTCATCCGATCCAATTGAGAGCTGTCTCTTGAGGTCACCAGGCAACACGATGACCTGAGGTTCGTCCCTGCGACGAGCCTTGCTAAGCTGCTCGTCGTTCTCATCTTCGCTCCTGGGTCGACGAACTCTCGGAAGACGAGTGCCCGGTGGGAACATGCCCTCGTCTGGGTCGACCTGCTCGTACATGCGGCCAAGGTGAGGCACATCAGGAACAGACTGCCGAGCAAGCTCGATGTCTTCCAAAGCAACAATAAAGAGCTGCAAGGAAACCATGTTTTGCCACTCATCTCCACTGTGCCGAGAACTTGTTGCCAATGCCAATCGAGCGGATGACCTGCCTTCCAGAAGATAAACAGCGTCTCGTCGACACCAGGCATGCACTCGAGATCCTTGGCGCCATGACCCAGACGGCCACCACTGCCGCTTTGCAATCTGAGATCACACGACGCAACATGCAGCATCGCGTGGAAAATGATGGGATACTGGGCGCAGTGTCTAGACAACCTCCAGCCAGTCGAAGTGTTCACACACGCCAGAGTTACTGATCCCTTCTCGATGCTCTCGGCGAACTCCTGCACCAAAGTCAAGGGCAACTCCCAGTACTGCCTGTAGTGTTCTGTCGCAACCATCACGTCCATGCTGAGAGAGTGTCGTATTTCAGCCAATCGGCAACTGAGCGTCCGCGACTGCCACTGCACGTCCACCACGCCTTCCTGTATGCGATTGACGTTCACAACCGTGGCCGGGCCTCGCCAGCCTGAGACATCCTTGTTGGGCGGGTCGCGCCAGCGAGTGCGAGACTGGAGTGCACGATCCATTCGCTGCTGCGCAGAGGCCCCGACCACCGCCGCGATAGCCACCTCACGTAGCCGATGTATGTGGCGAGAAACGCCGTCGATGCCATCATCCTGGTCCTCCAACGCTGTGGCAGGAGCTGGTTCTAAATCCGTGAGCATCGGAATAGTGCGACCATACACAACCTTATAGGGCGTGATGTTGCCAGAAATCGAAATCATACAATTCTTGGCCAACACGCACTCATCCAGGATGGCTTCGTCGGGAACAGGCGTGCCGTCACGGGTGCACTGCTCATCAACCAGATGCAGCTGATGACGCAACAACTCATGATGCCGTTCTACCATGCGAGCGCGAGCTCCCCTCGGCCGCAGATTCAGCTTGAACTGCCAGCGCGAAGCCCAAGACCTGGCCTCGTCGCTGTCGAGAGCTCCTTCACGATCCGAGGTGAGAACAGCCGGGGCTCCAAACAACCTGAACCAGTAATGCGTAATGGCACCGATGATGGTGCCCGTATTGCGGTCCGGGATGATGGCCGCGACCGAGAAACGCACTTAAGTGTCCAACATGTGCATCACAATCTTCGTCTTCCAGAACAGCAGGTCGATCTGCACATCTTGATTGAAGTCGGTGATCACCCTGCTGGTGGCTATGGGCCGTTTGCCTGGCCGATGCCAGGCACGACAGGCAGGACACGTATCACACACAATCTGAATCAAGTCGATTGCCTCCTGGGGCGCGCCAGCGGCAATGAGCATTTCCTTGAGACGCAGCGCCGGCGCATGCCACATTCTGATATGCAGCTTGCGCAAAGTCCTTCTGATGACCATGTTATTCTTGCTACGCAGCAGCTTCATCGCTCTCCCCATGGACCAGTCAGACCAGTCAGCGCCTTCAGCATTCGCTTGAACTCCGACCTCCGACCTGGCTGCGCGGGCTCTCCGCTGAGCAGCAGGTGGCTGCACTCTGGTAGGATCACCCAACGGTGGATCTGCTCCCACCGCAGCATCCACTCCTGGAGGTCGTGCAGGCGGCGGCGGCGGCGGCACGGCCTCCACCTCTGGTGCCGCATCAGGTGCTGGGGCCGCCGGCACAGGCACGACAGGTGCTGAGGCAGACGCTGAGGATGACGAAGATGCCGCAGCAGCGGCCTCCAGAGGAGACAGGTCGCCACCACCAGGATCGTCAGCAGTCGAGTCGCGATGGGCAGGCACTCGTGCTCCAGCGGCTCGAGCAGGCGCAACACCAGAAGCAGACCTGCCTCTTGGAGCCGCGGCAGCTGGGCCAGCGATAGCCCGGGCAACGGCGCCCCCCCGCGTCTCCACCCACTTCCAGCGACATCGTGGGTCATCAAGGTGGCGAGGGTCTGACCGAACTGCTCCCGCAAGGCATCCTGGACACTCAGTGCCCATAGAAGGAACATGAGGATACCGACAAGAATCGTCACGTGTGTGTCGAGGGTCATGCTGCGAAGCTCTGCCCAGACAGGCAGCACACGTGATATTCTGCAGAGAAAAAGCCAAAATACTGTATCTCGGTGCCGTCGCTCGCCGTCGACGCTCTTCTGGACGTTCGCGCCCACGAACGGAACTCTCCATCCGACTCAGCAACTGCTTGGCGAGGGAGTCAGTGCCTTTACTGTAGCGAACGTGACGATAGACACTGGTGGAGCACAACATCGGCGTACAGTCGGAGTCCCTGACGGACCTGCGATGACCCATCTTGCACTTCCTGATGGACGGCCGATCTCCTCAGCATCACGTTCTTCGGTGGAGAACTTCATCCAGTGAACTCGAGGCGGCTTGGATCTCCAACGCTCTCGAAGGACGTCAGCAATGCCATCGGCAATGAGCGAGGCCATGCGCCACGGCCACGCCTGCAACTTGCGCGTCACATGACTTCCTTCAGCATGCGCATGTCGTTGACAGGCTCGGTGGCCCCGACAAAGCAGTCGGCGAAAGCGTCGAACAAGTCGTTCGTCACTGGCCATCAGCTCCGTAGCCTTCTTCACCGGCAGCCGTGACTTCTCCTCCACCAGTCCCACCTGGCATTGATGAAACACGGCTGACACGACTCGAGGATCCGCACGCAGCGAAAGCCAACCTTCGAGCTCGCAGACGTCGGAGCCCAACGGCTGCTCATTAAGAAAATGATTGCCCACAGCAAGTTGATGGCCAGCAAACTCAGCACCACACGATCCCAGGTAAGAAGCCCCTGCACGACTGGCCTCCCAGGTGCTCGGATTCAAAACTCTGTTGAGATGGTTCCAGCCCTTCATGCCGGTGCACGGCGTAGAAAGAACGATCACCACAGGCTGGCAATGCGTGACATACTGCCATATCCATTGCAAATCAAAGCGGCGACTGAGATCAACACCACAACGCAGATCACAGGATGGTCCTCGCTGGAAGCCTTCGCGATGCAGGCGTCGAACCAGAATCTGAGTGGTACGCTCCTGACCGCCGCAGATCTCCAATACATCACAGTAGTAGTGTTCATCTGCAGGCAGCCCCCAGTCTAAATACATCGCCTTCGGATCGTCGTAATAGTAGACCTGCTCAGCACAATCAACGAACCTCCAAGGCTGATGTTCAGAACCTTGGCCAAGGAGAAATATGCCGTCAGGGCGAAGCGAGGTGAGATCCTCTTCGTCATGCTCCAAGGCCTGCAAGTCGATTTCCTCATCGTCAACAAAGGCAACGCGGTATACATCATAGCTGTAGTCATCACACCACAGATCTGGACCATCCACTAAAACTGAACTGAGATCATCGCCGCAATCATCCCAGTGCTTCTCGTAGTTGTCAATCTTCTTGGGAAGAGTCTTCTTGCCGAATTCAGCCTCACGCTGCTTCTGCTTGATGCGAGCCTCCGTCGGGTAGTTCTGGCGGACCTTAGCACCGCTGGTCGCTGCAACAGACTCTGGCACCGTCTCCAGGGGTCGTCCACTGAGTCCAACTATCGGCTTCAACGCCAACTCCGATATCACCTGCACAAGCTGTCGCAGCTCATGTCGTACATCTTCGCGTTGACCATCCTGCGAGTGATGGTGTTGAGGACAGTTGCAGGTGTCGTCTGCGCACAGGACAAGATTGGATAGCAGCTTCGAGACCCGACGGCGTGGCAATCCAGAAGCAGAGTTCGCGGTGCGACATCGGCACCACCTGACAATGTGACGGCTGAGGCGACAGTCGTTGCACATCTGCTCCCAGCCACCAACTTCCCAGACAGAAGATGCCGCACTAGCTTCGGCTATGACCGGGCGCTCGGCGTTCAGCTGCCATTGGACCAAGGACGCCACAGCATAGCTCCGCCGACGATCATGTCGAGTAGGGCCGCCCAGCGCTGCACCCTTGGGTGTCACCCGCAGCAGAGCGGGGCACCGTTCACGTAGTGTCTTGCTGGCTCGGTCCATGGCGGCGGTGGTCAGCATCTCCTTAGATCTTAAAGCCATTGCCGTAGACACGATACCAGCGGCGGCCAGCTTCTCATGCAAAGAATGTTGCCGCACCAGATCGTCAGAGTCGTCGACGAACATCAAGGTGACGACAGAGGGCACACCAAAATGGGATACCGAATTCTCATCAGACGGCAAGGGCGCCAAGTCAGCATTTGAATTGGGAGCTTCCACAGTATCAGCTCCACGCTCAACAGGTGCACGAGCCTGAAATGCCAACGAAGCCGTCGGAGGTGCTTTGACCACAGGACAGGCAACGTCAGAACCACACGTGACACCCAGAGGTGATGCAGGCAGTAGCGGAGGCTGTGCCGAAGTACCGGAGGATGGAAGCTCACGGACTCCAGGAACACCTCGTGACCAGGCCGCCGAAGTCGAGGTTGAAAGCTCAGACCCAATAGGCTCGCCACCACTGCGGACCGCATCCGCAGACCCAACCTGGCATTGTGCAACTTCGGCCTTAGCCGTTGGACTAGAATGAGGAGGGGGCGCACGAGGTAACCCACTGACGAGGGTGGCTGCACTCAAATTCGAAAGAGTACCAGTTCTGCTCGGCAATGCTTCAGCTGCGCGACCTGAATCCGAACACCGTGCCGAGTCTGCGGCGCTCGAGGTCGCGCTGCCGCCACGTCAGGAGGTGGATGAATGGAGTAGATGAAGTCCAGCATTGTTAGCAAGCCTGGAGCTCGCGCTGACCTGGCCGATGTTCTGGTCCTCGAACTCCGTCACTGGCAGCATCCAATGACCTGACTGCGAAAGCTCCAGCTGATATTCCTTTGAGCCTGGAGGAAGCAGAAGCTGGTGGTCACCAGGACCGATGAAATACAATATACCGTTGAAGCAGTCCACGATGGCTCGATTGCGACGCAGGGCCTTGTTGCCCAGCAAAGCCGGCACTGAAGAGTTCGGTACAGTGGGAGCGTCGTAGCTACTTTCTTCACCACCAGCAAGCGCAAGAGGAACCCGACCTCGATTGATACAGGCATCAGCATTGTTGCCAACGCCCTCCACTCCAATCGGCCTATCCATCTTCTTGAACTCGACCTCGACACCGCGTCGAGCCCAAATATCAGAAGCACGCTTGAACCACTCGCTGCTGGTCAGGTTGTCGTGAGCCCCTGGGTCTACCAGCAAGGCCTCGCGGCCATCCGGCAGCCGTGTGCGAGCATGCCAGGCTCCAAGACGCTGTCGAGCGAGCGAACGGCTACGCTCCTGAGTCGGGAAGAACAAACCTTTGCTGCCCGTAGTCCTATGCAGGAAAGGCGAAACAACGGCCGCAGCACTCGCCGCCACCGGCGCCGACGAATCACGAGCAGGAGGAGGTGCGATCGGCGCCGCTGCTCCCAGCTCTGGAGGTTGGTGCGGCGGCGGCGGCATGAATGCCCTGGGCGTAGCCACTGCAGCTGCACGCTTGACAATCAGGGCGGCCTCCTCGTCAGCCTGGATCTTGCGCTTGTCAACCTTCGAACTCAAAATGCTGCTCGGCTGCATAGTCTGAGCATGAGATCCACCACGCTGTCGATCTAGGCCCTTGCCTGTGTCCCGTTTGCCCTTGCCCTTGCGGTTCTTGCGCTTGGGCAAACCTTCGTCGTCGTAGCAGTCATCATCCCCGTCATGATCGTGCCAATCATCAGAGCAGTCCTCGTAGCCATCGAGCGTCTCATCCTCCAGAGCGAGCTGACCGAGATTGCGCATATCAACCGCCGTAGCGAACCAGCCTCCGCCAGCGCTGCCGCTGGGGACCCCGCCATATCCGCCTCCGCCACCGTCGTAGCCACGACCGTCATCCTGAGTGACGAAAGCGCGAGCGCCCTTACCCTTCTGCGGGCACTCTCTGGCGAGGTGTTGGTCGCTATTACATATATGACAACGAAGAACATTACCTCGAGCATCACGGGGGTACCTTTGCCTGCACCAGCTCCTCCACCGCCGCCGAAACCCTTTCCTTTTTGCCTGTCTGGTATGCCGCACCCACGAAGCCTGGAGCAGCACCCAGCACGGAGGAAGCCGCAGCAGCGGCGGTCGGATCATGCTCGTAGTGGAAGCCCTTGCCAAGCAGACCACGACCACGATTCTTGCCACCATACTTGGAACCCTTTCGACTATGGCGACGATGGAATCGAGAGGGTCCTCCACTAAACTGCCTCCAACGTCGTCTTGACATGATATATATATATATATATATATATATATATATATATATATCATGACGCAGAACATCTCCGTGCATCTCTGGATCAACGTCGGCAAGGTAAGTGGCCAGATCCTGCGGGCCTTCATCGAAGTAGTCAGTACCACATCACCCGGGTGACTCCAACCTAAGACCCATGGAGGCCCAACCGGAAAGAAAAAAAAATGGGGCGCGCCGAAGAACCCAGGGGGTCCGGTTTCCGCGGAGGAAAGAAAACAACCCTGGCGATGGGGTTCGAGCACGGGGGTTACCCCCCCCTCAAATTCCGGAAGAGGAATGAACTCCCAGCCGCGGGGGTGCCCGCGCGAGGGGTCCCACCCCCCCAAGCGCAACCAGAGGAAGAAAAGCGTGAGAGCCGAGACTGCAAGTGCAATGCAACAACACCTTAATCGAATATTTGCACGGCAGGACAACGTGCTCTCTAGGAACAACTGCGCGATAGGACATGATAGTACCAGTTGTACTCAAGTACGAGTTGTACGGTAGTAGGAGGGGTTCAGGGGTTCCAACGGCAACGCGCGCGGGGAAGAAAGAAAGAAATCCATGCGCCGCCAGGGGTCCCGGGTTTAACGGGTCGCCGCGAAGGTTGACCCCCCGCGGAAAGAAGAAAAGAAATCCGGCCGGGGGGTTGGGGGGTTGAGGGATGAGTCACGGGGGCGATAGTACCACTAGTCGAAGCATTGTCTTCGCCAAAATACACATTCTGAACTCCAGCCGATGCAGTAGCTGCCGCTCCCGACAATGACCATGATGCAGACGGCGGCGCCGCTGGCGCGGGAAAGAAACCTCCCCTCTGATTGACCTCGCCAAACGTCGGGAAGAAACCCTGGCCCGCGTCCTTTGTCATGAAATGTCTGCCTTTGCCAAGGCCGGCATGCGCTGGATGAGCCGTTGCACCTGGAATGCGCACTGCCCTCTCAGCCGCTCTCATAATGCCATCCTGCATGAGGACGTGACCACGACGACGTATACTTTGAAGCAAGCGACTGAACTCCTCTTCATCTTGAGGCAACCTGTCGTCAAACATGCCGAGTAAGTGGAGCCACTCATCTGGTTGCACTCGCAAGCCTGTCATGAGCATCCAGGCCCAGCCTGCGGGTCCAGGATTCAATCCATGATCGATCGCACGAGACTTGAGCACCTGGAATCTGTTCAGAGCCACGTCGATGGTCTCGTACTGTTGAACCGAAAACGCCATCATCTCCGCCATGGCCTTGATCGCATCCTCTCCGGCTTCCAAAGCATAGTTGCGAGCGAGGGCCCGTAGCAGCACTGCCAAGCCAGTCACCTGGCGGGGCCCTAGTCCATCCTGCAAGTCCAGTACCTGCCCCTGCTGTAGAATCTGCGCATCCAACTCATCTGCGAACTCTCTCGCGGCACCTCCAAGGCGCAACACCACAGCAGCACCCTGAGCAGCTTCTGGGACCTCCGTCGCTATACTCCACAGCGTAACATCTCTGAGCCATCGTCGGAAAGGATAGTGCGAACTCCATTCGGGCGACCATGCCGGTGGTACTTTCATCGAGGCCATGATCTGCGCCTGGTCAGCATATGTGAGAGTGTCAGCCATCGTGCAGATCTCAAAGAGGAAGACTCGCACCTCACAGCCGCGCCCTCGGCGATCGTGAAAGGGAAGAAGAGGACCCAGCGTCGAAGTAGTCGAGCTGGAACTTGGCGTCCAACAGCGAAGCGCACAGTGGAGCCCCGGCCGATGGACCGAGGCTCCGCTACCAAGGTCAAATGAGCGGATCGGCGTCAGCCACGCAGCACAGACAAGGAAGACAACCTTTTCCAGTAGGCGCAGCGGCGCCAATCTCATCATCAGTACAAGCAAAGGAAGAACTGGCTGGCCGCCTTGAGCACAGGCGGCGACGGAGCGGAGAGGCTCAGAGGGGGACGCTGCATATACACTTTGACTCGGGCACCCGAGCACCCGGGCGTGCAGCGAAAATCGGCGGCAAACCTAACCTAACCATATGAATCCGGTAGGACCCCTACAGAGGCAAGCCCTGATTGGGGAAATACCGAACACAAAAGAGAACCAATCCTAAATCTGGAGGCGATGCTGATTTCCGTGGGGTCGGGACCCTCGTACATGGAAAACCCAAGCGCCTGCCAATGGTCAACTGTGTCCACGTCGTGCGCCAACTTCCGGAAGATATCGTGCAGCTGCTTCCACATGTCGGGATAGACGACTGGGATCGTGCCAGTGTCGTGGATGGCGGAGTGGCCCGGGATCAGATCGCAATTTCTCAGGACCTCATCCTCGACCCCATCGGTGAGCAAGCGGCGCGAAATGGGGAGGACGTTCGGGGCCAAGGCCTGGCCGGGTGACGATACCTCGGCCGCGGCCACCTGCGGAGCGACGTCCAGACCAGCCAGGGGCTGGGTGAGCGTGGACACCCCCCAGGCACCTCACCGTCGTTCCTCTCGTCCGAGTCTACGTCTGGCGGAGGTGGAGGTGCAGGTTGCCCAGACGGTGCAGGTAGTCCAGGTGGCAAGACGGCGCCAAGACGATCCTACGACGGCTCCCAGACACCCACCATATGGACAATCAAAGCCCCAAGACGGCCCAGGAGGGCTCCAAGGGACCCCCAAGACTGCTTTACAGGAGGCCACGACAACCCCAAGACGGTCCAAACGAGCTCCTCCTCCTCCTCCTCCTCCTCCTCCTCCTCATCATCATCATCATCATCATCAACATCATCAGCATCATCAGCAGCAACAACAGCCCCATCATCCTCATAATGCCAATCATTCGCATCACGGCATTCCCGAGGCTAGAGACACGAAGTGACACACGCGACGGCCTCGGGTGCCGCCTTGAACAGTAGCCGCCGGAAATGTTGAGCTGGCACGGTGGTGGGACCTTGCTGCAGAGCCTGGGCAGGAGGCAGACCAGGACGAGAAAGAGAAGGGGGTGAGGACGTCCTTGCCACTGCCAGATGTACACTACCTCGAGCCAAGGACTCCAAGCGGAGCTGGGAGCCAGACGCAGCGACTCCCCAACGCATCCCAGAGCGAGCGAGTCCAGGCACGAGCAGGGCGCGATGGCTCAGTTTGAAGGTGGGCGCCGCGCTCCTCGGCCTCCTGCTGCATTGTCAGCCTCTTTTTCTCCTTGGCCTCGTCGGTGAACTGCGCCGCGGGATGAGTATTAATACGAGTCTGCTGTACCCCAGAGTGCGCACCTCACGCCCCCCTGCCTCCACGAACGAGGAGGAATAGGAAACAAAAGAGGAGTTCTCTCCTACATTCCGCTTCTCCCTCCCCCCAGTGCTTCCCCTTCCCTCCCCCTCCCCCTCTTGCTTCCATCTTCCTTCCTTCAGCTCATCTCTTCGACTTGTCCTTGCCCTCCCACGCTCATTCGTACAGGTGCCGTTCCTTCCTGCCCAGTAGCAGCAATTGAGAAACACACCTCTATCTGTCGGGTGAGCCTCCCTGTCAAACATGTGGTCGAGGCTCATGTTCACGCTAAGATATTTGAATCAGCTGCCTGGCCAACTTGTGAGCAACCGACAAGCCCACCTTCGCGCACAGGCTCTAGCACGTTGTTCCGTTTCACGCGTAGCACTGAAGGAACCATGGATCGACACTCAGCCGCGGAAGGCAATACCTTCAGATCCACCAGGGGCTTGACAGCTCAGCCTCGTGAGAGGGCAGGGGGGACAAACAACTATGGCAGCTTCCTGGACATCGTTGGGCAGAAGCTGCGCCAATGCGATGACGGAGAGCTTCGTGCTCCTTCTCCCTCCAAGACTCCTTCACGCTCCTCCCCCTCCTCCTTCTCCTCCTCCTCCTCCTCCCCTCCTCCTCCTCCTCCTCCTCCTCCTCCTCCTCCTCCTCCTACTGAGTAGCTGAATGTATGAGCAGATGAACGCGTAAGAGTCTGTCAGACGCCGACGTCCTCCTCCTCCTCCTCCTCCTCCTCCTCCTTCTCTTGCTCCTCCTTCTCCTCCTTCTCCTCCTCCTCCTCCAACTCCAACTCCAACTCCAACTCCTCCTCTTCCTCCTCCTCCTCCTCCTCCTCCTCCTCCCTCCTCCTCCTCCTCCCTCCCTCCCCTCCTCCCTCCCTCCCTCCCTCCCCCTCCCTCCCTCCCTCCCTCCCTCCCCCCTCCGCCGCTAAATCCCGCCAGCCCCCTTGGCGAATGCAATGTAGCGACAACCCTCTTCCCTGCGGGGAGCCAAGATTGCCCACGAGAGTTCCAAGAGGGACCCACGAGCCCCCACAACGGCCCCAATGGCGCACAAGATCGGCCCAAGGGCGTCCCAAGAGGGCCCCAAGAGGCGATGTTGATGGCACCCCTTTGGATCGATGACCTCCAATGTGGCCCCAAGAGGCCCTCCAGGCCTCCTAGGGGACTCCGAAGCGGGCTTCAAGAGGGCCCCGAGAGAGCCCCAAGACCACTCGAAAAGAGCCCCAAGGGGACTCTAATATCCCCAAAAAGAGTCCCAAGTGGGCTAGGGTTCTGTCGTCGTCCTCGTCCCCGTTGCCCTCCTCCTCCTCCTTCTCCTCCTCCTCCTCCTCCTCCTCCTCCTCCTCCCCGTCATCCTCCTCCCCCTCCTCCTCCTCCTCCTCCTCGTCCTTGCCCTCATCGTCGTCCGTTGCCTGTTCCTCCTCTTCGTCGTCGTCCTCCTCCTCCTTCTTCTCCTCCCCCTGCTTCTCCTCCTCCTCCTCCTCCTCCTCCTGCTGCCCCTCCTTCACTCGCCCCCACGCGGGCCCCTGGGATGGCCCGAAGAGGCCCCCCAAAGCCGCTCCCTATCTCCCAAAGATCTCTCTGTTCACCCTGGTTGCCCGCTTTGTCTCACTATTGCCGTTATTCCCGTCAACTCTCATCATGGGCATCGCTTCTGAATGGGACGGTGTGGATACTCTTGGTGCGCGGGCTCGCGAGGCAAGTCGAAAGCCGTGCAGGCCGGCGGGCTACGCGCCGACGGAAGGAACAAACAGCGAGCAGGAGCGGCCCCATGAGAAGCCCCGCTGAGCTCATCGCGGCCGCAATGGCGCGGAACCAGGACACGGTGACGACGTCCCAGGTACAGGCAGAACGTGGGCTGGTGTGGATACTTGTTTGATCGAGACCGCGGCGAGGAACATGTCGGGCGGCGTCCAGGGCACTGCAGACTAGCAAGGGGAAGACAGAAAGTGGGCTGGTGTGGATACTTTTTTTTGATTTGCGGCCCGCAAGGAAAAGTCGAGAGGGCGGTCAGAACTGGTGTGGATACGCGCAGCGTGAAGACTTTCCTCCACCAATCCGTGCTCACTCGCTCCTCCTCCTCCTCCTCCTCCTCCTCCTCCCCCTCCCATGCGTCTTGACCCTCCACCTCCGTCCCTGTTGCCTCGCTCTTTCCCTCGCCTCACCATCCCTCCAGGTGTCCCCCCTCCCCCTCCCCCCTCTTGTCCTCCCCTCGCCCTCCCCTCGCCCTCTTGTCCTCCCCTCTTGTCTCCCCTCGCCCTCCCCTCGCCCTCCCCCCTCTTGTCCTCCCCTCGCCCTCCCCCCTCTTGTCTCCCCCTCGCCCTCGCCCTCCCCCCTCTTGTCCTCCCGCTCCCTCTCCTCCTCCGCGCTCCCGTGGCCGCTCCTCCCGCGCCTCCTCCTCCCCGCTCTTCGTCGAGGGCCCCGGGGGCACTCGAACGCACCTCGGCGGGCAACCTAGTGCCCATCCAGATCTGTACAATCCCCTCAGGAGTTCCCCTGCGCGCCTCAACATGAAGGGGCCCTGGGACACACACACACACACAACAAAAAAAATACATACAAATAACAATAGTCCCCATAATTTCCCATATTTTCTGGGTTTTTGTCTTCCCTCCACTTTCCATATTCTCCCATATTTTCTGGGAAATGGACGATTAATTGTGTCTGTGTGTTTCTTTCCCTCCTGACAACAGCGCCCCAGTTACCGAAAAAAGTTTGCATCGGCGCACCTCCGTCGTGAGTTCTCCCTCTCCCGACGGCAGCCGTCGTGGCCAACGAGACCACGACAAGAACTCGGGCCCCAACCGGCGACGGGAACCTTGAGACAGAAAGGCCTTCATGTGCGATCCTCCTTCTCTTGCTCATGCTCGGCGGCGAGCCCCAGGGGGAAGAGAAGGGGCGGGCATTCTGAAGAAGGCTCGGAAGTCGCCCAGCCTTCTGAAAAATGTTCTAAGCCTTCCCC
The DNA here is from genome assembly GCA_963575745.1 of Prorocentrum cordatum. Lineage (NCBI taxonomy): Eukaryota > Dinophyceae > Prorocentrales > Prorocentraceae > Prorocentrum > Prorocentrum cordatum. The sequence goes on along the minus strand of CAUYUJ010020571.1, from coordinate 371,495 downwards.
GAAGATACCAGAAACCTTTCGGAAGACGCGAGAAGTCCCGCCGCCTTCTTAGAAGGCCTTCTCCTTCTCATTCCACCCCCTCGCTCGCCACCGATCCTCTTCCTGATGCTGACCATCCTTCTTTCCATCTCCACGTACGCACTCCTGCTCGCGATCCTGCTCCCGGTCCTCTCGCTGCCGCTGCTGCTGCTGCTGCGCCTCCTCCTCCTCCTTCTCCTCCTCCTCCAACTCCTCCGAAATGCTGCAGCACGTGCTATATCAGCAAACCTGCGTGGCCGTAGATGTATGCATGCATGTGTAATGTTTATCTGGTAGAGGCGAAGACCGCCCTGCCTTTGTCTGGCCATCCTGCTGGTGAACCTGCAGGTGTCGGAGAGCAGCAAGGCTCTCAGAAGACTGCGGATTTCAGTTCACCAGCCCCTCCATAACCAACGCCACTGGGACAAAACTTCAAAACTACGTTGCATGCATACACGTCGGTCGGAAGAAGTAGGTAAGAACATGAAGTAGGAAGGCGTTGGAAGTAGATTGGACTTCCGCCCGCCCCATGAAGAGGACGAAAGAAGGAAAACCGCTCGACTCTTGAAGTAGGAAGGCGCCTACAATAGATTAGGATCCTGGGAATCCAAAAATACCTACTTTCAACGACCGGCGTGTACATGTCTTTTTGTCTCGGGCCTGCCTGCTCGGTTCGGGGTCCGCCTGGGCGCCCGTGTGCCCTCCTGGGCCCCCCCCGACGCTGCCCGGCTCTCTCCTCCGCCCTCCCCTCGCCCTCCTCGCTCGGTGCCCGACGCCCGCTGACACTGTTAGCGGGCCACATGCGAACCCTGGCCCTGCCCCCCACGATTTCTGCGGGGGAGGGTGGGGTTCACTTCGCTCGGGAGCTCCCGAACGTAGTGAACCCCACCCTACCCCTCAGAGATCGTGGGGGGCAGGGGTAGGGTTCGCATGTGGCCCGCTGACTGTGGCTCGAACTCGGGCCTCGAGTCGAGTCGGCGACCGAAAAAGTCCGATCGCCGCGCGATCGACCCCCCCCCCCCCGCGGCCACGCCGCCCGCAACAGCGAGAGGTCCTTGCGGGGTCCGGCCTCGAGAAGGCCAAGAGCAGCCAGGAGGGCTCCGCGGAGCCCAAGAGCTGTCAGAGAGCCCAACGTTGCTAGCGCGTCCTTCGCAACAACGTCCTGACGAAAGCGTCCCGCCTCCTCCAAAGGAGAGGCATAGGTGCCAGACGAGTTGCTTCGTCTAGCCAATCAGGGGCTCATGAAACACAGTGGTATATTGACACAGACCGCCTACCCTCATGAGCTCATTCTCCTTCTCGTCCTCCTCTGCTTTCCTTCCTCTCTTAGATGCTGCCATAATCCCAGGGTCTCAGTAGACTTGCAGACAACTGCTGCATCAAAACGTAATGAAGGCTATATACTATGTCACTGGTAAGTGAGCTCTCTCCCGCCACCGCCTTGCGATGCTGCTGATCCTTCTTCCTGTCTCATCCTCCTCCTCCTCCCTATCCGTCTCCATCCCTCCTTTTCCGCAAGCTCCTCTTGCTGGTGTTCCTCCTTCCACCCCTCTTGTTCCTCCCGCTCCTCCTCCCTCATTCCTCCTTCCTCCTCCCTCCCTCGCTGATTCCTGGTCCCTCCTGCATGCTCTCTTATACTGCCGATCACTCCCGACGTCGAGAAAGACGCGCAACGCTCATGCCGCGAGCCACAGTTCTTCCATTGCACTGTCCTGTCTCCCCCGACCGAATCAGCAAGGCACGAGCACCTGATCTTGGACCTCATCTACGACCGCAAGGGCAACGTTGAGCACGAAAAAATTCGTCATGACTATGATGCAGACGAAGAACAGCACAGCGAATGTAGCGTTGAAGCTATCCTGATGTCAGTCTCCCCCATGGACAGTGCACCAAAATGGCTGGCAACAAAGCGCTAGGAACGCCAGCGCACAAACTACGGCATCCCTCTTCAAGCCCGCACCTCCTTTTCAAACAGAAAGCGCGCCCGCCGCATTGAACATCACAAGCTGTGATGCCTTGTGAGAAGAAGGCTTGGGGCAGCAGAGCGCACTGCAGCATTGGAATTGAGCGCTGGATCTGCTCTGGTCCTCCACTCCCTCTGTGCAAAAGTCCATCTGCTGATGATATTGCCTCGCGCTCAAAGATATATGCAACAACCACATGTCACGTCGAAGGCCACACGCAATTACTGAACGGGGGGCTGTTCTGTATCCGCACTACGCAAGAGGACATGCCATCTCGCCTGTCTCACCAACCACAGCTGAAACTCTGGCGCTGCAAGGGCGGGCGGGAAAGAGTGTGACGACTTGTGGGCCACGTCCCGACGGGTGTGCGCGTGTGAAGAAAAGAAAAAGAGAGAGAGAGAGAGAGTTCCTCCTCCACCAAACATTAGTCTGTGCTCTTCTGTCCTGACAGGCTGGCTCGCGCCCGTCGCCTCTGCACGCTGGCCCGGCCGGGATGCGGCCCATCTCTGTGGGGGCCGACTGGCCGTCTTCGACCGTCTGGCTCGGCCAGGGATCCTCTTGGCGGGCTCACCCATCATCCGACCAGCCATGACTGGGGGAGCTGTGGTCCTTACCCCCCTGGAGGAACCCATCGCCTCGACGATCTCTCGAGAGGGATGTCGAAATCGATGGGTCCCCCAGGGGGTCAAGGACCACAGCTCCCCCAGTTGTGGCTGGCCTGGCCATCGGTTTCGCCCCTGGTGCGGCCCGCGCCCTCTTCCCTGGCCTGGCGCGGGTGCTGGCGCTGGCGTCGCCTCCTGGACCGGCCGCGGCAGGCCAGTGCACGACGGTGTTCTCCACCCCGCCTGGCCGTCGCGGTGGCTCTCGCGATGTGTTTCGCCTCGTCTGCTATTCGCGGGGGGTCTGCCGATTCCCGCCGAAGCGGCTTTCTCAACCGGCGCTGCTGGTCCACGAAGCGATCGGCGCGCTGCCACCCGGCCACGGGCGCCGATGCCTACGCCGCGATCTTCCTTCGCGTGCAGCCGGCGCCGAAGCTGGCCTGCACGCCTCCTGCTCCCGCATCGTGTCCGCTTGGGCGCTGCTCTTCGTGAGCCAGGGCAGCGTCTCGAGCTGCGTAGCGGCCCTCGGGCTGGCACCTGCCATGCTGACGCGGCTGCCGCAATCCGCCGCGGGGCGGCCTGATCGTGGGCTGGAGCTCCCCCAGTTTTGTCGTGACTGCCCGGGCAGGCCTTTCACTCACATGTTTCGGCGCGCCCATACCGTCGGGCTACAGCGACTGGCTCGCCGTATTCCGCCACCCACGCTGCCTCCTGTTTGTCCAGCCCTTGCTCACCTTGCCTCTCTGTGGTGCTCGGCCAATCTCCTGCATTGCTTGGCCGCCCTGGCATCTTCCACTAGCACGCCTCGACTGCCTCTGTCCGGTCATTCCATCTGCTACGCCACATGGAAAGCTGGCCCAAGCGAGTCTTGGCCCAGCGCTTCGAGACCGTACCGCTACCTCGCCGCTGGAAGAAGGAGACGAAGAAGAAGAAGAAATGTGTGTGTGTGTGTGTCGGAGTGTCCGCTTTGGCCCACTATGGTTGCAAGTCGTCTCCGTATAACCCAGGATTGCCGCCCAGATGGTTCCCCCCCCCTGGAGCTCGAGAAGCCCTCAGTCGAAGCCAGGACGTTGCCTCTTGAGGGGTCTTGTCGGGGGCGCGTGGAGGCTCTCAGGGTGGTCTTATTGGACCCTCTTCTGGCCCTCTTGGGCGATCTTGGAGCTACCTTGAAGCCCCAGCAGCAAATCGGACACGAAAAGGTGATGAGGCCAACCTAAGTCAAACATAGTCGATGTTGAAGCTGTGCATCTTCGGCAAGCTCCGTGGCCACTAGAAGCGGTCTTGGGATGGTAGTTGGGCTTCTTTGAAGCATGTTTGATGCCAAAGTGAGCCATATTGTTGGAATCAGATGGGTGGCCTACGTGAGCACCCCTTCACTTTTGATCGATAGCCTCCAAGGCGGTTCCAAGAGGATCTCCAAGGCCCCCAGAAACGCCACAAGAAGATTCAGGAATTGCCCTGGCCAGCCCCAAGAGGGCTCCAATGTGGCTCCAAGAGGCGTCCGAGAGGCTCACAGGGTGAAATATCAGCGAAAGCCTTTATGGTTGACTCCTGTCGTCGAGATTTTTCCTCCCCCACTCCCCCTCCTCCTCCTACCTTCTCCTCCTGCTCTTACTCTTTCTCCTTCCCTCCTTTTCATTTTCATCATTATGTTTCCTCCTACTCATCTCACACAGGCTTCACAATACATTAAATGGAAAAATGTTCCGTCTAATTCCAGATCGCATTCAAGGGCAAAACATTCTGACGCCAAGAATGAACTTGATCACACGAGGTGCCCACAGCGGTCCAGACCCCAAAGAGACCACGACATCTTGTATAGTGTTCTCCCCTCACAGCGGGTGGTGCGCGGCATCAAATAGCGAAAATAAGTGTCTCTGTTGCACCCGTAAGCTATACCATGCTCAAATAAGTCACACCCATCAGATGCCCAACGTGAAACACCCATATGAAAGTGCACAAGTTTGCTTCCAAATGCAGCACACATCCGAAACAACCAATCCCCAACGAAAGCGGCGGTTGACTCAGATCACCCGCTCCGCTGGTACTGGCGTCTCTTAGGCACGTCGTACGCAAAAACGTGCGCCAGAAAAAATCCATATCAACACAAAATAAGAACAAGCTCCTTGAGGTGATCTTACATTTACAACGCCAACATGAAGCCACAATGCTTTGTCCGTTGCACTCGACCGACACCGGGTGAAACGCGGCACCCGCTAGCGGGTGACCCGGAGCAGCCACTTCTTTGGTACCACCACAGCGTGCAATGATCAAGTGGAACGAATTTGAACGCCAAGAATGAAACCTTTACATCCAGCATGGCAGCATGATAGGATTTTCCCAGTGAGCTCCGCCAAGAGGGGGTGACAAATGTCACCCGCACGCAGGTGACCAGGGTCACCCGCTCGCTGGAGACATGTGCCTTCCAATTGCCGCTACATTCGGATCCACAACGACAGAATCAACGGCCATGGAAGTCTCAACTGTTATATCATATGCGTGGAAACGGAAATAATACATGTGACGCAACACGCATAACCACGCTAATTGCTAGGAGTACAGAACCGGTCCGAAATGTCGCTTGCAACCATAGGTTTGTCTGTATCGTGCCCTTGCCTTTTGGGTTGAACCCCTCTCTTGCGACGCATGAACCGCGCCCCTCGACGCCTCGCGGTCAACATGCGCTCGTGTGTTGAGCCAGGCCCATGCGCATTTATGCCTGTATGCCTTCCGAGGAACAAATCGGCGCCCACGTCAAAATCGTGGGCGTGAGCCTTCCATATCATCCCCGAGGCATCCCCGCAAGCGCAGCGGCGGGTTCGTGCCACAACGAAAACTTGGCGAGAGAGAGAGAGAGCTAACAGAGGACGATATGACGGGAATCTGCCCGGGGAAGCAGCGATCCAGCGGCTCCGCGGATGGAGCGCCGCCGAAAACAAAAAAAAATACCCTTGCGGCAGAATACCCTAAGCGGTAGCATAGGAAGACGTCTCGGATGCGATGGCGCATGCAAGAGAGCATTTGCGAATACGAAGGGGTAAGGGTAGGGACGTGGGGCTAGAGACACAGGATCGGGGTGATGGGTAAGGTTGAAGGGACAGGGATGTACGACTGAGGATAGAGATCGGGAGACGACGGGAGACAACAGGAAGCAACTGGAAGCAACGAGACACAAAGGGAGACAGCAGACCACAAGAGACAGCACGAGACAACGGGAGACAACGGGTGACAACGGGAGCCAACGGGAGACAACGGGATACAGCGGGCGACAGCGGGAAACCGCGGGAGACAGCGGGAGACAAGGGCGCCGCACCGATCCCGGATCACGGGACCCCCTTGCTCGACCTCCTCCTCCTCCTCCTCCTCCTCCTCCTCCTCCTCCTCCTCCTCCTCCTCCTCCTCTTGGAAGAGACATCCAGGACTCTCACAGGCAAGCAGCTTAGGGAATCGCATGCTTTGCAGAGGCGTCGGGCTCCAGGGGCCACGCGCACGGGCGAGAGTCGCTGGCCTGTGCGGCCAGAAGCGTGCTGGGATCACGGGTGCGACGCAGTCAGTGGGTGAAGACTTCTAGCACGGGCGGAGAAGCCGCCAAGCGGCCACCGCAGTTGCCAACGAAGCCGTCAAAACGCGTCCCTCCAAGATGTACGTCCTCTACTTTCAAAGACCGCAGCAAGACGGCTCCAAGTGGCCACGGAGCCTCCTAAGGATGCCTCAAAGAGGCCAACATCCTCAGCATCCTTCAATGACTATGTACTTCTCGTCGTTTTGCTTCCGCAACAAGATATATCCACACCGTCAACGAGTACACAATTCTCGCTGTTTCGCTTCCGATGACCTTCTGAAGCATCAAGATGAATCCAATGTCGCCGAACATAGCTCCAAGAGGACCCCAGAAGAGCTCCAAGAGGACTGCGACGACGAGACCGATGGGGAGGACGAGGATGACAAACATAGGTCGAGGAAAAAGGGGGAGGGCGAGAAGGACGTGGATGAGGGGGAAGGACAAGGAGGGGGGGGATCCTCGATCAAATACGTCAGGTCGATCCACCCCTCGAGGGTCATCGACTGGAAAATGAGCAGGAATGCGCCCGCGAAGTTCTCGAAATGGACGAAATCCGTCTGGGCGGTGTTTCACCCGCTCTCGTGGGTGGAGTGGGGGGAGGAGCAGGGCAGGACGCGTAAGAGAGCAGCTGAAAGGGAAGAGAACGACGATGAGGAGGATCAGAAGGAGCAGGAACGGAATGGGGAATGGGATGGTCTGGGCAACAGGCACAGCGTTGACCATGAATTACAATGTGTCGTTACCCTTGGCAAGCCTCTCTCTCTGTAAAGGAGCAGAACAAGGGGAGAAGGTGGGGGGGGAGTACACGTCGTTCATTTCTAATCGTGCTCATTTCTAGTTGTGCTCGTTTCTAATTGTGCCTGGCCCCCTAGTGGCCAGGAAGAGGCCCAGGATAGAACACGTAGAAATGAAAGGGTCTTGGTCCACCCGAAAATTGAAGAACTTTCGAAGAATTAGAAATGAACAATGGGTACGGTCGCGAGGAATCGGGCTGCCCCTGCTCGGGGCCCGAGGCTCGCAAGCACGCGGCGAACAATAGCGGTCTTGACATCTGCCCCGCCCGGCCAGGAGGCTGCCTGGGTTCTCCCGGGCCGTGTGTGCTTACAGTTAAGTCGGGCGCGTCCCACTACAGGGGGATTTTTTGCGAAAAATAAAAAATACTCAAAACATCCCCCCACATGGGCCAAAATAAAAAAACAAAACAAACAAATCGTCCCCAGACTATTTTTTGAATATTTTGAATATTCCTCCTGTGGAGGGACACGCCCGACTTAAGCTTACAGTCAACCCGCATAGTAAGGATGCGCGATAAGGATGCCAGGGCCTTGGACGCCCATTTCGAAGCTTCTCGAGCGGGCCGCGGCCAACGAAAGCGACCAAGGATGGGCCGAGAAGGCAAGGATGCAAGGGCACCCTTGGGAAGGTTGCGTATCCTTACTATGCGGGTTGACTGTACGCTTCCTGACGGGATGTGCACAATGATCTTCGCACCACCTGTGGTTGCGCCCGCCCCCCTTGGGTGCGCAATGGGGCGGCGAAGTGGAAATGTGCTGGAATCGTGCAAGAGCATCTCCGCAGTCCCAATATGAAACGCTTTTCGCGTCATTCGCCACGGGGAAGCTTCACTGCCCCCTGGGAAGCTTCCGAAAACTCCTGCAAACTCAGTGGAAGCTCATGGTGGCTCCGGAGGTCACAGTGGAGCCCCCCCCGGGGATTCTGGAGGCCCCCTTGGTCTCCCTTGGGGGCACCAGGAGACCTCACAGGAGCAACTTGAAGCCACCTGAAGGCCCCGTTAAGGCTCAATGGAAGTTCCTGGGATAATCCCAGTGGCCGATGGAAATCCCCATAGAATCCCTGTGAATCTTTTGCAGCATGGAGCATTCCTCTTGCGTGTTCGGCCAAAGGCAACTGCCCTTGCGTGCGAAATGGCGCTGGCATTCCTCAGGCCTGGCTAAAACCGTGGTGAGCAATAACTATGTGGCGCTGGAATTCTGGCGACCACATCGCATCCGCAGGGCGAGCGACATACTCATGGGCATCATTACAATGACCATCGTCAACAATGTCACTGGCCCACAACACGCTTGATCTTGTCGTTTTCCAAATCGGAAGCCTGCCTGGCCGCACAGTGTATGTCACGACGGGGTGCGGGCAAATTTGCCAATCGTCATTGCTCCCTCCACCGTCCTTGTCCACTCTCCTCCCTTACTTTTCCCCCCTTTCATCCTCACCCTGCCAATCTGTTTCGTTTCTCCCACCACCTCTTCCACCTCCTTCCTCTTCTCGTCCTCGTCCTATTCCCCCTTCTCGTTTCCTTCCTGCTTTCCCTCCTCCACCTCCTCTCCGTGACCCACCCTCATAGCATCACCAGACGTGTCTAGTAGGCGCCCCATGAAACGTACATGATGTGACTTTACCATGTCTTGCGCGTCCAAACAATCAAACTTCCATATTCTACACAGACGGGGCAACGCTGGCTGACTGACTAAACAGCAAGCTGCCGCCTCAGCGCTGTACAACATCGTTTTAACTGTTCTCGTCAGGTACACGACGAGCGCGTAAGTGAGTTTCAGCGAGTGGACTTTTCTTCTGCACGCATTCAGGCTACATCTTGCCACAAACTACACGGATGGAGGGCATGTGGATTTCAATCTTTGCCCAGCGCGCCAGAATCGCGCATGTTCGAGCTCAAAACCTAGCAAACAGCCTCATGGGTGAAGGGCGGATGAAATGCATCTGGCAGCGTGGTGAACCGTTGTTGACAAGAGGGTCGGCAGGAAAAGGGCACTGTGGTAGTAGGGGGCAATGGCTGTAGATAGTGTAGTGCTAGGCGGCTTGCGGCGAGCGGAGGCAGTGCAACAGAAGGAGGCTTCACGGCGGGCAGTGCGCAATTTTGGGTTAATCCGCCGACCCCTTGGAATTCATCGGCGCGTGAGATGGTCCCCCCTCCCCAAACCCCTCCCCCTGGAGCCCGGTCCGGTCGATTTGGAGCAGGGGGGAGTCTGTCCAGGCTGGCCAGGAGTCTATCCTTGTAACGTGGATATTGTGGCAAAGGGTTGCAAGTGATGGTTCTGTCCAAAGTTTAAAAAATCGCCTAAAGTTCGCCGGGGAAGTTTGGGTACAGTTCAACAAACATTCAAACTCGACAGGGCCGAATCTGACCCCAACGTCGCCGCGCCCTCACGGCGCCTGTTCCCCCGGGCCCCCGACGCGCGCCATAGGGGTCTACGCTTGCACTGCAATGGAAATGCTGGCCAGCTCGGCGAAGAAGTCTCGCTCGGTTTCGACGCCCCTTTCTGCGGGTGGCCAGAACGGGCGCGAGCCCGTCGCCAAATCGGTGCCGGGGGGGCCCCAGGGAACGGGCACCGCCAGGACGAGGCGGCGGAAATGTCAGAATCAGCACTCTTGTTTGTGAGTTATTCCCAACAGGTTATCTGAGCACCCGCGGAAAATTCTAGGCGGGCGTTAATGTGACACCTGGGCCAAACCATCATTTTCATATTCTCGAACCAACGCCCACCCCCACCTCGCCCCGGGGCTTGCTCAAAACCAAAAGGCGACCTGTCCCCCGTCCGCCGCGCATCTCCCGGACCCGTCATTTGACCCCGTAGCATCGCCGCACTTCCACGTTTACCCGTCGCCTTCCCTGTCTGGGATGGAGGCGGGCCAAACCTGCCCCCGCCTCTCGATTGTCCACATTCCCCCCGAACGACGACGACGACGACGACGACGACGACGACGACGACGACGACGACGACGACGACGACGACGACGTCGCCGACAACGCCGACGAAACGAAACCCACGCCGCGACCACGGCGCACCTCGCGTTCGCAGTGGCCCACAGTTGCCAGCCGGCGGGCGGCGACCGCCACCTCTGAATGTGCGCACCCACGGATGCCACCACTGCAGCCTGCCGCGCCCCTCTTCGGAACAGGACCCGGACCCCTTTTTGTACCCTCGTTCGCGCCCGCACCCAGGGGCAGCGACAGAGGCTTCCTTTTTGACCCTCGTTCGCGCCCGCCCCCGGGGGCAGCGACAGAGGCTTCCTTTTGTACCCTCGTTCGCGCCCGCCCCCCAGGGGCAACGACTGAGGCTTCCCCGAAGACCCCCCGCACCTGCTGATCGGCTCCCAAAATTATCCTGGAGCGCACTGTGGCCGAGGCTTCGAAGCGGATCCGGCTGCGTCGGCGCATGCGCGCCCAAAGGCAAAAGGGCAGAAACCAAGTTCACTCCCCGCCGACGACGACACAAACGACGACGACGACGGCGACTGAGACTGGCGACGGCGACGGCGACAGAGGCAGCGGCGACGGCGGCGACGACGGTGACGGCGGCGACGGAGTCGACGGCGGCGGCGACGGCAACGTCCCGCGGCATCCAGCGGCGCGATCCCGGGACGCCCCCGGATGTGCCCAGGAGTCTCCCAAGGCAGCAATTCTGCCGGAGGGGCATCGAAGGGCCGAAAGCGGGCCACGAGGACATAGGAGGACCCAAAAAGCATCGAAAAGGCTTCCCAGGTGACCCCGCGTGGGTTCTCGCCACATTCCTCATGCGTGCGCGGCGAATACTGAGAACGTCAACCCAAGAGGCCCCGAAAAGGCCCCCAAGAGGCCCCTTATGAAGCCCCAAAAGAGCTCCAAGAAACCCCAAAAAGGTGCACAAGAGGCCCTCGGGAGCAACGCGCAACAACCACCAGTTCCCCAAGGTGTCGGCGGCGTGGCGCAAGCCCAAGAATCGCTGGAGATGCGGGCTGCGCAGCAAAGAAGCGAAAATGCTGACGACGGCCGCTGCAGCAGCGGGGGCCCGCGCGGAGACAAGCCAACACTCAGCACCGCGCGTTCTGCAACTTACCTTCAACTCACTCCGACCCGCTGCGCGATCAAGGGCCAGCAGCGGCGGCCACGCTCGCACCCAAAGCTGCGGCCGCACCGAGGCCTCCGCCACCAAACGGCCGCGATTCGACATCGAGCAGGCGTCCGCATTCCTTGCCACTAGCGCCAAGAGCTACAAAGCCACGCGCGACCAGGCAGTACCAAAGCCTGTGCCTCAACAGTGCCGCGCTGTGCCCCTACTCTACTCACTGGCATATCCGCTTCTAGAGCGAGTCCTGCGCATTCGGTCTGCTGTCTTGTGCTCAAGCTTCGACGACATAATCATCTCGTCGCGACTGGGGTAGCGAACTTGCCGCGCGCGCTCCTACTCCTTGATGCCCGCGCCGTGCATGTCCATGCAATTCCCACTTCCGATTATCGTACGTGCGTGCGTTCGCATCGTTCCCGCTGCACCTCGCCCGCGGCCCGCCATTCTTCGACCAACAATGGGGCCAAAAACGCTCAAATTATGGGTTCCGTCCCCAACGGCCCTTCCAATTCCCGATGGCATCTGGCACATCGACTTCTACGACCTGGCCGGCGCCTATTCGCAATTTCGGAAAAAACTGTGGTGTACATGGGAACTGTCCAAGAAGCCGAACAAGGCGCATTCCTCCCGCTTCGCGCGGGCAAATCTGACATAGTCGAAATCGTGGATATTGTTAGTGATATCCCAAGTCTGCGTGATATGATGAACAAACAGCTCCATCGAATAATGGAACATCAGCCTTCGCCATGGTCGGGAGATTCTGGTCTGATCTCGATGCCGTGCGAGGAGGCGCAGAATAACTACGCGATAGGATTCCGTTCGGCGCTTGAAACATTATAGATACCTCCAGAAGAATCCATGCACGATTTCTCGGGCAAGATACGCTCGGGCCGGACGATTCCTTCCGCCAGAACCGGCTTCGCCCTCGGGGCAAAGATGTCCACCGGGACGTCCGCACTGATCGTTCTCTGCGCGCTGATTTCCAAAACACCATCGTTGAGTGCGGACTTGAAGTTCCTCGCCTTGGCACCTGGGATGCACGCGGTTGCTCCGTCGGGCGCGACAGCGACACTCGCGCTGCGATCGGCGTCGAGAACCTCACCGGCGAAAGGAACTAGCAAGTGAATATTCAAAGGGCCAGCGGCGGTGCGCTCTCCAACCGCGCATGGGATAACGCCGTCAGCGATGTGACTCGTCGCCGGATTCCTGCCCGCGCGATGGCTCGCCCCAGCCCCTGGGCCAGGCGCCCTCCGAGGTCTGACGAGTGGGCCGAGATTTTCGAGTTGCACCAGCTCGGAACCCTAGGTAGTCCATTCATTTTTCTCCTGCCACTCGGCAAGCAGGCGCGCGCGCGCCGTCCGCGCATCTTTGACACGCCATTTCGGGCGGCGGTCGTTGCCCTGGGAAGGGGGAGGGATCATGGCTCCGAGCAGTGGTAACTCTTGGGCGGGGTGGGGCACGTCGGGGCGAGGGTGCGCTGCGACCGCCATGCTACGCGCGCGAGCACCGGGGGGGGGGGGGGCGGGGGGGGGGGGGGCAGCCCCCCCCCCGCGCACGATCGCCACCGCTGCCGCAAAGCTTCGGGGGGGGGGGCCGGGGGGCCGCGCAGCGCCCGCTGCGCACGCGCCACAGGAAAATAAACAATCCCCCAGTGACGTGCAGGGGGGGCCCGGAAGCTTCTCCAGCGCTTCTTGCGCTACTATGGAACCGCCCAGAGTCTGAGGGGGAGCTGAACAAAGAACAAGGGTGCACGAGTCGGGCTGTGTAGCGCGCGCCACCAAGGCCAAGCTGCGGCGCGTCGAAGGCCGCCCTCCCCCTTCTGGCCGCGCATCTGGCCCAAACCACGGTGCAACGAAGGCCCGAAAACCTCTCTGGGTCGCGCCATCAGGGCGTAAAATTGGACGACTCTGCCTTCTCGGGGACACGTGCGACGGAAAAACCTTCAAACCACGTCCAGCCGTGTTGGGTCGTCCTGGAGCCTCTCGCATGCACCCTTGAAGCGTGGTCTCGGGGGATGTGAGGGCCGTTTCGGAACTGTCTTGGGGGCCTTGGAAATCTCTCAAGCCTGTTCGGGACTCAGTTCGGGGCCCTCCTGGGCTATCTGGGGGCCTCCCTTGGGGGCTCTTGAGGCCAGGTCGTCTCCAGCTCATCTCGGGCCGTCTTGAGGCCCTCTGCGCGCCCTGCGCCATTCCGGAGGCCCTCATCGGCCATCTTAAGCCATTCCAAAGCCCTCACGGGGCCCATCTCGGGTCCTTCCCGGGGCCCTCTCGGGGCTCGGCGCGAGCTCGGGGGCCTCTTGCCCCGCCGCGGGCGCCCCTGGAGGCAGAATCGCAAATTTGCGAAAATCATACCAAAAACGGATGGGGACCTATGATTATTGCCACCCGGGGAGGGTCTGCAAGTTGCTCTGCAGGCCGCGCTGGCCCCGTCAGGGGCCCACCTGGGGCGTCTCGGAAGCGTTCGGGCTGCCCTTCGGCCCGGTCGCCCGTCTCGCCCCGCCCGGAACCGAGCCGCGGGCCTGCGCCCGCCGTGCTCTGGCATATGATGTGCCCAGCGCGCGCGTCGACGCCGGCGCGCGCCCCCCCGCCGCCTCTTCTCCCTGCCTCTGAAAAACGCGTCAATGTTGGAGGTTGGGCCGGGCGGGAGAATGATCGCAGAATGCCGTTCATGCGCCGTGCCCGCCAGTTGCTCGAGTGCAAAGCGCGGGGGCGGCGCGCGGCCGAGGGCGGCGCGCGGTCTGATGGCCTCATTATGAAAAATGTTGCATCGAGCAGCCGTTAACAGCGCACCCCAGTGAAGGCTTGAAGACTGCCTTCTGGAATCTCGCGCTCTCTTGAATATCACACTCCTGGTTTGCGTCTTCTTCTCTAAAACAATATGTCCTGCTAGGCCAGAAATGGGCACCGCGTTGGATGATTTTCGATGCATTGCGCTCCAGCTCCTCCGTCCGCCCCGTTGGTCCGTCTCCACGCCGCCACCATCAAAAAGTTGAATGTGCGATTGTTCGTTCTGCGATCGCTGTGCGTTGTAATCGGCGTTCCTCTTTCTTTATTCCCGAAGTCGATCAATCTCGGGTGTCAAATGACCACGTGTTACAGCGCGTTGGCAAGACGGACGGGGGGGCGGACGATGTTCGCAAGCGGGAACCTGTGGGGAACATACTCAGCGACGTTCCTCGGTCTCAGACTCCTGGTCTTCGGATGTCGCTAGTTTCATTGTTTGCCTCTTGTGCTCTTGTGTGTCTGTCGTCGCCGTCTGCGTTTCTGCATTGCGCGTGATTGTAGAGCGTCAGATTCGCGCTCTTCACCCTCAACTTGACGCTCCATTCATAAATGAACGCGTCCGCGCCCCCTGGGAGAAGACTCGCGATTGCGCTGCCGTTGTGAATTCGTCAAATTCCGCCCCTTGCACCCGCCATTATCGTTTCTGTACCCCTCGCTCGTTCTTGGGTGGTCTTCACCTTAATTGCACGGCGATGTGTCGTTATACACGCGGGTATCCCAATTGAACGACGTGCGACGAACAACCAATAACGGCAATGATGCTGGTAGATGGTTGCGCGATAACAAACCCAATGATGGGCCTTGTTGCTGCAGATGCGCACGCGACGCGTTTTTCGGCACAAATAGCGTCACTTGTAAGTTCACCACTTGGAATTCCATCCGCAATTCCTCCTCAGAGTTGCAGTCTAGGTTGTTGTGCACTGGCTTGCTCCCTCGCGATGCCACAAGCGACCAAATCCTTGGAGTTGGTGTGTGATCGAACGCGCTCGAACTGCGTCTGGACGTTCGTCATCTGGGGTCTTATGTCAAGCGTTGCGCGCTTTCGTGCCTCTCTCTTGCTTGCCGTGCTGTGAATGTCATGGCGAGTAACTTGTGCCGTGATTCTGTCTAAAGTATAAAGGTGGTGACCAGGTTTCATGATGTAAATGCCGACTGTAATTGGAGAAGGCTCGCGTGGTTTTTCTCCCACCACGTGCCTTTCAAGCGTGACATGGACAATTTCTCCACTAACGCCCACCGCAACCCTATCAGAAAATCCATGAGCTGGATCATTGTTCGCTGGTATGAGGTCCACGGCGCTCGCCGTCATTTCATCCGTCGCCCCTGGTCTCATGAGTCTGTTCCTCGGTATGTGGATTTCTCTCATTGCTTCTGTCGTACTGTCAGAGGCCACGTCCGCAATCTTGCTCGTGCCACTGGCCCTAAACCTACGCCGCATAATTATCGCGTTCTCTCTTCGAGATGCTTATGCTATGCGCGTGGATGATATGGTTCACGATGTCAGTGTTGATTTGGACAACGGCTCCCTGCGCCACGATTGGACGTTGCTCGTTCAACTGCGGGGATGACGCATGGGAGCCACTTGTCTCCCGGAGTGTCCACTCTGATGTGTTTTGTGCCCTTGAATTTGATCGCATGCGGTTGCACCCTCATGTCTGGAGGAAGGGCATCCAATTTGTCACGATGATGATTGCCCGTTGGGTTGACGATTTTCTCGGTGCGCTATACTTCTGGCATAGTAAGCACCATCGGGCCCCAGACATTGGCCATCTGAATGAGAAAATCGAAAACCGAATGACAATTTTTACCCATACGGCTCATAGCCGGATCCGTAAACAAATCATTATGAATGCTTAAATCTGAGAATTCAGGCTCAGGCTGCGTCTTTCGCTTTTGATGTCAATATGTTTCCACCTATAGCTCTGTCCCCACGTAGCAAGAACGAAAAATGTTGCATGCTGCTGCGGTGTGCGGTCGTTTTCCCAGCTTCCAGTCGCGGTAATGCAGCAACCTGTCGCTGCATGAGCCGGGTTCCGTGCGCGGGTTGTTAGTTCAACACGGTGGCCGGTGCTTGAGGTTTGGTCCCGCTCCCCGTTATGCGAGCCTCATGCTTGAATTGTGATGTCTGGGATATTTCTGGGAAGCTCTTTGGATTGCCGTCGACAGCGTTTGCTCTAAACACCAGTAGTTGTCATGTTTCCGGGCTGCGCTCATATGGACTCAACAGAAGTGGACACACTGCAACGATCCACATGAAGAGTAAACATATGACTGAGTGTTTTCCCGCGCCATGATCAGGCCGCGTTGATCCATCGATGTTGTACGCGTTGTTGTGACATTGGCTTCGTCTCTCGTCTTCTGCCCGTTGATCCACTATTGCGCAGCCGTGCTCTCCCTCCGCCTAACCTCCTCACCCTGCTCTGCATGTATTGTTGTGTTGCGTGTTCGTTTTCATCTGCGTGCACATTAGTGAATAAGCATGTCTGACACTATAATTACCTCTGGGCGGGCGGATTTTGTTAGGCCTCTGGCCATGATATCTAAGCCATAGCGAGTTGGCTGCCGTGGGGCGGCCCCAATTCTCGGCGCGTGTACACACCAGCGAAAATAAGTCGAGCCGAACTCACGCATCTCATCAGTTTCGGTGTCAGTTTTGTTTGCTTGTGCGTGCAGGGGTCTGTCATGCATACGCGTTCGCACGATTGTCTATGGCTCAGGCTACAGCTCAATGAAGTCATCATCATCATCATCCGCAGCAGCAACAGCACAACCACCACCATCATCACCATCATCACCATCACCCTCATAATCCCCATCATCATCATCATCCTCATCATACCCCTCGGCATCCCTATCCCCATCCCCATCCCCATCCCCATCTCAACATCAGCATCTGCATCACCACACCACCATCACCATCACCATCATCATCGTCGTCGGCGTCGTCGTCATCGTTATCACCATCACCATCACCATCATCATCATCATCATCATCATCATCATCGGCATACCATCAGCAATACACTTGTACAGCTTTGTCATCCGCAACGACAATACCAGAAACATTGTCATGATCATGATGATGATGCTGATCCTCCTCATCATCATCATCACCATCACCATCACCATCACCATCATCATCATCATCATCATCATCATCACCATCACCATCACCATCACCATCATCATCATCATCATCATCATCATCATAATCATCATTATTAGCATCACCATAATCATCGTGTCGACGCAGACGTGGGTAATGCGCCACCGCTGCCGAGCTCGCCCAGGACCGCGGTTCCCCTGGACGATAGGTTCGTTGAAACGACAGCACCTGGGACCTACCGCATCAATGGAATGTGGCGTTAGACGCCCCGCACGCGCTGTGCACAGCATGTGTCCCAATGCTCATTTTGAGATGCGGGCAGACTGCGCCAGGCTTTGCGCAGGAGGCTGGAAAAAAACTCCCGAGGCGAGGAGGAGGAGGAGGAGGAGGAGGAGGAGGAGGAGGAGGGTAAGGGGGAGGAGGACGAAGAGGAGGAGGAGGAGGAGGAGGAGGAGCAGGAAGAGGAGGAGGAGGAGGAGGAGGAGGAAAACGAATCATAATAATGAAAAGAAGAAGAAGACTCGGCCTTGCGCGTGGTCTCTGGTCCGGCCTGACATCGCCTGACGGGGCATCGGGCAACGAACGGAAAACCAAAAAGATAACCTCTGAGCAAGCGATCGAGCTTGCAAACGATCGAGGTCAGGATTGCTGCGCAGCTGCGCACTGTGCAGCTCGAATTCGAACGGGTTCGGCTGTCTGCAAGTGCACTGATTCCCGCGGGCTGGGGGTGCTCCCCCTCGGGCTTCACCGAAGCCGAGCCCTGCGACGCGACGGGCGTCGGGCAGGCCCCCGAAGCATTCGCCAAGCCCTGGGAGATTCGATTAACACCCGAGCGGACCCTGGGTAAAAAATGGGCAAGAGGGCCCCAGGGCCGAGAGCACACCACCCTGGGTCGGGGCGCGGCTCTGCCGAGCCCCCAGTCGAGGAGGGGAAGACAAGCGGCCATGGAGCCCCCACCAGGCCGCGGGTAAAAAAAGGAGGCCCCTCGGACGAGCAACGGGGAGGGGGGGCGGGGGGGAGGGGCGGCAGAGGCAGAGAGGGGGAAGCAGCGGCAAGCCACGGCGTGGCGCGCCCCAGGCTGGCCGACAGGCCTGGACGAAGTCGCGGCACGCGTGGAGGGTGCCCTACAGGAGCCGACTCGGCTCGACGAGCTGGTCGAACTCGTGCAGTCCGTGCGTCGGCAGTGCAAAAGACAAGCAACCTCAATCATCATCATGATATGGCGACCCTGACGGCGTCAGGTAGAAAGAGCAGCTGGAGCATGGCCCTGCAAGGTCAGTCACGGCCTGTAGTAGAGGAAGGTCGGCGGTGGGTTGTGGGAGGTGCGAGCCTGCTTCGTCATAAGTGAAGCCTGCGTGGGGGGCGTGGCAAAGATGGCGGGCGAGGTGGGTCAATCGTCGCCCTAGCCAAGCTCCCGCGTCCGAATACACGTACCGCCGCCAGAGTAGAATCCTTGGTGGCCAAAAGAAAATATGGAATATGTCCTGGCTCGTACAAGACATGAAATATCACAACCCAACTGATCCTCGTATTTACCGTGCCCTGATACGATAACAGAGAGCAGCCCATCTCTGATCCCAAGACATCTCTGGTTGCGTCCTCATTTGTCCCTTCGCTGGCTTCGGGCGATCCAAGAGCTTCTGCGCGAGGGTCTCGAGGTGGCCCTGGGGCGCTGTCCCCAGCTTGAGCTTGCTCCCCATGCGCTCGAGGGCGTACACGATGCTTTGTTCCAGCTCCAGCTTCGAATAGTTGAGTTCCTTCTCCTCTTCGTCGGCTTGCTGAGCCTTTCCGCACAGCGTGATCTGGTCCGCTACCGAGAGATGCAATATGATGTTTTATTCGTTGTAGCACTTCTTGTGGCGGAAGTGGCGAATCATCAAGCCAAGCTCCTTCGCTCCTGACCTCAAGACGAACTGCTCGCAGAACTTGGACAGGAGGCTGCGAGCCTCTGGTGCCTGTGTCCGAAACGTGTCTGGCTCCGCCATAGACTTGAACGCCGCGGCTCACGCGATGCGCAAGAGTGGCGGGCCCCCCAAAAGTTTCAACTCCGCGATCTGGGCCGCTTCTGAATACTGTTTGCCTGCTGCGCGTCCCTCCACGACCACTGTCGCTTTCGCGGGGAACACCGCGCTGAACCACTCCGACGAAGCTAGATCCCGCAGCTGCTGAGCGTGCTGGCGCACCATCTTCAGCAAAACGTTGATGGGGTGCTGGAGGTCCTTGGACCTGAGAGCACTGACGACTGCTTGAAGCGTGTCCCGTGCGTCGTCCGCGAGCTGGGCCACTCCTCTTGCCTCCTTGCCGGGGGGAGCAGCGTCTGGAAGCTCGTCGCCATCTCCCTCGGGCTTGTGCCTTTTGAACAGCACTGAAAGGTCCATGACCTGCTGCGTTGGGGCTGGAACGGCCGAAGCGGAAGCCGAAATGTCTAGGTGCACGAGGCAGTCGGATGCTGCGGGTCTCGGGCTGAAAGCAATGCGTGCGAATATGTAGTTGAAGTGCCAAGAGCGCTTGAGACTTGAAGCTACATGCAGGACATACGAGGTGGGTAAGGGACGCGAGCCTCGTGCTGTAAAAATGTGTTGCGTCCAGTAGTGTAATGTATGGTAGCAGAACTCCTTATCACGTGCCCCTGGCATTCTCCCTAATGCGCAAAACCTGCAAGAACCTAAAACACTGGTTTGTGATCGTGAGCAACGCCGCCTCGTTCCGGACCCCATGGACCCTGCCAGCATGTAAGAGAAAGGCCTAGGAGGAGGAGGAGGAGGAAGAGGAGGAGGAGGAGGAAGAGGAGGGAGGATGGAGGAGGATGGAGGAGGAGGAGGAGGATGGAGGAGACGACGTATCCAATAATGTCTGTCCGACCACCCGCCTCAACCTCGGACCACGCAGACGTATCGACGGAGGGAGAATGGGCCCCAGCTGGGTGGCGCTCGGGTTCTTTTTCGGCCTCCCGCGTGGCAGCGAAACTCTTTTGCCACTTCCGCCACCAGCGAGGCCCACAAAAAAGATGGTGCTCGAGGCAGACCAGATCTCAAGATAGGCCTCGCAGGCGAGGGCAAAAAAAAGGAAGTGAAAGAAAGAGAGACAGGGCACTGCGGTAGACTCATCGCCGCAACATGCCGCCGCCACTGGGTCTTCGTGCGATCCCCCCCCACACATCCCACTACCAAACCACCACCCAAGAAATATAATGAAAGACGGAACACAATGTCGGTGAGAGCATCTCGCCGTTCGAGTGCCAGGTCTGCAGCACCTCGAATGTCATATGCGCCCTCCAGAGACACGGGAGTCTTCTGAGCGAAACCTTTTGTTTTATGAAACATGTGAAAAGCCAATGCAACTGCTTTAAGGTATTCCTCACGTGTGAGTTCCGATCCCGCCCGCCCGTAGTCAGACGCACTGAGGCTGGGGGCAGTCCGCTGCTTGCACAGAGACTCACCAGGGGCTGGGTCAGCTCGTGGCTCTCGGCCGGGCGGCCTTAGCACGGCTCTTCCCAGGGAGCCAACCACATAGTTTTTGTGTTCTAATGCGCCGGAGCGCGTGGGCAAAGGGCGATACTGCCTGCCTGCCTTTTCTCACCGCTTTGCGGGAAAGGCGGCGCGCCGGCCCTCTAATTTACATCGTGCGCTGACTAGAAAATAAGACGCTACATAGTGTTATAGCTGCACCCTGGCGACGGCGACGTGCTGGCGGACCGCCGCCGAGCCAAGCTCTCTTCGGAATGCTTTCCCTGAAGCCAGATATCACCACGCGCGTTGAGCCACTGCCTTGAAAAATAATCCCCAAAAAACTCTCCCTCCTCCTCCTCCTCCTTGTCCTCCTGCTCCTGCCCTCATCTGCATGGGACCGCTCCGAGAGACCGGAGGGCGGCGAGGCAACGACCTCGGGGAATATCTTCCGCGGCTCGCCGTCGCACCACCTCGCGGACGGAGGGCGTTGCCGCCAAGGCGGCACGAAGGAACGAGGTGCAGAAGGCCGCTGAGGCAGACGGCAGGCGAGCGGAAAAGCATGCGGAGAAACCGGATGCTGGGCGAAGAGGCACGTCGGGGCGAGGAGACAGCGAGAACAGCTCGTAGAGCAAGGCGGACGAAGGCTGGTAAGGATAGCGAACAGGAAAATTAGGTATATGAACACCGAGGAGGAAACTCAAAGGAGCGAAGAGGGATGGCGGGATGGCTATGACACAACATTGACAGGTGAAAAGACAAATATCCAAAGGCATCAGGCGTTTGAGAAATTGTATGCCGAATGGCATCACGAGTTCGTGCTGATGACGCAGAGTTCCCGCCGATTGTAATGCCCCTTGGCGCTCGCATGGCCAATGCGGCACCATGTGTATATTGGAGCCTCTGAAAGGTCCACATGAGGCCAACACTGAGACATGTTCAGGCTGTCTTGGGGCCAGAGAACAGGCAAGAGCATCCTGGGACCTCTTCGGAAGTGACCAGCCAACACTCGAAACAAATTATCCCAGTGCAACCCTACCCCGGAGCTGGAGCCCCTAGGAAAGAAACATTAGTAGTAACAGTAAAGCTAAAGCTAAGATACAGCTAAGCTAAAGCTAAGCTAAAGTTAAGCTAAAGCTAAGCTAACGCTAAGCTAAAGCTAAGCTAAAGCTAAGCTGAAGCTAAGCTGAAGCTAAGCTGAAGCTAAGCTGAATCTAAGCTGAAGCTAAGCTGAAGCTAAGCTGAAGCTAAGCTGAAGCTAAGCTAAAGCTAAGCTAAAGCTAAGCTAAAGCTAAGCTAAAGCTAACCTAAACTTAAGGTAAAACTAAGGTAAAGCGTACAGCTGAGGTAAAGCTAAGTTAAAGCTAAGCTAAAGCTAAGCTACAGCTAAGCTAACGTTAAGCTAAAGCTAAGCTGAAGCTAAGCTAAAGCTAAGCTAAAGCTAAGGCTCCCAGGGGACCGGGGGAACCGCGGGGCGGATCCTGGGGGAACCGCCCGGGGCGGGTTCCACTGCCCGGCCCCTTAAGCCTCAGAGTAAGAACCCTTGCAGAGCCTAGGTAGGGAATAAAACGAACAACAATTGGGCCCCACTGCTGTTGAACACGATTTGTGGCATCTCGGGGCCCTCCTGTCGCGCTCTTGGATCCGTCGGCCGCGCAAGAGAAGCCACCAGCATCGAGCCGCTAAGGTCTCGGGTCCCCCAGGGAAAGGACAGCCGCAGGGGGCCCCAGACGCCCAGAGTTAGAGGACGCAGAGCTGGCCCCCGCAGCCGTGCTCGTTGGAGAGCTGGCCCACGCAACCGCGGCCTCTGGAGAGCTGGCCCACGCAACCGCGCGGCAAGGGCTGGGAGGAGGAGCGGGAGGACGAGAGGGATGAAGAGAAGGAAGAGGAGGCAGGGGAGGACGGAGAAGGACGATGACAGGGGGAACAGGAAGATACCCGTAACGATACTCCACGGACCTCTCCTGGGGTGCGCTCCGGCTACACGGGGCTCCGAGGCGAGTCCAGCCGTGGCGACGAGGGGAGGGTAGCGGTGCTCGAACAATTCTCCTCCTCCGAGTGATGCAGGAGGAGAACGAGGAGGGGGGACGTCGAGCCGCTTCAATCTCGAGTGACGATCGCGGCGCCGAGCCGAAACGATCCTGGCCCGCTCACTGGTCGGCGCGCGAGGGCGCGCGCGCGCGGGGCGCTGGGCCGAGCGGGCCACGGGAGCCCGCCCATGCCGCCGAGGAACCTGGGCGGTCGTGGCGGGGGGGGGAGGGCTAGGAGGCAACTCTTGGGAGGCCTTTTGGCGGCGAGCAGAAGGGGGTAGGGGGAGGGGGGAAGGCTTCTTAGAAGGAGGCTGCTTCTTAGAAGGCGCCGGCCTTACATCTACAGAGAAGGCCCGCACCTTCTAAGAAGCAGGGGTGCTTCTAAGAAGCCTTCCCCCCTCCCCCTACCCCCCTCTGCGCGCCGCCAAGCCTTCGTGGGAGATGTTGAAACTGACTCGCCCGATTAGGACCTACTGCATCGCACTGACCCAGAGCAGGCCCAGATTTGGCCGGACCGTGCAGGATTGAGCGGGGTTGAGCGGGAGCACGTCAGATTCGGCCAGTTTTCGACCACGGGTATAGCAGCGCCGATGCGGAATTGAACCTTCCAGGAGTTGCATACTGAGTGGGGGGGAGTTAGGAGGGCTCTTCTGACTCCAGTCAGGCAGTGCGTGACTCTGCTCAAGGGCGATCCCATCCATGATACGCCCTGTCTTTTCCTGGCTCTTCGGGTCTCGCACCTCCTCGCGCACCCTCTTTGGCGGCGCGCACGAAGGGGTAGAGGAGGGGGGAAGGCTTCCTAGAAGAAGGCTGCTTCCTAGAAGGTGCTGGTCTTAGACCCAAAGATGAGGCCCGCGCCTTCTAAGAAGCAGGGGTGCCTCTAAGAGGCCATCCCCTCTCCCCCTGCCCCCCTCTGCGCGTGGCCGACCTCTCCAGGATGCGCGATCGCGCTCCCATGACTGCCGTCTCCTTGAACTCGGGCACCAGCGGCCCTGTCTCTTGAGCAGGGACGGACCGTCCCGGCATTCCTATAGTCCTACCACGAAATGTTCTTAGAACCCAGGAATGTTCTAAGAACCAAATCAATGCTCTTAGAAAATTAACCCGATGTGTTAAACCAAGACAGTCTCAACCAGAAATGTTCTTAAATAACATTTCGTGCATACCATAAAAAGGCTCTCATAACATTGTCTGGACGGGGCTGTAGGCGAGCCGGGACGCTCCGCCACTGCTTGAGTCTTGCCATGCCCTGGGCTCGGGTCGGGCGAAAGGGGGGGATAGCAAAGGGGGGTTTGAGAATCAGCTCACGTAGCTGATTTTCCCGGCGCCTCCCGGCGCCGGAAGCGGCCATGCATCGAGGAATTGGCCCTTCGGTGAGGCCGAATCCAGCTGCATGCAGCAAATTTCGTAACCCCTCCTTTCCCAATCCCCCCCTTTCGCCCGACCCGATGGGCTGCCGCCCAGCGCGCGCGCTCGAGCGCTGCCCCTTCTTGGGGGGCCCCGGCGCGGGCAGCCGCCCTCGCCCACGCGTGCGGCATCGCGGCTCCGGCCCTGCCAGGGGGGGCCACTGCCGCAGGGCCCCGCCAGGGCTCCGGCTGCAGAGGACCTCGGAGCACTCCGCTTCACGAGCCGTCTGCGGCTGGCCACTTGTCTTCCCAGGGTTCCGTTTGCTCCCATCGTGCTCGAGGGCCACATCCCAGAGGCAGTGTCGAGCACCCGGGAGGGTGTTGACACAGTGTCGAAGCAGTGTCGGGCGAATGTCTCCCGGGGCCCGACACGTGGAAACCCTCCAGTTTCGTTACTTTTTTGGTGCTCGAAATTCTTTCGGATGGTCGAGGCTAAAGTATGATTGGAACATCACAGTCCTAGGGATACGGTGAGCGCATTGAATAAGGAACCATTGGACAAGGAAGCCAGGGTCTGGAAGCGGGTGGGGCTCCAATCGAGGCTTGGCTATGGATGTCACCAACGCCCTCAGCCGATAAGGAATCCTCCAGGCTCTGAGGCCTCCTAGGCACATTCCTTACCCAACGCCCCCCACCGTAAGCGGGTGGTCTACCGAACGCCGCAAGCGGCTTGACCCACGATGCACGGCCGGCACGCCGGCCGCCGAGCCGTGCCGGCGCGGCAGCACGCGCCGCAGGCCCAAGGGGGTGCTGCAGCAGCTCTGCAGGCTCTGGCGTGCGCCAGGGCAAGCGGTCGAGAGGTGCTCGAAATGCACATGGGGCCCCTTCTTCCCCGACTGCATACCAGACCACCTCAACCCAACCCGAAGACCCGACTTTCGGGTTGGGGGGGAGGGGTACGGGTTCCATATTTGTTGGTTCAGTGTTCCCCGACCCCCCCCTGAAGTGGAGGTCAAATCGGGGCCTTCGGGTTGGGCTGGGGTGGTTTGGTGGGCGGTGATTCCCGATACCATTGCATGATCTTATGCACGCTGCGGCAGACGAGGTCGGTGGACTCCAGCCTCGCTGCAACCTCAGCCGCCACTGGGGCGGAAAGAGCCCACGGCTCCGCTTCGGAGCGCAACGGCGGTGGGAGGCGAGCAGATGCAGCGCCTCCCCCGCGTAAAGGTGTCCGACATATCGGCCCAAACCACACCAACTCCTACCTGTCCTGAAACCGTGCATGCATGTCACCAACATCTCCGTCCCATCGTCGGTCCGCAAAACGGCCCAAGCCCAAGGCGATGCTGCGTCGTAGCGATTGGCGAAGTCGACGCCCACAATCTCTCCCTCAGCGCGCAAGAACTCCCGCGTAAGCGTGGCCGACCCGCAGCTCACCTCGACCATCCTTAGGAGTGCATGTGGCCCACGTGCCCTTTAGCCTGGTGCGTGGCTGCGGCCCCGCGCGGTGTCCTGAAGTTGCCGAGGAGCTCTGGATTACGGTCCTTCGCCGATGACCTTGAAAGCTCGAAGCCTCCTGGATAGGGTCCGGATAGATGGGGTCGGAGGATCGCGCCGCCTGGCCGATGCATCAGGGATGTATCCGCCGACCCCTTGGGGTTCATCGGCGTGTGAGATGTTCCCCCTCCCCAAACCCCTCCCCCCGGGGCCCGGTCCGGTCGATTTGGAGGGGGGCGGGGTCTTCCCGGGCGGCCCCGGGCGGCCCCCCTGGGGTCATCCGTCCAGAAAAACGTGCAAAATCTTGCGGAAATCGTGCAAGGACTGCTGGGGTGGCCTCGATATGGCTCTGGATCCCCAACGAGCGGTCCACGACGCGCACGGCAGCCCAAAGACGGGCCACGAGGCGTCCCGGATGGCAGAAGAGGGCCCCGCGAGCCCCCCCGAGGGCCTCCGAGATGTGTGTCCAGAGGGTTCCGAGACGGAAAAGTTGGCCCATTCCCTTCGTGAAACGGACATTTTTCACAAGTTCGACTTTGGTTTTTTCCGATGCATCCGACGGGCCACGAGGCCCCCAAAGCCACTCCCAGACGATCCCAGAAGCATCCCAGAGGGTCTCCCACATACCCCTGGAGGGCCCCAAGACGGGCTGGAGGGCGTCCAAAACGGCCCAAGAGGGCTCCGAAAACGGCCCCAAGAGCGCTCCAGGAGCGCTCCGAGAGGCCCCCAAGCTCCACATGGGCTCCAAATGGCTCCAAAACGGGCTCGGAGGCGTCCTCGACGGCAGGAGAGGTCCCCACGGGCCCCTCCCACAGCCTCCGACATGCGTTCCAAGAGGGTTCCGAGATGCAGAAGTTTGCCCATTCCCTTCGTGAAACGGGAGTTTTCCACAACTTCGGCCCTGGGCCTGTCCGATGCCTCCGACGGCCCAAGAGGCCCTCAAAGCCACTCCCAGACGGTCCCAGAAGCCTCCCAGAAGGTCTCCCACATACCCCTGGAAGGCCCCAAGACGGGCTGGATGGCGTCCAAGACGGCCCAAGAGGGCTCCGAAAACGGCCCCAAGAGCGCTCCAGGAGCGCTCCGAGAGGCCCCCAAGCTCCACATGGGCTCCAAATGGCTCCAAAACGGGCTCGGAGGCGTCCTCGACGGCAGGAGAGGTCCCCACGGGCCCCTCCCACAGCCTCCGACATGCGTTCCAAGAGGGTTCCGAGATGCAGAAGTTTGCCCATTCCCTTCGTGAAACGGAAGTTTTCCACAACTTCGGCCCTGGGCCTGTCCGATGCCTCCGACGGCCCAAGAGCCCCCCAAAGCCACTCCCAGACGGTCCAAGAAGCTTCCAAGAGGGCCCCCCACATACCCCTGGAGGGCCCCAAGACGGGCTGACAGGCGTCCAAGACGGCCCCAGAGAGCTCCGAAAACGGCCCCAAGAGCGCTCCAGGAGCGGTCCGAGAGGCCCACAAGCTTTACATAGTCTGAGGGTGGCCCAAAGACGGGCCACGAGGCGTCCTTGACGGCAGAAGAAATCCCCACGAGCCCCCCCGAGGGCCTCCGAGATGCGTTTCCAGAGGGTCCGAGACGGAAAAATTGGCCCAGTCCCTTCGTGAAACGAACATTTTTCATACATTCGGCTTTGGGTTTTTTTTCCGACGCATCCGACGGCCCACGAGGCCCCCCAACCCAGTCCCAGACGGCCCCAGGAGCTGTCCAGAGGGTGGTCCCAAGAGCGCTCGAGGAGCGGTCCGAGAGGCCCGCGAGCACCACATGGTCTACAGGTGGCCCAAAGACGGGCCATGAGGCGTCCTCGACGGCAGAGGACCCCACGAGGCCCCCCCAGGGCCTCCGAAATGCGTTCCAAGAGGGTTCCGAGCCCCCACAGAACGCACCAAAACACCAAGAATCCTCCACGAAGGCCTTCTCAACAAGCCAAGAGGGCGTTCAGACGGGGCAAGAGGGGCCGACGACGGCGCCAGTGATCTCCGACAACGGCACGCGCGCGACTCGCGGTCAGATCCCCTGCAACTCGCGTTGTTTCCCGCCGTGCTCGTCGATCGCCTCCGCTGGGCGTTTCGGCGGTTCTCTCCGAGGGGCCCGTTCCGCCTTATAGCACGTGGCGCACATCACAGGAATGCCTCGGAGGAAATAATTCTTCTTCTGGTCTTTCGACAGATGGCTGGCGTCCGTGAACGCGGGTTTGGATCCGTCCGCTTTCTGGGGGCATGCGGAACATTCCAACCTCTTTGCTACGTGTCTTTGCTCGTGGCACGCTCGGCACACCACCGAGCGATGGCCCGAACCCCTCTCGAAGAACTTCTTCACTTGCTTATCAGTCAGATGCGTCCGGTCCGTGAATTCTCGCTCTTTCCCATCTGTTTCTTTCGGGCACGCGGAGCACGTGAGCACTCGCGGCCGATTGCGTTCTCCCTGGCACGTGCGGCACATGACTGGGCGATGGCCCGCGCCCTTCTCGAAGAAGTGCTTCACTTGCTTATCAGTCAGATGCGTCCGGTCCGTGAACTCTCGGCCTCTCCCATCTGCTTCTGTCGGGCACGCGGAACACCAGAACACCCGGGATCGCTTGTGAGTCGTTTCGCAGTCGCGGCATTTCGCTGGCCTAAGGGCTGCCCCCGTTTCATAATAGTGTTAGATTTGTGCTGTTGTCAGATGGGCCGCGTCCGCGAATTCCCGCGCTCTTCCGTCGGCGTCTTTTGGGCCCGCCGAACACCTCAGCGGCTGTTTCTGGCGTGCGCTTCGTCGAGCAGCGTTCGTTTCATTCGTGCGCTCTTTTTCCTTCTGCGATTGACTCCACTTGTTCCATCCGCTTCTCTTCCCCGCGCACTTCTTGCAGAGCTTCTCCCCTGCGCACTTCGTCGCGTACTGGTTCGCCGTAATTTCTGCCTCTGTCTTAAGGAATTCACAGCAGTCCGCGCAACGGATCTTGAATTTGCCTCGTGCATTCTCCTGTCACTTGAGAGACTCTTTCCGCGACTTCCTCTGGGATGGTGGGCCTGCGCACCTGTCGCATTTGCTTGTCCGCGCGAACACTCTGCTCCTTTCGGGTTCGGCCTCCGCCACTCTGGAGACCATCTCGGCCCATTGGTCACAAGTCGTGCACCACTTCTCCCCTGCTCCCTTCAACATATTCGTGCACTCGCAGCAGAAGCTCGGCCCCGATTTCGCGCCGAACTCCGTGGTGCTGAATTCAGCCTTCTCCTTCACCTTGCGACGCTTCCCGCATGTTTTCCGCGGCATCAGCCTCTCCTCGATGTCGGGCCACGGCAACGCTTCTCCCCGCAGCTTCTGTAACAGCAACCTCGTGCCCTCCAATTCTCCCTGCGTGCACGGCTGTCTCGAAAAGGGCCGATAAGTGAGCAGACCCTGTCGAGTCTTCACGCGCGTTATGGCCACGTAGCTCGACATCCAGCTCACGTTTCTGCCTTCCTCCAAGTCCGCTATTACCGCGTCGAGCGTTCGCCCTTCCGCTGCGTGCTCCGTGCACGCCAGCCCAGGCGAAATTATGAACTGTCTCCGTCGCACTCCCAGCACGGGCGTCTTTCGATACGAATCCAGATGCCACGTCCGAGCCCAGGGGCCGCAGGAGGGTCCTCTGCAACGAGCGAGCCAGCACTGAGGATTTCGCCCAACGGTTTCTCGACCACCGAATCGAGCACATCAAGGTAAACGCCGCCAACGCACCACACCGCCACCACTCGGGCCACATCCGCCTGCTGTATCCAAAGCATTTTGCCCGACGGCTTGCACTGCAGCAAAGGAGCCACCATCTCGCGGGCATCGTCAGGCAACGTGCGGGCCATGTCAAGGACGTTGTGGGGCCTGTAAATGGCGCCGCCCCAACCGGGGCACCTCCGCAACCAGGCCGTAAAATTCGAGACCACCTGGTCGGATATCTCTGCGCCCAAATAACCCCAAACAGCAATGAAGAACGAAGGAACCGGCATCCAGAATTTCAGTGTTGGGCTCCGCGGGCGCGCGGTTATGCACTTGCAGTGCTGGGGTTCGCAAGTCGCTGGTGCCTGAATAGCTATGGGAGAGAAGATGGGAGGGAGGATAACAATCAACATGGTATGGAGTTGGAACATCGCCCTCGTTGGATGGGTCGCTCTCCTTCGGGCCCCGAGAACATCCAAGTTCGCGATGGACCGAAACTTCAGCGCGCTTTCGGGGATAACGCCTTTCAGAGCACTCCCGTTATGCCGAAGGAAAAAAACGTTTTTTTTTTTTTTTTTTTTTTTTTTTTTTTTTTTTTTTTTTTTTTTTTTTTTTTTTTTTTTTTTTTTTTTTTTTTTTTTTTTTTTTTTTTTTTTTGTTATATATATATATATATATATATATATTATAAGCAATATGTACATTGTTTAAATTGTTGTGCAAGCTTCCACCGCCGATCGCTGGCGCGCCCGCACGCTGCCAGATTACTCTCGCGCTCGCCCCCTAGGACCCACGGCAAGTAAAAACTCCCCAGCACAGGCCGCAAGACGCGAGTGCCCTGGCGCAACCTGGATGGGATGGGGGGAAGCCGCTGCCGTCGGCACTTTGACCGCAACATCACTGGAGCAACCCAGCAAAAACAAAAAAAAAAACATGCTGGCGCGGATGGGCGGGAAAAGGGGGGCCGGCCTCGCTGCCAGACGACAGCTGCCGCGCGAAACGTGCCCATCCTCGCGCCCCTGGAATCCGCCGCATGCGAAACCACACTCGCCAACCCAGACCGCAAGGCACGATTCTGTCGGCGCGACCGTGGAGTGGACTGCGGAGGAGCGGCTGCCATCTCAATATGAGGCCACAGCGCTGAGACACACGCAACGAAATTCGCGAGACGTTCTGTCGGAGGAAGATATGGATGCCAGGGGATCTGCCGCCGCACGACAGAACGCGACCATCCTCGCGCCCCTAGCGTCGACCGCATAAAGAAAACACACTCGCCAACTCAGCCAGCAAGGAACAATCCTGGAGCGGCCATTGAGGGTTCCCTTTTTTTGTTTGATGCTCGACCTGTCCAAAGCCCCCCACGCACTCGCGTTGAGTCTGACAAACAAACCGCGTTTTTTTTGGCTTCGAAACCTCCACCGCCGCGTGCTGGGACATCCGCACGTTGCGAGTTCTGGCTCGCATGGCTTTTGTCAGAGTTCCCCTGCAATATTGCGGCTTGGACGGGGCAGCGATCCGCCTCACTAATCCCTTCCCTTCTCTAACGCCCCCTCATCCCTCCCCCTTTTCACCATGCGCGCATCGCGGAACCTCAACTTGCGGGCGCACGATTCCGTGCACGGGTGAGACTCGCCGCCGTGCGTCGCCAATGCGGCATTTACCTGTGCTTGCAAGACGTTGCACTTTCTCTTCGAAAAGGATACCACAAATGAGCATCTGAGGGGGGCGCCCCCACGTATATAGACATGTGTCTATATGTATATATGTGTGTGTGTGTTTGGCAGACACATATATGCATGTACATTCCTACATACATGCATATATGTATATGTATACAGTTCCACCTCTGCACTACTGCACATATTCCTGCGTTGCGGGGGGGGCGCACCTGTATCATCTGAGTGTACATGGGTCCATCACTGCACACGCAACAACTAATTGAAAGCTGCTCGTGGCCGGCAACAGGACGCGCCGCGGCTCGCTGCTCCCCAGTTTTCGGCCCCGTGGTGGGCATAACCCGATGGGGCGGAAAGTTGATTGGTTTGCATCTGTGCACCCGCGTGCTCTGCTGCTTCAATAACTCGAGCAAGCGCGGGTTGCTCGCCGAAGCCCCGAGACAATCTGCTTCAAAAGAGGCCGCGGGGGAGCCCTCTGTAACGAACAAGGCAGCGCTGAGCAGTCCGTCCAGCGGTTTCTCGACCACCGAATCGACCTCTCAGGGCAGACGCCCGCGCCATATCCGCCTGCGGTATCGAAGGAACGCGGGCGCCGTCGGGCAACGCGCGGGCGAAGGATGGCGTTGGGCGTGTCAATGGCACCAGCCCGACCAGACAATTCGGAATCAGGCCGTAAAATTCAAGACCCTTGGGCGGGTATCTCTGCATCCATTAACACACACAAAAGAAATGAATAATGAAGCAATCCGCATCCGGATTTTGCACATCGCAGGGCATTTGGCTATTCACTTTCCGTTCTGGGCTCCGCGGGATCTGCGGTTATGCACTTGCCGTGCTGGGATCCGCAAATTGCTGGTGCCCCAATGGCTATGGGAAAGGAAGATGGGAGAGAGGATAATAATCAACATGTTATGGAATATCCCAGCCCACGAGGCTCAACGTTGGGTCTCTCTCTCTCTCTCTCTCTCTCTCTCTCTCTCTTTCTCTCTCTCTCTCTCTCTCTCTCTCTCTCTCTTTCTCTCTCTCTCTCTCTCTATCTCTCTCTCTCTCTCTCTCTCTCTCTCTCTCTCTCTCTCTCTCCTCTCTCTCTCTCTCTCTCTCTCTCTCTCTCTCTCTCTCTCTCTCTCTCTCTCTCTCTCTCTCTCTCTCTCTATATATATATATATATCATTCTCTCACGCTCTCGCCAGCGCGTGGCCGCGGTCGCGGCGAGGAAGGCGCAGAGCCGAACTCGGGGGGGGGGGGGGGGGGGTGGGGGGGGGACGGGGGGGCGGTGGAGGCAGAGGGGGACGAGGAGGAGGAGAGATGCTGGAAAAGGAGTTGCACCTCGAGCCAGCCTCACCCCACGCGTTTCGGATCGCCCTCCTCGGATTTCAAGTCCTTCTCGTCGCCTTCGGGATCCTTGCAGGGCGGTGGGGGCTGAGAACTCGCCCTCTCGCGCGGGTAGTGCAAAATCCTGTGTTTGATGTGATCGGACGAGCACGCCTTCACAACCATCTCAAGATAACCCACCCGACATGTTAAGTCAAATGCAGCTTTCTTCAGCTCGCGGTTCTGCCTCGCGGATTCGCCCATGTCTTTCATTGCCTGCAACATCTCCAAATTTGAGCGGCTGCGTGCTGCGAACGTAGCCTCCAGCACTGACTGCAAGCAATCCCCAAGACCATCGCCCATGATTTTGTCCTTGCCTGTGTCCTTGCCTGCGCCTTTCTCTGCCTGCATGTTGTCATTGCCTGCGCCTTTCTGCGCTGATGGCGAGCGGGATCGGTCGCGGGGACCATCGGGCATCGATAACACTGGTTTCGAACGAGGCCCTGACATGCGCGCCGAGCGCGCGGAGAGAACTCGAGCCAATTCGGCCACTCACGAAGGGGGTCTGAGAATCAACATCATATAGATTCTCAGCCCGCGAGGTTCAACGTTGGGACATCGCCCTCGTTAGATGTGTTCGCTCTCTTTCGGCCCCAGAACGTCCATGTTCGCGACTTGTCCGATGGCTTCAACGCGCTTTCGGGCACGAATTCCTCCAGGGCACCCCCGCGATGCCGAAGGGAAAAACCGCGTGTGGTTTTTTCTACGCATCTCAAACCTGCCACCGCCGATCACTGGCACACCCGCAAGGTGCGAGATTAGTCTCGCGCCCCCCCCCCAGGGCCCAGGGAAGGAGATAACTTCCCAACACAGGCCGCGAGACGCGATTATCCTGGCGCAACCTTGGAGTGGACTGCGGGAACGCCGTTGCCATCGATATGTCCACCACAACAGCAATGGAGCAACCCAGCAAATAAAAACAAATGGTTTCTGATAGGCGGGAGAGGGGGGCCTCGCTGCCAGAGGGGCAGCCGCCGCGCGAAGCGCGACCATCCCCGCGCCTCTGGAGCCAGCCGCGCGCCGAAACCGCACTCGCCAACCCAGACCGCAAGCGCGATTCTCCGGGCGCAACCTTGGAGTAGACTCCGGAGAAGCCGCTGCCATCGAAATTTGAAGCCACAGCTGCATTGAAGCACCCCGGCGATTTTCGCATGGACGTTCTTGTCGGAGGAAGGTCTGGGTGGCAGGGGATACGCCGCCAACCGCATGAAGAAAGCACATTCGATAACCCAGACCACGAAGAACAATCCTGGAGCGGCCGCTGGGGCGTGGACTTCTTTTGGGATTGATCCTCAACCTGTCCACACTCCCCCACGCGCCTCCAGAGATGCAGCCCTCCAGGAGGCACTCGCGTTGGCGGAAAAACCGCGCGTGGTTTTTTACTGGATTCAAAAGCTCCACCGCCGCGCGCTGGGACATCCGCCACTGCGAGTTCAGCCTCGCACGGCTGTTTTGTCGGAGTCTTCTTACAATGTTGCGGCCTGGACGAGGCAGCGCTCCGCATCACTAATCCCCCCCCCTCTCTAAATCCCCCTCCATCCCTCCCCCTCTCCCCCCTGCGTGCATCGCAGAACGTCAACTCGCGGGCGCATGATCCCGTGCGCGGGTGAGCCTCGCCGCCGTGGGTCGGCGAAATGCGATGTTTACCTGTGCTTGCAAGACGTTGCACAGTATCTTCGAGCAGGGTAGCACAAACCAACATATGAGGGGGACGCACCCGCGTATATATGTATATATATATACACATATGTATATATATACATATATGTATATATACGTACATATATATATACATATATATTCACACATAGTCGGCATATATTGGTGTCAACTGATCGGGGCGAACTTGTATACATATGAAGTATATATATGTACATCCATATGTACATATACACATATACATACATGTACCTCTGCATGTATATATATACATATATATATTCATGTGTAGTCGGGTTATATTGGTATCCACTGCTCGAGGCGAACTTGTATAAATATAAAGTTCAAGCCAATCGAGCATGGCCTTGCGGCCAACAAAACTACGAAGTGCCTGTCATGTAGAACCTGTGGTCCCAAATCCTGTGGCCGTCGATCCCGGCGAAGCTCGTCGCATAGGTCGCCCAAGTTGTACTTGGGGTCCAGCCGTGGAATCGATCGTTGTAGTGTAAGTCGCGGATGTATACGAACTCGTCGTTGTTCTCCGCGATGTACATCCAGCACTTGACGTAGTAGCTCCAGCACCTTGGGCCCCATTGGGTGTCCTCCAGGTTCTGGCGCCACCGCGTTGCGTAGTCCTCTTTCGCGCGCGCCCGCTTGGAACGCGGGTAGTTCAAGACCTTGCGTTTAATTTAATCGGAAAAGCAAACCTTCACAACCATCTCAAGGTACCCCACCCGACATGTTAAGTCCAATACAGCTTTTTCCAGCTCGCGGTTCTGCCTCGCGGATTCGCCCACGCGCTCGATTGCCTGCAACATCTCAAAATATGAGCGGCTGCATGCTGTGAACGTGGCCTCCAGCGCTGACTGCAAGCATTCCTCAAAACCATCGCCCGTGCTCTTGTCCTTGTCTTTCCCCTTGCCTGCGCCTTTCTCTGCCTGCAAGTTGCCCTTGCCCGCGCCTTTCTCTACTGGTGGCGAGCGGGATCGGTCGCGGAGGCTATCGGGCATCGATGCAAATAGTTTCGAGTGCAACCCTGACATGCGCGCTGAGCGCGCGGAGAATACTCGAGCCAATTCGGCCACTCACGAGAAAGCTGCGAATCGTCGTTGTCCTCTTCCTCGCCCTCCTCCCTCCCTGCCTCCTCCTGCGTCCTCTTTGGCGCGCGCGCCCCGCCCTCGATATCTCGCGCTGCCCGTTGCGCGCGCGGAATCTGCCGCCGCGCGACGGAACGCGACCATCCTCGCGCTCCTAGCTCCAACCGCATGGAGAAAGCGCACTCGCTAACCAGGCCGCAAGGCGCGACTATCCTGGCGCGGCCGTTGGATGTGGATTTTTGTTTGGCTCGGCGCCCGCCCGGTCCAAAGGCTCCAACGCGCCTCCGCAAGGAAGCCCACCAGGAGACGCGCCCGCCGGGCCGGAGAAAAAAACGCGCGTGGTTTTATTATTATTATCATTATTAATTTATATACGGCCCTCAAAACCTCCCCCGCCGCACGATGAGACATCCGCGCGCTGCGAGTTCACCCTCGCATGTCTCTTGTCGGCGCCTCCTACAATGTGGCGACTTGGAAGAAAAAGCGCTCCGCATTACGAATCCCTCTCCTTCTCTACACCCCCCTCGTCCCTCCTCCTTTCCCCGTGCGTGCATCGCGGCAGCTCAACTAGCCGGCGCATAATTCCGCGCGCGCGCGGGCCTCGCCGCCGTGCATCGGCGAAGTGCGATGTTGACCTGTGCAGCAAGACGCTGCACTATATGTTCGACAAGGATACCAAAAGGAAGCATACGAGGGGGGCGCCCATGCGCATTCCTGCGATGTGGGGGGGGCGCCCCTGTATCATCTGGATGTGCACAAGTGACGCTGCACACGCAAAAAAAAACAACTTCAAGTCTGCTCGCGAAGTGGCAACAGCCACAAGCCACTGGCCGAACGCCCGCCACCGCTGACGCACTACAAGAACCCCTCACTAATCCGTTTTGCCGTCGCATTCGGCTCCTCCTGGCGCTCGGGGCCGCTCGCAACGCTAGAAGTCGAAGCCGCGGCGGCGTCGCTCATCTTGGACAGGCTGCCGGCGATTATCTTGGGGTCCTCTCAGGCCGCTTCGAATGGCAGGATGCAGTGAGCAACGCGCAGGATGAAACCGCAAGATCCAATGCTGGACATTCTTCACTATTCCGTAATCCCCCTGTTTTGCATGAAGTCCCTTTTGCATTCCTTTAGGTACCTTCTTCCCCCGTAGGACACCTCCCTCCGTCATGTATCCTTCTTTCTTTTCTTCTGTCTCATCCTTCCTCCGTATTTCCCGTCCTCCTTGCGTCGTCCTTCCTTCTTCCCTCCTCGCTGGCCCTTCTCCTCACTTTCTTTTCCCGTCCTTCCTTTCTTTCCTCATTGATGCGTTCCCCAACCCCTTTTCAACGAAAATGCCCGTCTCCGCCGTCGGGAACGAGCCGATCTCCCAGGCGATCTGGGTCGCCATGGCCTCGAACCCTCCAGGCGGCAAACCTGGAGCTACGCCGTGCCAGCTCGTCCACTTCTGCCGCTCCTCGCCGGGCTGCAGTTCGTTCAGAGTCTGGGCGAAAATGGAGATGGGCAAACCTGCCAATCTTAGACAAGTAACCACAATAGTAAAGGTAGATATAGGGAGGGAAAAAGGAAAAGAGACAACCTCTAACACAACGCAAGGGCAAGACATACAAGGGCTGCACATTTACCGGGCCCCACCATAGAGCACCCTGTACATCGAAGAGAATGTAATGGTTAATAGATCTGCAAGGGTGGAAATCCCCATCACCTTCGACATCCACACCAATATTCATCAAGACGATCGCCATCGCCACGAGCTGCAACATATCCGGAGGGAAGGCCTCACCATGGGCCGAGGACTCAAGAGGACAAAGAGAAGATTGGAGGAGCATGCCTTGCCTAAGATGGAATACAAGGAAACGAACGAGTTCATAAACCCTAATCTCCTTCATCACACCAGCGAGGGCGCCGCGCTTCTCCCCGCTCTCGAATCCAAAAACTGACGCCGTCCTGGAAGCCCTGCGCGCAGGCACTGTGCCACGCCGCCGATTCGCCGGGCGTCCGCGCTTTTGTCGCCGCTGCCGTTGTTGCACCCGTTGCTGAGCCCGTTGTTGCTGCATCTGCCGGGGCCGCTGCATCTGCGGAGGCTGCCGCCGCCACTGCATCTGCTGCTGCTGCCGCCCCTGCTGCAGCTGAAGCCGAGGCTGCAGTTCGTTTGGGGCGCTTCCTTTCCGGAGGACTTGGAGTCTTTGGGGCCCTTGGCAAGCCCTGGGCCTTCTGGTCAGCTGGCGGCGGCGCGGGCGGCGCTGGCGCAGGCGCTGGTGGCGGCGCCTCTGCTCGCCCGCCACGCTGTCCATTTGGCAGGGCCCAAGTTGACGTTGGCCGCGCCAGCGCTGGGGGTGGCGGCGCTGGGGGCGCTGGCGGAAACTGCGGAACTGCCCAGTG
This sequence comes from Prorocentrum cordatum, assembly GCA_963575745.1. NCBI lineage: Eukaryota > Dinophyceae > Prorocentrales > Prorocentraceae > Prorocentrum > Prorocentrum cordatum. The sequence continues at coordinate 334,440 of CAUYUJ010020571.1, read as the reverse complement.
CAGCTCGCCGCGCGGCTGCCCTAACTGTGGTTGTGGTGGCGGATGCTACGGAAATGTTGGCTGCAACTCCACAATCAGCCGCGCTGATTGTAGATCTGGTGGTGGCGGATGAAGCGGGGGCTTCGGCTGCCGCTGATCGCGCGGGCGCGCTTTCTCTGGTCGATGCGCCTGTTGTCTCCGAGGCGATGGCTGCAGCGATGGTGCCCTGTGGCAAGGCGCTCTCTTTTCTCGTATCGGCTGTCGCTGCGGAGCCACTGACTGTGGTCGGGGTGTCTGCTGCTGCGCAAGCGCTAGCTGTGGCTCCAGGTGCGGCTGTGGCGTCGCTGTCTGTGGCTGCGCCGCACGAGTGCTCCCATCCGCTGCAGACAACGTCCACGGGCCCCAGTTCTCATCATCATCGGCACCAGCAGCACGCGGCGGGAGCGCTTGCACATCGGCAGCGGCTGCCGAAGCCGACGCCGACGCGGCGTCCAGCGCCGCCTCATCGCCCATGCGTCGCTACTCCCGCGGGGGCCGAAAAAAGGCGCTCCTCATGGGCTGCGCGCTGGAGCCACAACGGTTTCGGCATTGGGGAGTTTCTGAAGGTGGACCTGCGTCGAGCATGGCATCGTGACACCTCAGCGCTCGCCGCGCAGAAGACAAAACAAACGCGCGTGTTTTTTGTATTGGCGTCGCAGAATCCACCGCCGATCGCTGAGACCTCCGCGCGCTGCGAGATCATTCTCGCGCCCCCCCCCCCCCCCCCCCAGGGCCCATGGGGGGAGATCGCTCTCCAACGCAGGCCGCGAGGCGCGATTATCCTGGCGCAACCTTGGAGTGGACTGCGGGGGCGACCCTGCCATCGGTATTTGAAGCCACAGCAACACTGGAACAATCCTGCAAGAAGCACATGGTTTTCCTGAGGCGCGGGAAAGGGGGGCCTCGTTGCCAAAGGAGCAGCCGCCGCGCGAAACGCGCCCTTCCTCGCGCCCCTGGAACAGCCGCATGCAACGCACATTGCCAACCCAGACCGCAAACACGATTCTCTTGGAGCAACTTTGGAGTAGACTGCGGAAAAGCCGCTGTCATCGAAACTTGATGTCACAGCGACACCCGAGCATCCCAATGAAATTCGCATGGGCGCTCTTGTCGGAGGAAGGCCTGGCCGCCAAAAGATCTTGCGCCGAACGAGCGTGACCATCCTCGAGCCCCTGCCACGACCGCATAGAGAACGCACACTCACCACCAGACCGCGCGGAGCGATTATCCTGACACGACCATTGGGTTTGGATTTGTGGATTCGGTCTCGATCTGTCCAGAGCCTCCAACGCGCCTCCGAGGATGACACCCTCCAAGAGGCACCGCCGTTGGACCGGGGGGAAAAAAAAACGCGCGCGGTGCTTTTACTGCCTTCAAAACCTCCACCCTGCGCGGTGGGACGTCCGCGCGCTGTGAGATCATCCTCGCATGGCTTTTGTCGGAGTCCTCCTACAATGTTGCGGCTAAGAAGAGACAGAATCTGCATCACTAATCCCTCCTCCTTTTCTGAACCACCTCATGCCCCCTCCGTTCTCCATACTTGCGTCGCAGCAGCTCAACTCGCCGACGCTTGATTCCGCACACGCGTGAGCCTCGCCGCAATGCGTCGGCGACGTCCGATCTGTACCTGTGCTTCAAAGACGTTGCACAGTATCATCGAAAAAAGAAACCCACTAGCCAGCATATGAGGGGGACGCCTCTACGTATGTATACATGTATATATACATGCGTATATACATGCACATATCTGTGCGTGTATGGATGTAGGTATGTATATATTATATATACTTGCGTTGCGGGGGGACGCCTCTGTATCATCTGGATTATATATGTACATGCCCGGCACACGCGAAAACTAATTGAGATCTGCTCGTGACTGGCCACAGAACGCGTTGCTGTTCGCTGATGGCGAACCATGCTGCCCGAGGATCACTGCTACCTCTGCCCCTCATTATCCGCTGACGCTGGCGCCGAATGAACACACCACGAGCCAATTCTTGAGCCCAAAAACACGCTGTCGAATGGCACCGCGCAGTGCCACCTCTGTGCACGCATGCCTGCCCATGTTATGTACGCGTGTGTGTACAACATAAGATTGCATGTGCTTATGTATATATACACATGTGTATATGCATATATACGGTCATTTGTACATACAAACGTACCAAGTTGCTGAGGGTGGACCTGATGCGAGGCCGCAGCAACCGGCGGCAATTTGGCGCGGCGACATGGGGGGCCAGTGCACAAGAAAAAACCACGCGCGAGATAGCGAGAGACAGATTGTTAATGCTGCACGGAGCCCCCCCCACCCAAGGCCTTACCAGATATCCCAAGAGGTCGGCGGTGTGGCGTAAGCCCATGAATCAGGGATGCATCGGCGATGCATCGGCGACGTCGGCGATGCTTCGACGCCGTCGGCGTGGAGAAAACCAGGCTCCACATCGAGCCGCATCGCCGATGCATCGGCGATGCGGTGCGATCCTCCGACCCCATCTACTCGGACCCCATCTGGGAGACTTAAAAAGACGGCGCCTGCGGGACAGCGACCGTCCCCGCTGGGTTCACGACGCTCCAGCTGCAGCTTCGCGGCCTCCTGCTACTGCACTGCTGCTCCACACACACCCTGCAAAGCTGCGGCCTCGCGGCCCAATCGTTCCTGCAAACATGCGGCCCCGAGGCCGCCTTCTTGAGCTCAAAGGAGCGACGGAAGGAAACGGGTCGTACAAGATATGACACAACGACCTTCCGCGCTGGCTTCCGCGGGCCGCGGAGCGTGGCACGCTGCCTTGGAAACGAGGGCGCTTACCCACGACCTTACGCGGGCAGCTCGCGCGCGAAGGTCAGCACAATCGACCCGCTTTTGCCCCGTCGCTCAAGTGCCAGCCGGGACCTCCCGAGTGCCCGGTCAGTGCGCGCTGGCGCGCGCGTGCGCGGCGCCGCCGCCTGCCTGGAGCACTCGCGAGGCCTCTGGGGCAGCGCGCCCCCAGGGCCCGCTCCGCTGCCGCGCTGCCCCGCCGCGCCGCTGGCGATCCACGGCCGAAGCCTCACCTCCTCCCTCCTCCTCCTCCTCCTCCTCCTCCTCCTCCTCCTCCTCCTCCTCCTCCTCCTCCTGCCTCCTGCCTCCTGCCTCCTGCCTCCTCCTCCTCCTTTTCCTCCTCCTCCTCCTCCTCCCTGCTCTCGCCGCCACTCCTCCCCCCGCCCTTCCCCTTGCGTCTGCCGGTCGGCCCATGGGGCCACTGCTGCGGGTCGCTGGCCGCTCACCTGGCCATCCCGGCCAACTGCCGCTCCTTGGCCGTCCACTGCACCCGCTGGCTCCTCGAGCTCCCTCTCTGATCCGCTGGGTAGAGGGACCGAATGCATGGTGGAGTCCCTGTGGGACCATGTCCTGCTTGCTCTCCTCCTCCTCCTCGTCCTCGTCCTCGTCACTCCTCCTCCTCCTCCTCCTCCTCCTCCTCCTCCTCCTCCTCCTCCTCCTCCTCCTCCTCCTCTCCTATCCTCCTCCTCCTCCTCCTCCTCCTCCTCCTCTCCCATCCTCCTCCGCACCCTCCTTCTCGTTTCGTTTCCGAGCACCTTGGAACGTTCGCGTGCGGGGATGCATATGCATGGCGGAGCGACAAGTAAAATGACAGTTCTTGCATCGACCTCCCTTAAGAAAACGTCGTTGCTGCATCAGCGCTCCCAGGCTCGGCAAGGAGAGGGGAGCAAGAATGAGAAGCCTTACGTTTAAGAACTGCCGCAGACGCTTTCAAGGTCCTGCTCCCACCCCTCGCCCCGCTCCCGAATCTGCGGACTGTCTTCCGCCGCCCGGAACTGGGGCCGCAGAGCTTCGTCCTGGTCCTCGGGGTGGCCGCCGCAGTAGCCGCCCGACGCCTACACGCTTCGGGCTGCCCGCCGAGAGGCCCCGGAGTCCTTTGCCATCCCTTAGGCGGCAACTTCCAGGAGATATTCATGACAACGGCTAAATCAGACGAGGCCACGACGAAGATAACATCGGGAATCTCTGAGATGTGGCGGTTCTGGAGGATGTCTCGGGCGCCGCGGCCTTCTCAGAGCGTTTGGGAACGCTCGGAGATCGTTCCGAAACGCTCTGGAATAGATTTATCTTCGTCCTAACCCCGCCCGATTTCAAAGCTATCAAGCCTGATAAAAGGGCCACTACACTGGACTAGGCCCCAGTGGGTCCAGATTAGGCCCTACTGCGCGGGATTGGGCCGAACTGAACGGGATTCTGCTGGATTAGGCCAGCTTCCGACCACGGATATGCCAGCGTCGATGTTGAATTGAACCTCCCAGAATTGCATCCTGACATCCCCTGCATTTCCTTTCTCCTCCTCCTCCCCCTCCCCCTCCTGCTCCTCCTCCTCCTCCTCCTCCTCCTCCTCCTCCTCCTCCTCCTCCTCCTCCTCCTCCTCCTCCCCCTCCCCCTCCTCCTCCTCCTCCTCCTCCTCCTCCTCCTCCTCCTCCTCCTCCTCCTCCTCCTCCTCCTCCTCCTCCTCCCTCTCCTGCTCCTCCTCCTCCTCCTCCTCCTCCTCCTCCTCCTTCTCCTCCTCCTCCCACGCTCTTTCGAGCAAGCGTTCACAGAAGATCCCTCGCCTGCGCGCCAACATGCTCCACACCCGCGATCGACTCGACGCGCACCATGATAGCTCTAACATCTAGGGGGCTCAGTCCGATGCTGAAGCTCTCATCATCATCATCATCATCATCATCATCATCAGCATCATCAGCATCATCATCATCAGCAGCAGCATCATCATCATCACCATCATCATCATCATCATCACCATCATCATCACCATCATCATCATCATCATCATTATCATCATCATCAGCATCATCAGCATCAGCATCAGCATCATCATCATCATCAGCATCAACATCAGCATCATCATAATCATCATCATAGCCATCCAGCGTGATGCAAGCCTAACGAAGCATATCCCACAGTCTGAGAGTGCATGTGCCCTCAAACTCAAAATATTCCCACCGCAAGATCACAAGTTAGCTGCTCAGATCCCCATTGAATTCTTAATATATAATATGTGCGCAGCCTCGCCACTAGTGGAACGCATGTTCGATGCAACTTCCCAGACGAATGTTTCATTTGTGAGTTTGCATTGTTGCATGCATGCCTGATGTGTTCTCTTTTCCTTACTTTTCTTCGCCCTCCCCCAGAGCATCCAAAATAATTACAAAAACGCTGGCTCCCGCGCTGCCACGGGGTGAACCAGCTGGAAGCAATGATGTGGCCCAGCATTGTCACACAAACGTCGAGGAGCGCAATCCAAATTATTCCTCCTGTAACGGTGAACTCATGCTGCACCCGAGAGCTCACCCGCTACTGTGCTGCAAAGCGCTGGGGCGGGATAGAATGGCCTTCTGTTGCACGGTGCAAGTGTTTGAATGTTTCGAGAGCCGACCCTCCCCTCGTTGCACATGCGCTCAGAAAACCGCCACTGACTTTGTCATCCGGCGCCCTCGTCGGCCTCCAGAAAATTACCAGACATCCAAGCGCCTTCCAAAGCGGCTGCAGGAAGCCCAAAAGACCATCAGAGTACAGCCTGAAGAACCCCAAAAGGCTGCAAGACGTTTCCACGATGCCTATCTCCAAGATGCCACCACAAATTCCTCCAGCAATGCCCGAAGTGGCAAACACCATTTTGACATATCAAAAGAACGTGCGTGCTTTCGTTGTTATCACGAAATATTTCACCTTCAAATCCTCTCGGGGAAGCTCAGGAGAGCCCCAAGATGGCACCAAGACGGTCCAAAACAATCCCAAGAGAGCTCCCATGGCCCCAATACTGCCCGAGAGCACTCCAAGACGGCCCAAAGTGTCTCCAACATGGCTCCAAGACCGAGGGAACGAGGTCGAGTTTGAGACAGGCGAGATTCCCATCTCCATACGTTTGTTAAATTCGTGGTTTTCATTTTCTGGTGGATGTCTCAGGCGAAATGCTTGTTCTTGTGAAAGACGGTGTTGCGAAAAACTCATGTTGGTGAGGATGTCTCGAGCGAAATGCTAAATTTTGGGAATCTCCAAGGCGCTCTTGGGGTCATATTGGGCCTCGCTTGGGGCTCGTTTGTGGGTGCCTCGATGCCATCAAAAACATGTCAATGCGATGTCACACACATCTCGTTTTTCCCAACTCTTCGCAGCTCACTCGGCGGGCTGGCATGCAGTGCTGGTGACTGCATGCGTGGGGAATGATGAATACGGGTCGATGGGCCCCCGGACACGTGTGGCCACCCAGCTGAGTCGAATTAACCCACCACTCCACGAATTACTCCGTGTCGCAATGGACGATGCGAGGGGACCTCGATCAGCTCCAACAGCTCCCGGCCCGCCGTGGGTCGATAACTGCCGCCGCCAGCATGGCCGGTGCCGATAGGCGCCGGGAAGTCTCCTGGCGTGCACCGAGTTACAGGCAGTGACCATGCGGTGCCTGTCGGCGATACTTTGGCCACCTCCCCATGAGCTGGGTGAGCTCGGCGGCGATGGAGAACCCCACGACCGCCTCCCCTATGTGACCGTCCGGCCTTTCTTTCACTGGGTAGGGCAACCCCGTGGGTTGAGCACCACGGACAGCCACCCAGCCCCAGCCCTCGCGGCATAGGGTGACCGCGCCCCAGAGTAATGGCCCCCTGCAGGGAAGGAACGCCCCACAGGACCACGCCCCAGGTGTTGGGTCCTCGTTTTGAAGAGACGTCGCCCCGCGTTCTCCTCTCCTCCTCCTCCTCCTCCTCCCCCTTCTCCCTCCTCCCACCATCATCATCGTCATCATCATCATCGTCGTCATCATCACCGTCATCACCATCATCGTCACATTTCGTGGCCCCATAGGGAGCTCCACCAAAGTTCCCAGTGGGTGTGCCCGCATGAGTCCCGCACACCCATTTCGGTACACCCTTCACACGTTTCGTGGCCCCATAGGGAGCTCCACCGAAAGTCCCAGTGGGTGTGCCCGCTTGCGTCCCGCACACCCATTTCGGCACACCCCTGGGCTCCACCGAAAGCCCCAGTGGGTGTGCCCGCATGCGTCCCGCACACCCATTTCGGTACACCTCTCACACGTTTCATGGCCCCATAAGGAGCTCCACCGAAGGTCTCAGTGGGTGTGCCCGCATGCGTCCCGCACACCCATTCCGGCACACCCCTCACACGTTTCGTGGCCCCATAGGGAGCTCCATCGAAAGCCCCAGTGGGTGTGCCCGCATGCGTCCTGCACACCCATTCCGGCACACCCCTCACACGTTTCGTGGCCCCATAGGGAGCTCCACCGAAGGTCCCAGTGGGTGTGCCCGCATGCGTCCTGCACACCCATTCGGCACACCCCCTTCACACGTTTCGTGGCCCCCTAGGGAGCTCCACCGAAGGTCCCAATGGGTGTGCCCGCATGCGTCGCGCACACCCATTTCGGCACACCTCTCACACGTTTCGTGGCCCCACCACCGAAGGTCCCAGTGGGTGTGCCCGCATCCCGCACACCCATTTCGGCACACCCCTCAAACGTTTCGTGGCCCCATAGGGAGCTCCACGAAGGTCCCAGTGGGTGTGCCCGCATGCGTCCCGCACACCCATTTCGGCACACCTCTCACACGCTTCGTGGCCCCATAGGGAGCGTCCCCACCGAAGGTCCCAGTGGGTGTGCCCGCTTGCGTCCCGCACACCCATTTCGGTACACCCCTCACACGTTTCGTGGCCCCATAGGGAGCTCCACCGAAGGTCCCAGTGGGTGTGCCCGCATGCGTCCGGCACACCCATTCCGGCACACCCTTCACACGTTTCGTGGCCCCATAGGGAGCTCCACCGAAGGTCCCAGTTGGTGTGCCCGCATGCGTCCCGCACGCCCAGTTTGGCATTTTCACCCACCCGGGGCCGCCCACATGCGTCCTCCACATCCAATTTGGCATTTTCACTCACCCAGTACAACCTTTCGCGGCCCAATAGGGAGCCCCACCGAAGCCCCCAGTGGGGCCGCCCGCATGCGTCCTCGACACCCAACTTGGCATTGCCACCCGCCCAGCACAGCGTTTCGTGGCCCCATAGGGAGCTCCACCGAAGCCCCCAGTGGGGCCGCCCGCATGCGCCCCCCACGTCCAATTTGGCATTTGCGCCCACCCAGTACAGCGTCTCGTGACCACATATGGAGCTCCATGGAAGACACCAATGGTACCGCCCACATGCGTCCCACACATCCAATTTGGCATTTGCACCCACCCAGTACAGCATTTCGTGGCCCAATAGGGAGCCCCACCGAAGCCCCCAGTGGGACCGCCCACGTGCGTCCCCCACACCCAACTTGGCACTCTCACCCACCCAGCACAGCGCTTCGTGGCCCCATAGGGAGCTCCACCGAAGCCCCCTGTTGGACCGCCCGCATGCGCCCCCCACGTCCAATATGGCATTTGCACCCACCCAGCACAGCGTTTCGTGGCCCCATAGGGAGCTCCACCGAAGCCCCCAGTGGGACCGCCCGCATGCGCCCCCCACGTCCAATATGGCATTTGCGCCCACCCAGTACAGCGTTTCGTGACCACATAGGGAGCTCCACGGAAGACACCAATGGTACCGCCCACATGCGTCCCACACATCCAATTTGGCATTTGCACCCACCCAGTACAGCGCTTCGTGGCCCAATAGGGAGCCCCACCGAAGCCCCCAGTGGGACCGCCCACGTGCGTCCCCCACACCCAACTTGGCACCCCTGAGGCCATAAACCCTTGTACATTACGCCATATTCGCATCCCCGAAGCCATAAACCCTCGTAGGTCACGCAATATTCGCGTTCTCGAAGCCATTAGCATGGGGAAATTATGCGATATTCGCGTCCCCGAAGCCATCAACCCTAGTAAATTACACAATGTTCACGTCCCCGAGACCATACACCCACGCAGATTACATAATATTCGCCTCCCCGAAGCCATACAACCTCGTAAATTACACGATGCCTCGCGTCCTCGAGGCCATAAACCATCGTACATCAAACAATATTCGCATCCCCCAGGCTATAACACTTTGAAAAATACACACTAGTTACGCCCTCGAAGCCATAAACCTTCATACATTAATCCATATCCGCGTTCCCGAAGCCATGCATCCTTGTAAAGCACGCAATAGTTGCGTCCTCGAGGCCATAAGCCCTTGTAAATTATGCAATACTCGCGTCCCCGAAGCCATAAACCCTTAGAAATTACTAAGAACATTCGCGCCCCCAAGCCTCCAGGAGAGTCCAAAGACGGCCCCAGAGGGAACCGGGACGGCTCAGGAGGCACCCAAGACGGCCCAAGAACTCCTGAAGATGGCGCCAAGAGAGGTCCAAAACCGGACCACGAACCAGAGAGATGAGCTTTCAGCCACGCGAGGGCGAACGAGGGACCAAGTGGCTGCCAAGCCGCCCCAACAGGCTTCCAAGAGGCATCCCAAGAGGGCAGCCAAAGCCACGCCATGTTGCCCAACGTAGCCTCAAGCAGCCCCGAATCGCTGCTCCAATGCATGGCACGAGAGGGAACTCGAGAATAACAATACGGACTTCAACAACACGTTCTGAACCTGAATCTGCCGCTTACCAATCGCACTCGCAGGAGGTTCCGACATTGCTTCGCAACGGCGCAAAGGAATTCCAGCACAGCTCTGACATAGCCCATTCTGATAGAGAGGGGGCCGGCGACAGGGGGCGAAGCCCCTACGGATAATCAGAAGAGCCCCACAAATCTTCGCTTTACTACGCCTTTACTACTCTTGAATTTTCTTCCCGCAGGGGGACATGCCCGACTCAAGCCTAAGAGTGGGCCCCAGGGGTCAAAATCACGGGAAATCCCATGGGGATCGAAAGCATGCCGCCGGAGACCTGAGAAGGGCGAGGGGCGACGAGGGAGACGGGGGCGAGGGCGCTGGCACCGACCCTGCGGGAGGAGCGCCCCCGCGGGCAGCACCCGAGGCCCAGGAGGGCAACGCATTGATTTTTTCAAGGCGGGGTCGAGGAGAAGGAGGAGGAGGAGGAGGAGGAGGCTCTGGATCGCTTCCAGGGGCCGATCTCAGTGGCGTTGCACGGTGGAGGGCTCCAGTGGAGGTATCAAAGTGACCACGCCTCGCAGAGTGCCCACAGGGGGGGGGGCGGGGAGCCCAAGGACGCCTCTCCTGGACAGCCACTTCGCCGGAGACGCCCTCACAATCAATTCAGAGATCGTGCTCTCGCCTCAGTACCAGCTGCGGTGATGACCCAGACGGCCGCGATCCCTTGCAGACTACGGTGCACACGGTCTTGCTCCCACTCGCCTACTGCCTACTCCTCGACCCGCCTCTTCACCTTTGCTGCCAAGGGCGCTGTGCTGGGCTAGGTTGACGGCCCTGATGCCCAACGAAGGCTCACAGAGGCCGAGAACTGAGAAAAACCTCCGTCCTGATTTTTGTGCATTCGTTGATTTGGTGTCTGTTCCATGGGAGCCTACATTGCCCCCGGCGCTGTCCGATTTGGGCCTGATTCTGCACCCGAATTGGAACACACTAGGGACCAGAGCTGGACCGGATTTGGACCAAATTTGGGACCACAGTTGGAGCAGATTCGGACCGGATTCGCCCCTTCATGAGGGAGACAAGAAGAGCGATGAGGGGGACGAAGGAACAGCAAGGCTCGCCATCTCTCGGACGTCCTTTTCCCGTGCATTTGTCGATATTGTGCGTGTTGTTTCGCAAGATGATCCAAGATGCTCCTCAATGGTTCTCGCCGAGGAAGCAATGCGCACGTCCGACCGACGCCGAGAATGGCGACAAGGAGCAGGAGGAAGGGCCAAATGCGGTCCAAGTGCGGCCGAGGTGCAGGACAGCAGAACGACGATCAGAAATAGGACGACGAAATCGACGTATACATATCCACTGCTCCATGGCCAGACCTATCCCGAACCCAGCAGCTGGGTACACGCCACGCCCTCCTGGCTTGGCTAGGAGGGCGTCTGCACAGCTCGTGGGTTCATGATGAGCCTGGCCAGAGAGCAGTGGATATGTATAGATTTCGTCGCCCGAAGAAAGGAATCTTGCGCGAGATGACGTAGCGACCTTACGCGGTGGCGTACGCGGGCAGCGCAGCACGCCGCATTGAAACGAGGGAGCTCTTGAGTGACCTTACGCAGGGAGCTCACGCGCGAATGCTGGCGTAATCGAGCCGGCTTTTGGCGTCGACCGGCCGATGTCGCTGTCGCCGCCCAAGGCTCCCATGAACAGACCTCGAGCACTGGAGGTCTGGGCTGGCAGCCGCCCGAGAAAACCACGCCGCTGGCAGCCACCCGCAGTGGCGGGGCGCGCGCCTCACACATGTAGTTGCCGCCGCAGAGGCGCCCGTCGTCCGCCGACGGCCAGGTCCAGCAGCTCCCGCCGGCCAGCACCGGGTGCTCGCGGCCGTCTTTCGCTTTCGCCCGAGCCTTTTTTTGTCGGCGGCGGCTGGGGTCCAGAACGCGGTCAACGCATGGCGCGGAGCACATTTTGCAAAGAGGAACACGCAATGACTTTTTTCTGGGGGGGGAGAGGGCACTCGGATTGGAAAAATACAACATCGGCCCCCCCAGCGTTCCAAAACTGCTACCGGCGCCGAGGCGGGAGCGAGTACTTTTGCCCGGATGCTATAAATTCATACAAAGGGGGACAAGCAATGGCATCATTTTTGGGAGGTCCGCGCGGAACTCTTGGATCTGAGCTGGCAGCGGCGCCCGTGGCGGCAGATCCGACCAGCAGGAAACGGCCGCGCAGGGAGAGCTGACTGATCTTCCTCTGGGCACAGGTGCCCCCCGGGCGCGGCGAGCGGCCGCGGCTCGCATCCCTGAGAATAGAGTTATCGGGCCCTTCTTCACATGTCTTCCAGGACCTTTAGCCGTCCCGCGAGCGTATCAATTTGTCGCCGACATGGGCTGCCATCCGCTCATATGACGTGCCAATATTTTAGATAATCAACGTCGGAAGGCGGGTCTCCATCACTTGTGCAACAGCCTTAGTGATAGTTTGCCCCGCGGCCTGCATAATAATGCAGAGAACAGAAGTCATGAATTGTATCATCTGGTCGTTTGTATGTATGTGTATATATATATATATATATATATATATATATATATATGTGCTACGCCCCCCGCTCCGCTAGGAGTCGCTTTGTACAGGACCGAACCCGCCCCCGACAAACCACCCACAGGAGGAAGGCCAGACGTGCTCCTCCCCTAAGGCACGGCGAGCACCGGCCCAGGAGAAGCATGCCTGGGCACCTCCGGAGGCCGCGTGCCCAAAGGCCGACACTCCGCCCCTGGGAAGGTCTGTCGGGGGCGACGGTCTGGAAAACCTCTCTTCACGGACCCGAAACTGACCTTAGTCGACTCCTACCACGACCCCCCCACACATCTGGGGGGCACTTCAGATCACACTCCAAGACTCCTGGCTGACACCATCGAGGGGGAAGGAGGGAGAGATCAAGGGTGGGAGACGACGAGCGGTTTACAAGACTCGGCTTGCGAGCTGGAGGCGGGTCGCACGCTGTCTAGGCAAGAGGGCCAGCGTCGTCGCCTCCGCGACCGCATCCTGCACATACAGACGCGCAGCGCGGGCACTAGCCCATCTGCCTCAGAGCAGCGTCGTCTCCATGGAGCCGTGGCTGCGAAAGTCCGCGCTCGCACCACCTCTTCTCCAGCTGTAGAGCGTGAGCTTTACGTCACTCAGCTGGAGCAGGCTTCGGACCTCCCCGAACATGCGGTGGAATGCGGCCAGCGACATGGCGATGGCAGGCTGCTCCTGCTGCCCGCGGGAGACTGGAGCCCGAAGACGAAGCCTGCGCGCCTCCAGCAGCAGTCGCACTGCCCGCTCGGAGCGCACCATGACGAATTCGCCAGCGCATGTCTGGCGCTGGCTCTTGGTGTCTCGCAGCCTGACCATGGCGGTGCAGGAGGCCTCGTAGATCGTGATATCAGACCACCGCAGCGCGTGAAAATCTCACCTGTCCGCAGGTAGGTGTCGCAGGCTGCGAGCAAGACAGCAGCGGCTGCAAGGAATCCACTTGCAAGGAAGCCACCTGAGAAGACCAAGGCGATGAGCGGGCCAATTGGCATCACTCGCCCTGCCGGCTCAGCACGTTGCCACGTGAGCGCCAGCCTCCAGCTCTCGCGTAGGCGGCCACGCAGGGGGGGAAGTGGTGACACATGCCGGCGATCGCGCAGTTGACGTCGGACAGCGATCCGCCCACAGCACAGCGCCCCTCAATGTAGTCTACTAGGCCCATGTCCGCCTGCACCGCGGACTGGACCTCGCGGCCCTGCTCCAGCCACCAGTCGAACGCGCTATTGACGGCCTGCTGGTAGCGCTTCAGTGTGAGCGGCGTGGCCATCGCCTCCCGCAGGGGCCTGCTGCGAGCTGCCGCCCTCCGCGCCTGCGCCTTGGCTGCCACTCTCTTCGCACTGGCTGCTGCGCGCGCCTGCCCAGCGCGACGGGGCGTCGGCGGGCGCGTCGTCGGTGTCGCAGTAGCCGTGCAGCGGGTAGCAGCCAGTCGCGAGCGCCAGCGCATTGAGGCGCTTGATGCCCGGGTGGAGGCGCCACGCGCTGGTCCTGCACTGGCGCAGACTGCCGCGGACGCTTGGGCATCGAGAGTGCGCCAGTAGCGGCTGCGGTGCGTCGCGACGTCGCGGCGCCGCCACCTCGCCCCAGCCACTGCGGCCTCCAGCTCCAGCTCCGAGATGTGCGCCGGCCTCTGCCACTGGAAACTCTCGGCGATGCGACGAGCCCACAGCAATGTGCGCAGCGCTGACCGCGGCCACGCTCGATCGCTGTAGGGCGCTTTGTAGTCGAGTCGGACGTCGGCCCCTCCGCGATCAGCGACGCGCAGGGACTCCACGATGAGGGCCCGCTCTGCAATAGCGCGGCGAAAACCCTGGCGCCTGAAGTCCGCGTCGACGTTTCCAGTTGGCTTCCCGCCCACCGACCTGCAGACAGCTCTGCCAGGGCCGGCGCGGGCAGCGGACAGCGCGCCCACTTGAGCCAGCCAGCTGCCAAGAAGGAACGCGACGCACTGGACACAGAAACTATTGACGATGAGACTTTCCATGATGATGTCTCTCTCAGCAGGTGCGACGCTGTCTTTGACTGCAACCTCAAAATAGCGCCGATCAAACCCCGCGAGCACACCCCGCTTATTCGCATTAGGGAGCCTGCCCCGCGAACGGTCTGGGCTCCACGGCAGGACATTGTCCTCGTAGTTGCACACCTGGTAGCGGTACCGGCCCTCGACCCAACGTGCCTGGGCAGCATCGCTCGCCCGCTCCAGGCCGACTGGCCTCACCGGCGGGTGGCCCCGCAGGATCCGTGGCGGGATGCAGGGCAGGTCCGTGTCAGGATCATCCAGCCGCCAGCTCGGCATCGGCCACGACTCCGCAGCTGCTCGCTGGACGCTGACCACTACCTTCAGGTACTGGCTGCTTCCTTCGCCCATGACCTCAACGCGGACGCCAGCGGGGGGGGGCTCAGCTGCCGGCCAGGAACACCAAAGGAGACGCGGCCGCCTCACTCGGGTGAAGTCCGTCCTTCGCGTCGAGCAGCAGCGGCGTAACCTTCGGCGCCTCGGTGCCCCCCGCCTCGCTCCCCATGCTGAACACGTTCTCGAGGAACCAGGAACCAGTCTACGCGTTCGCCGAACACGCGCTTGGCGGCCTCAATAAGGGCAGGGACCTTCCAGAACAGCTTTCTCCTCTCACCCTCCAACCACGTTGAGCGTCGGGAGGTCCTGGCAGGGGGCTGCCCGCGGAGATGAAGACCCACGTCGGTGTCGCGCCTGAAACCCTCGAGGGCCCTGGAGAAGCGCGCGACGTCACTGGACCAGACGGGGCGCCTCGAAGGTGGCCCGCTCAGCCTCATCGCACAGGCCATCCTCGTTGGTGGCGGCCTGCACGCCGCGCGGCGTGAGCCCCGCTGAATAGCAGATGCCACCTGCCTGCTCACTAGCGTCAGTGGCGATCACGCTCGCGTCGATCCTGCCCCGCAGGTCGGTAAAAGCGAGCGGGAGGGTCATGCAGAACAGCAGGAGTTCCCAACGCATCAGGGACGGCACCGAACGAGGGTAGTTCCACTGCCGAGTAGCCCAGCACTCATTCAGGAAGCCCATGCAGGGTCGCCGGAACTCAGCAACACACGCACACCACCCGAGTACCACGAACATCGCCTTGACCGTGACCTCGAGCTGGCCCTATGGCCAACATAATGAGCGCGAGGAGCAGATGCAGCTTCTCAGTCGTATCTCCCACGCGGCCAGCGCTGCCATCCAGACCCGCTCCCATCCTGTCGAGCTCTCGAGGACGAGCTCGCGGTGCTTGGCCTTGCCACCAGCCACTTGGATGCCGCTCCTCGCGTAGGCCTCGCGCTGCTCGGCCTGCACAACGCTCATCGTCCCTACCAGCTCGCCGAGAAGGCCCGCCGGGACGATCTCGCCGTGGTCCCAGTCGTCGATGGTAGTACAATGCCCACGCTTGCCCAAGCTACTTCGACTTGAACGGCAGCGGCCTGCCCTTCCGCCACTCGGCCTCAGGAGGGAGCCCAGCACCGAGCGGCTTCAAGCAAAACCCCAGCCGCCTGTGACAGTGCTGGAAAACCGTGACCGCGTTGATCCAGCCCACCGGGATGACGCGCAGCGCGATGTGCGTCTTCCCCGGGTCGCTGGCGCCAATGAGCTACTTGGGGATCGCCTCGGCCAGCGTCATGTACGGCTGCCAGGCTGCGGGCAATTCGTAGCAGTAGAAAGCCGACGCCTGGTCGTCGGACGACCACAGCAGCATATGGCCCTCAGGCAGCGGGATCCCCACCCACGAGGGTGAAGCACTGAGCGTCCCGATGTCGTCCCTCGTGGTGCGCTGGTAGCTGTTCGCAGGCACCATATTGATAATGAGCCGCTGGACCAAGTCGTGCCAGGGCGAAGGGGTATCGCCCTTGGCGACACCGAGCGCTCCCGCCAAGACCTTCCTGTTCCCGACCTTGAAGACCCGGTCGTCGGCGATGGGCACGGCCAAACCCAACTCCACAAGCTTGGCGCCGATGCGGTGCCACTCAGGTTTCGAGCTCGCCTGGATAGCCGCTCGTGGGACCTCCTCCGGCCACTCGGCCTTGGGCCGAAGCGCCAAGGCGGGGTCGGCAAGCCAGCCCGCGACGTGGTCGTCTACGATGTCCAGCGCCCGAGCAGAGGCAGCGACCCCCTGCGGGGGCAACCCTGGTAGCACACCGCCGAGGGTGAGCCGCAGGGCGCCGACACCTCCCCCCCACCGTAGGTGACGTCGCGCGCGGCGACCACTTCGAACCAGTCTGGGACCTCTACGCGAAGCACTTGCCAGCCTCCGTGATGCCGGTCATGGAGCGGGCCTGGGCGGCCGTCAGCGGCCCTGAGAGGGCCGGCCTGCCCTTGGCGTGTCCAGCAAACTGGGAGTTCAGCGCGTGCACGACAAGCAGTCCACCCCTGAGCTCGGCGACAGCGTCGTCCAGCCCAGGGTCCCAGACGGCGCCTTGGCCCAGCCACTCAGCACGGCGTGACAGGAAAGCGGGAGCGCCGGGAACGTGTAGCGGCAACACCTCGCGACTCCTCTCGATGCGCACTCGCTGTACTGGCGGAGCGCTTCTGATAAACCTCCAGACGTCTCCAGGGGGCCCGCGCGCCGTGTCGCAGAGGGCCACGACCAGCTGAAACCGAGTCCGGGTGCCGCGACTGCCCGCGCCAGCCAACATCTTCCGCCAACGCCGGCTCTGTGCGGGTCCTCGCAGGTGACGCTCCTGCTCGTTCTCCTCCATGGAGCGGTCGCGCGACCGTGCCTGCCTTCGGGGGGGGGGCTCAGGGTGCTCACCGAGCTGCTCCCCGACCCTCCCCGGGCCAACGCGCCGCCCCTCGAGGCTGCCGACCCCGCCCACGCTGCCCCACCAGTAGCGGCACGCTTCCAACGCCTCACGCCAACAGCAGCCTCTGGCTCCAGCGGAGACCTCCAGAGGCTCGCGGCGTTCGTCGGGCCCACGGGCAAATCGGCATCCCCCTCCTCAGCGACGGTGAACAGCCCGAGCTCGCGCACCACAGGGGCCGAGCCAGCCTCCTCGCCCGGACTGCCTCCGTCGAGGTTCAGCGGCTCCCCGCAAGGGCCCTGGGGGCCCCGGCTCCCTTGGGCAGCCCTGCGCTGCGCCCGCGGCCCGCTGCAGCTCCGCGCCCGCGGCCCGCTGCGGTCGCGCGTCCGCGGCCCGGCGGCTTGGCCATCTTCGCGAGCCCCAATCGAGCCTTCCATTCACGCCGGCTCTCGTGTCGGCGCTGAGGGTGGGCGTTCTTCGCCTCCCTCCATGATGGTCCCCGGGCGAGGTCGCCTGCCGCTGCCCCTGCTGCGCCTGCGTCCATGAGAGATTGCTGCCCCAGTCGAGGGGCGGGGTGGGCGGGGGCTGCGGCTGCTCCAGCGGTGCTTGGCGCCCCCGGGGCCGAGCCCCGAGAGGCGGGCTGCCTGTCCGCTGCCGCGCGACCGTCGGGGGCCGGCACGCGCCCTGCCAGGATCCTCAGGGCAGCTGGCGAGCCCGCCACGGGCGTCGCTGTCGGGGCCCGGGGCCTCGCTTCCACGAGACCTCGGCCTGCAGGGCAACCTCTTCCCCCGAACTGGAGAGGGCCCCCGGCCAAAGCCCTAGCCCAGCCCTCGCTTCTCGGACAGGCGGCGCCTCAGCTCGGCGAGCTTCATCTCGCGGGCCTCCACGCGCTCCGCGGCCGCCTCCTCGCCCCGCGACGCCCCCGCGGGGGGGCTCTGGTTGGGGGCCAGGGTGAGCCACCGCGCGCTGCGCCGGTGGCCGCCCCGCAGCGCCATCGTCCTGGCCTTGAATTCCTGCGCGAGCATGCAAGTCGCAGACCTCGACGACCTGGCCCTTGGGCAGCCCATCCATGCCCAGCGCCCTCAGCGCGCGCGCGCGCCTCGTCCACCTCGAGACCCCAGGTAGGATGGGCCACGAAGAACACCGCGTTGAGGTACTTGACCACGCGCGGGCTGAGCGGGTCCGAAGGCCCCGCGTCAGCCAGCTGCCGGGCGAACTGGCCTCGGATATGCCCGTTCTCCAGCAGCGCCCCGGGGCGCTGCTCCGCGATCTTCTGGGACAAGTCGCGCTTGATGTTCACCCCCTGGTGCATGTCTCCGCCCAGCGCACTCGAGCCGCCCTCGCTGAGCTCGCCGCCACCCTCCCCGCCGAGCAGAGCAGCCGCTAGCATCCCTGCCAAACGCTCGCGGCTGCCAGCAGCAGGTGCGGGCCGCGCAGCGCCCCCAGCAGCGACGTGATCCTGCGCGCGCGGCGCCAGCGCCCGCGCGGCACCAGGGCCCGGGGCATTCTTGGCTGCTGCGCGGCTGCCTCCTCCAGCTCCACTGCCCGGCAGCCGCTGCCCCAGCTGGGCGAGCCGCCCGTCCGGCGCCAGGCCCTCGAGGTTGGCCGCCTCGTCGTCAAGGGGGCTCCCTCCGAGGACCGATGCCGCGCTCTGGCCACGGCCTGGGCAAGCAACGCGGGGGCGCTTCGCCGAGGGCTCCTCCTCGTCGGCATCGAGGTCCTCCACGGGGGGCGCCGGCTCCGGAGGCGGGGGCTGCCGCGCCGCTGGCGGAAGTGGCGGCAGCGGGAGTTGCCCCCGGCGGCTGGCCTCGTCGCCCGAGCCAGCAGCGCTGCCACCAGGCGTGGGGCAGCCGATGCTGGGGGCTACACGTAGCCCGCCGCTCGGCGCTGGCGCGAGGTGGAGTCCGGCCTGCACCTCCTCGCAGTCGCGCTCGTCCGCCAGGTGCCAGACGTCGAAGTGATCCACGCTGCTCGCGCCGATCGGGCAACCCGCGGAGCACTCTTCCTGCGCGCGCCCGCAGAGGTGGAAGATCGCGCCCGCGGGCCGCCCTCCAGCCGCGCCCGCGGCCTGAGCGCACCAGCTGAAGCATGCGTCGGAGGCGCCCGCATGGCGCGCAGGCAGCGGCCCGGCGCCGCGCCAGCGGCGTCGCCGCTCTCGTCGAGCGCGCGCGCGCGACCTCGATGCGAAGCAGCTTGCGGCCTTGCGGCTGGCCCACTGAGTCGCGACCTGCGCCCAGGTCGCCTGCCGACAGGGCGAGGCTGCCAAGCGGCTCGCCGTTCGACCGCGCGTCGAACCACGCGCCTCGGGGGAACGGCCATCGAGGCTCCCGGGCGCGCATCGCCGCCGACGCCCTCGCAGCGCCATCCCACAGAAATGCGCAGCGCTGGGCCTGGGGGGCTCTCGGCCCGCGCAATGTGGCGACCGGCGGCCTGGGGGCTCGCCGCTGGCCGCGGGAAGAAGACGGGGGCCTCGCGCCGAAGCACCTCGAGGTCCCTGCCGCCCCTGCCCCGAAGGGGGCCCGGGCCAAAGTGACTGCGGGGTGTAGACGTGATTTAAACGGCGGGCGCTCTTTAGGTGGGGGGCCGCATAAGCCCCTTTGTGAGGATGCCGTATGCGCGAACTCCCAGGCTCATGTCGTCGAGTCGCTGGTTAACGCGGCCTTCGGCCTCTTTCCCAAGGACGCCCTTCGCCCTGGGAGAACCCGAAGAATAATGATGCGAACCCTCAGAACCACCGGAAGCAGGGGAAGAAGAAGATGACGCCGACGCCTCAGCCTCCTCGCGGCGGGCGGTCTCTGACTCCGCCACCTCGGCTCCCGACAGTTCCCCTCGGTGCCCTCCGAGTGCGCGATCTTGCCATTCATGTCCTCCGCAAGGGAGATGTAGGAGGTCAAGTGCGCGTCGCGCGCGCCCTGCGCGCCCCGCGGCAAAGCTGGGGCCGAGGGCGGCGCGGCGGACGGTGCCGCAGCTCGCGGCGCCAGCGCCGTTAGAGACGGCGTAAACTTCCGAGCCAGCTGGTTGAAAGCGCCCCTCACCAGCCGACGACGATGCGCCACCGAAAAACGCGGGGCGATCGCGGCACGGGCGGGCGCAGCGCTGTGCGGAGACGAAATCCGAAGCTCTTCCTGGAGACAAGCAAAAAAAGACACCTCCCAGGGATCAGCGCAATGCCCCGTGAATTGATGTGCGACGCCAATGTGCCGGAACCTGCGCCGAGTAGAAAAGGGCAGAACTCTGCGCAAACCCCGCTGTTAAGACCATGGCAATGCCCATCAGAACGAAATGCGAGAAGGCGAAAGGCACGTGAAGCACTAGCAGCTGTGCCCGCGCGCCCCCCCGCACGCGCCCGGGCGCGTGCCGCGAAGCGCGCAGCCTGAGACGGGGGGCGAATCAGATCCACAGCGTGCGAGGCTCATTTGAGCCGACGTTCAAACATGACAGCTCTGAGCCGCAATGGCCACGGACGGAGAGGAGGGGGGGGGGGGAGAGAGGGGGAAAAAGAAGAGGGGGGGGAGGACTGCGCCCCTTGGATGCATAGGAATATGAATTCCCTTCCCCTTCGGTTGCCCGCGGCTCCTGCCCCCCCACCTCTTCCGTCGCTGCTGCTTGCCCAGATGCGCTCGCGCCTTCCGATTGCCGCCCCCGCGAGGGGCGCGCGCCCAGCAAGCGGAATCTCGATGGCCGAGGGAAGCAGCCCAAGAATCGTGCGCTGCCTGGACATGCCAGTGCAACCTTCAGTGCCACCTACTCCACAGCCATCGATGCGTTCGGGGCCCCAGGCCCAAGTGGTTCGGGGCAAACCCGAAAACCCGGGCAGCCGCCCGAGAAGTGCCAAAGCCTCCATTCACTCTGCCTGCCTTGCCGCACTCAAAAATTTATTCTCTTGCACAGGGTGTCTAGAGCTCCGACCACTTTA
>CAUYUJ010020571.1:230881-313575 GCA_963575745.1 Prorocentrum cordatum | reverse complement strand
CAGCGCGCCGCCCCCCCCGCCGCATCAAATTTATCCTGGCGTCGTCACGCCACCCCCTCTCCCGTCGCACAGCCCCCGCCCCGCCCCCCCCCCCTCTCCTGCAGTCCGGCGCATCGCGCCCTCGGCCGCGACAACTTCATTCCGGCCTCGCCTCACCGAGCGCCGCCCCCGCGCCCCCCGCCGCCCCCCCATCCTCGCCGGCAGCGCAATACTCCTAGGGTCCCTCCGCCGCGACCACTGGATTTCGGCGTCGCCGCGCCGCGCGCGCCCCCGCCGTCGCGCCGCCCTCGCCCCCCCCCCCCCCCCCACCCCGCAGCCCAATGCTCTTCGGCGTCGCGCCGCCCCCTCCGCCCCGACAATTGCATTCTCTTGCGCAGGGCGTCTAGAGCTCCGACCACTGCATTCCGCATCGCTTCGCCCCACCCCGCCCCCGCGCCCCGCCGCTCGCCCGAATCCCCCAGCTGCCCAGCGGAACCGCGGCCCAATGACCCCTCGCCCAGACTGCGTCGCGTCGCCCCCCACCCCTTTCGCCGGCGTTCCCCGGCGGCCCAATGGAACCTCCGCCCGGTGCCCCCGCCGCCCCGACCACTTCATTCCGCGTCGCGTCGCGCCCCCTCAACGACGCCCCCCCGCGGCCCAGTGGAAGCGAGCCCCGCCTAATGCCCCCTCCGCGCCGACCGCTCTATTCCGCGTCGCGTCGCCCTCCCCCCTTCCCACTCCAGCCCCCCCTTCCCGGGCGTTCCCCGGCGGCCCAGCGGAGCCTCCGCCGAGCGCCCGCACCGCCCCGGCCAGCGCCCCCCAGCGGCCAAATGCAAACCACCGCCCATGGCCCCCTCCGCCGCATCGCATTGCGCGCACATCCCCGCCCCCGCCTTCCCCGGCGGCCCAGGGCCCCTCGGCCCGACAATTTCATTCCGCATCGCGCCGCCCCCCTCCCCAACGTTCCCCCGCGCCCCAGCGAAGATCCCGCCCAGCGCCCCCTCCGCCCCGACTACATTATTCCGCGTCGCGTCGCGCCCCCCGCCCCGCCCCCCACCGCCGCCGCCTTTCCCCTGGCGCTCGCCGGCGCTCCAATGCCCCTCCGCCCCGCCCACTTCACTCCGCGTCGCGTCGCCCCTCCCCCCAGCGTTCCCCCGCGCCCCAGCGGAGACCCCGCCCAGCGCGCACCCCGCCCCAAAATTATTCTGCCTCGCGCCGCCCCACCCGCACCCGCTGACCCCCCGCCCCTCCCCCTCGCCAGAACACCCCAACGGCCCAGCGGAACCGCGGCCCAATGCCCCGTTGCCCAGACTGCGTCGCGTCGCCCCCCACCCCTTCCGCCGGCGTTCCCCGGCGGCCCAAGGGAACCTCCGCCCGGTGCCCCCGCCGCCCCGACCACTTAATCCCGCGTCGCGTCGCGCCCCCACAACGACGCCCCCCCGCGGCCCAGTGGAAGCGAGCCCCGCCCAATGCCCCCTCCGCGCCGACCGCTCTATTCCGCGTCGCGTCGCCCCCCCGCCCGCCCCCGCCCCCGCTTCCCGGGCGTTCCCCGGCGGCCCAGTGGAACCTTCGCCGAGTGCCCGCCCGCTCCGCCCCGGCCAGCGCCCCCCAGCAGCCAAATGCAAACCGGCGTCGCGCCCCCCCCGCAGCCCAGCGCGCCCGCCGCCCCGACCACTTTATCCCGCGTCTCGTCGCAGACACCCCCCCAGCGCACCCCCGCGGCGCCCCCGCCCGGCGCCCTCCGCCGCGACCGAGTCATTCCGCGTCGCGTTGCACCCCTCCTCTCCGCCCCCCGCCGCCCTCCCCAGCGCACCTCAGCGGGCCAGTGCCCCCTCTGCCCCGGCTGCGCTATTCCGCGTCGCGTCGCCCCCCCTCCCCCGGCGCCCCCCCGCGCTCTAACGGGGCCCCGCCCAGTGCCTCCTCCGCACCGACAACATTACGCCGCATCGCGTCGCACCCCCCCTTCCCCCTCTTCCCCGCCCCCCCCCCCCGCCTGTTTCGCGTCGCCCCTCCCGCCACCCCCTCCCCAGCGCCGCCGCCTCTATAGCTCTGCCCCCAGCGGCCCCCTTGTCTTCGCCACCCTTCAGCCCCCCCTAGCCGAGCGCCCCCTCCGCCCTGACAAATTTATTTCGCGCCCCCCACCCCCTCGCCCCCAGCTCCCAGCTCTGTCCCCAGCGGCCCCCTTGTCCCTGCCATCCCTCTGGCCGCAGCAGCTGCGCCCCCATCCGCCCCGAACTCCGATCTCGCGTCGCCCCCCCCGCCGCCCTCAGTTCTGCCCCGGCGCGGCGCGGCGCCAGACCCCCTTCGGCGGCCCGCGCGCGCTCTCCGCGCCCCTCCCCCGCCGGCCAGCGCGCACCTCCACCCCGGCCGCGTCCTCGCCTTGCACAGCTGCGTTCTAGAGCAAGGACTTCTTTATTTTCGTCGCCGTCGTTCGTTCGTTCGTTATCGCCCCCCCCCCTGGCCGCCCCGGCCTTGCCCCAGACCCAGCCCCCCCCCGGCCCTCCTCGCCCCCATCACCCACCCCCTGGGCCCAGCTCCCCCCATCCTCCGCGCCTGGCCTCCCGTTCGTCGCCCTCTACCCCCCTGGCCTCCTTATTTTCGTCGTAGTTCATTCGTTCGTGCGTCGTCGTCGTTCGTTCGTTCGCCCCCCCCCTGGCCCCCCCGTCCATGCCCTGGACCCATCCCACCCCCCTGCCCCTGCCCTGGGCCCAGCCCCCCCTCCCACCCCTGCCTCCCTGGCCGCCTGGCCTGGCCCTGGATCCAGCCCCCCACTCCAGCACTGCCCTCGCCCTGGACCCCGCCCCCCTCGCCCCCCCACCCCTGGCCCCCCTGGCCCACTCGTTCGCCCTCTCCCCTGGCCCCCCCGGACTTGCCCGCTGCGCCCTAGAGCTCGGACGTGTTAATGATATTGCGCGCTGTGCTCTGGAGTTCGGACCTCTGTATTTTCGCTCGTCGCTCGTTCGTCGCTCGCCGTTCGCCCCCCCCCCCCCCCCCTCCGGCCACGGAAGGAAACTCCTGGGGAAAGGAGGCGAAAGCCTCCTGCCCCTCGCAGCTCCTCGGCGCAAGAGCCAGGGCGCGCGTGCCGCGTGTCTAGGGCCCCAAAACTTACAGGGATCGATCCCACTTTTTACTCGCTGCGCCCCTAACTCTGGTAGTCTCCCGACGCCACTTCTCTCTACGTGCTCTGATGTTGCTGTGCCACCTTACAAAAGCGACGCTACCTGGCAACCAGAGCAAATACCTTACGGCCACCCGTCCTTCTCGCTGACGGCCTCACTCTGATATTTGGGAGAGGGGGTTGGCATTCGCAGTGGTGGAGGAGGTGGGGAACCTGAGCATCTCATGCAGCTTGTACCTTGTGTTGCACACGCCAGCCACCAAGCCAACCTTCATATCCGGATGCTCGCGTACTTGCAAATATTACAGCATAGCCAACTCACTCACCTGCCCCCTCCTTGCATTACTTCACGCACTCCCCCCCCTTACTCCATTGCCGTTGCGGCTTGGGGGTGCCCCATAAAATCCTGGGCGGCACCCCAAGATCTGCTACACTTTGTTTCTGACCAGGTAGTTATCTTGCCTACTGCTGGCCATACTCTGCAACAGGTATGGAACGAAGCAGACAGCCGACCGCGCCAAGCTAGGCTCAGACCAGCCTCGAGGCCAGCCTTGAACAACTGTGTATAACATAACTGCCTCCAGCGCCAGGTTCGACACAGGCCAGCCTCGAGGCCAGCCCTGTACACAGTTGACACAAAGGGTTCGTGCTAAACCCGAGAAGATCCACAAAAAGCACGTGGATCCTGGGACCGATGAGGTTAGAGGTTAACCTGACAACCCTGGGTAACAACCCAAGAATTGCTACACTCTGGAATGTCTACCGACATTGTTTTTTGTCGGCTATACCATGACAGCCATACCTGCAACACTTCCAACAGGCCAGCCTACAGTGGCCAGCTTCACCATCTCAGCTCTTGCTCCTTCCTCATATATTCAGTAAGCCATTCTTTGCCACCTCCTCAGCTCTAAGGTTCGGGGTGCACCTGAAACCCTGGGCAACATCCCAAGGACTGTTTTTTTTTTGCCTGACGTCCATAAGCATGTCGCCTGTGGCTGCCCACACTCTCAGCATATACCAATGAATGGATATGGGCTGAGGCGGGTCTGCGGGGGATCTGTAGGACGGGGGTGGAACAGCATTTGACAGCGTGTACCTCGACGCACAGACCAGCCTCCAGGCCAGCCTTAACCACCCTGCTCGCGTGCTTGCAAGTCTGACTACTTTACTTTCAAGCATGACGCAAGCTGGCTTCCCTTGTCACCAAGATCCTGCGCAGACAGGACTCTGCACTCACTTATTTGCCGTTGCTCCTACATGGCAGCATGTAGAACTACATCGCAGGGTACCTATCACTTGGTTTGTAGATGGCTATGAGGGGGCTTATTATACTAATGTACGGGCTGCCGTACCTGGCGGGCGCCTACTATTGTTTCTATTCGTGCCGCCGCCTTCTCTGCCAGCTTGTTTCGCGGCGCCCGCCAAGTACTTTGTGCGTCGGGTCGGGCTTACATAATTCAAAAACGCTGCAGCTGCTCATTTTAAGTCTGACCAACGTAAAAAGGATGAGGAGGAGAAGGAAGAGGTCTGGAAGAGGAGAGGTGGAAACGGGTCGAAGGAGGGCGATGCCGCAACATCAAGCCTGCATGGGCGCCCCTCGGCCCAGCACCCCTTGGGGGGCGCGTGCGGGGGCGCGGTGACTGCCAGAGAGGGCACCCTGCCTTCGGCACGGCGCGGGCGCGCAGAGGAGCGGGGGAGGACCAGAGGGATGAGCGGACGGAGGAGCGGGATGAAGAGGAGGACGGGGGGCAGCCGCCTCTCTTGCGCCCTCCCTCCTCCTCCCCCTCTTCCTCCAACTCCTCCTCCTTCTCCTCCTCCTCCTCCTCCTCCTCCTCCTCCTCCTCCTCCTTCTGCTCCTTTTCCGCCTCCTCCTTCTCCTCCTACTCCTCCTCCTTTTTCCTCCTCATCTGCTTTTTCGTTTTCTTTTTCCTCCTCCTCCTCCAGCTCCTCCTCCGGTTCCTCCTCCTCCAGTTCCTCCCCCTCTGCGTCCTCCTCGTCCTTCTCCTCCTCATCCTTCCGCCCCTCATCTCGCCTAGTGCGCTGGCAGCATCTCTGCTGCTGTCCTCCTCCTCCTTCTCCTCCTGCTCCCCCCCCTCCTCATCCCCCTGCCCCGCCTCCACCTTGCCAAACTCCGCTGCCCGATAATCAACTGCCAGGAGCGGCAATCAGCCGTTGGAGACGCTCCTCTGTCGCGCGGCAGTGGCGGTACATCACGTGGGGCATCAGCGAGATCCCCACGATGCCGAAAACCGCGAACAGAAACGCCCCCAGCACGATCACGTTCCCGAGCTTCAGGACCGAGCTCAGCGCCTGCCAAGCGATTCGTCAACTTTGGCAAGGGCGAATACAACAGATTGCTTTATCGTCTGAGTCGCTGGCTGCGGCCCTGGACGACGACGACGACGACCCGCGAATACGTGTCGAATCGCCCATTTCCCAGCAAGCCGCTGCGACTCCCCTTAGGCATCACTAGTCGCGTGGTGGCAGTACGGCGTGGAACAATTTACAACAAAAAACCATACGAGTGAGTCTTGCTATGGGAGACGGCTGGGTACAGTCTTCGTCGATCTTTCAGAGTCCCAGGGTGTCCCCAAGCTTCTGCGGGCCCCTGGGGCCATCGGGGGACGAGGAAGCTCCGCGGGGGCACCCGCTGGTAGGCCGATGTCTAATGTGCCTACAGTTAAGGGGTGAGGAGAGAGGAGGGGGCAAAACATGGCATGCCGTGCAAAGCTACACGTCGCTCATTTCTAATCGTGCTCATTTCTAGTCGTGCTCATTTGTACTTGGCCCCCAAAAAAATCAAAGAACCTTCGAAAAATTAGAAATGCACCATGTGTGTACCCCTCTTCGTCCTCAAGAGCGCGCGGTCCGCGCGCGCGCCTTGTGGCGCCCTGCCGTCCTCCCCCGGAAGGAGGAGGGTGCGCCGAGGGCAGGAGGACATGACAGACAAGGGGGATGACGAGGAAGAGGGGCGTGCAAGGAGTAGCAGGATCGTGAGGAGGCCGCGGCAGGAGCGCGGGGAGGCTTCGAGCGCGAGAACGAACAGTCCCACCAGCCCTGTGGGCTGGGGTGGTCCAAGGATCTTCCTCTTCCGACCCCCTTCTTCCCCTGCTGGGAGGGGTTCACCCCTCCCCCTCCCTGGGTCTGGACGGGGGGGCGGTGACGGCTCACAGCGCTCACGATGGCCCAACCTGGCTCCGACATGGTCTCAGATCGCCTTCAAGATGGGACGACATAGACCAGGATGGGTATACACTATGCCTCTAGGAGTGTTCCGGGAGGCCCCAAGACCCCCCCCTCAAAAAAGACGGCTACAAATGGCCTCAAGGAGGCCCCCAAGAGGCCACCATCCTTCCAACACATGAGAAACACCCACTCCTAGTATACACATTCGTACCCTCTATAGCATCTCTCCTTCTACATGGTTGCTCAGATGTGAACATAGATGTACTGATTCTATATCGCTCACACTCCCTCTCTCTCTCTGTCCCTCTTTTATGTCTGTATTCCTGCGCATCTCCACTGAATCTCTCTCCGTGCCAGGAGCCCAGGGCCTGGAACCAAAGGGGACCCGGCCGTCCACCAGGATCGGCCCACAAGCCAGAAGCAGGGACCCCGGAACCCCCCCCGCCAATCGAAACCCACCCAAAACTCCCAAATCCAGAACGCGGGAGCCCGGGACCGGGAACCCGGAAGCCTTCCGACAGCGACGTGTTACTTACTCTCTCAGTCTTCGCAAGGCCCCCTTCAGTGCAAGCGGTGATCTGGCTAATCCTGTACGGTCTGAGTGAGCAACCACACATCATCGTACCCAAGCAGTGCCGTAGACACCTCCCGAAATGTTCCACAATGATATTGTGGTCGCATGCGCACGGGCTTATTGGTGCCGTGGTTTGGGGAGCGCCGGGGCAGAATGGCCTGTATGCGCTACCAGCACTCGAAGAGAAGGGCAAGGGGGCAGGAGAAGACGAGACACGGAGAGGGACAGAGGGAGACAAAGAGAGGGAGAACGAGGGAACGACGGGAGAGACGAAAGGCCCGGTCCTACCCCTGTTTCAGGTAGTCCCGAAAGTGGCGCCGTGTTTACCAGCACCTTCATCTGCGGGGCCGCGTTCAGCGATCGGAGTGGGCGCAACAACCTCGGGCATGGCGGGCAAATGAGACATCCAGAGTTGGGCACACCCTAGCGTCTGCTGAGGTTTCTTGTCCAACGTAATCCAATGCCAAGCATGTGCGGCTAAATGTCCCCGCGTTCGCTACACACGCAGCTGGCCTTGGGATGGCAAAGACTGCGGAAGGAGAGCATCAAGCAGGAGGGCGCTGGAAAAAAAGCTAGGCAGGCTTGGAGGGATGCTGAATGATGAGTTTAGGGGAGAAGCTCGAGAAAACGAAACGAGGAGCGGACAGATAGCCAAGGGACCATGGTGCGCTCAAAATGGTTGATGGGGACACGGTGCAGAAGGGGAGCCGATGAAAGAGGGCGACATGGGCGAGGGTCGTGGCGACTGTTCAGCGATGCTGCAAGTGGGGGTCGAGGGATGGGCGGAGAGAGAGGGCAGCCACGGCGCCCTGTCAGCGGGGGGGGAGGGGTACGGATGACCAGAGCAGCCTCAAGGCCACCTCCCCACCTCTGAGCCACCTCCCTTCCCCTGTTCACCCTCCTCCCGATGGCGCCGCTGCTCCTCCTCCTCCTGGTGGCGACGGCGACGTCGGTGACGAGAGCGACGAGAACGAAAACAACGACGAAGGCGAAGGCGATGACGACGGCGGTGGCGCCGACGATGACGACGACGACAACGCGAACGGCGGCTTAGACGTCGGCGACGTCGACGTCGACGACGACGGCCGACGACGGGAACGGCGACGACGACGGCGGCGGCGGGACCGACGACGGCGAGGACGACGAGGGCGGCGATGACGACGGCCGACGACCGCGGCGCCGACGAAGACACCGACGACGGTGACAACGACGCTGGCGGCGACGACGACGACGACAACGGTTACGACGATGACAACGGCGGCGACGAGGACGGCGACGACGTGAGGTGGAGGTCCGTCTGGCCAAGGCAGCGTTGTACAATGGGGAGGATGAGACGCGTGACATTCCAGGGTCTGCCTCGCAACACGAGGAAGGAACGTCCTCCTCCTGCTCCGTGCTCTGTTCTCCGCGCCCTCCTCGTCCTACTCGAGGGGGAGGGGGGGAGGGGTTCGAGATTGGGTTGGGATGGGCGTGGGGGCTGGCCAAGCTTGACCGAGGCGGGGCGGCGACCTGAATAACCTCAGGAACGACACGCCAATATTCAGCTTGAACCTGGCACGGCGAGGGGCGCTCCTCCTCCCCGCTGAGCTTTCCCCCCTGTGCTGCCATGGTGCGGGGGCGCGAGGGAGGAAGAGGAGGGATAGGAGGAGTGAGGAGAAGGGGCGGAGGGTGAGGGAGGTGAAGGAGGAGAGGGATAGGGACGAAGCCACATGCGTTTTCATCTCTCGCCCAGGCTGGCCACACCGTGTGTATCCAGCTTCCTGGTAGAGCGTGGTGTGACGAGGTAGGGCCGCGGAAGCATGAAGAGCTCCGAGCTGAACCGGGGAAGAAACCAAGTCAGCGAAAACCAGCATGTGTGGACTTCCTCCAGACCTTTGGGCGGAGGTGGTGTTGCAGTTCTTGCCTTCCCCCTTCCCGGGCCCCTTCTTCCCCCAATCGGGGAGGACAGGCCCGACCTAACCCTGGCGTCGCCTCTGGCGCCGCCCCCAGGCGCGCCCCGTGCGGCAAGGAGGGGGGCCCTGTCGCCGATGCCAGACATCCGTGCGGACCCTCGGAAGTTTCTGCTTGTGGGCTTTTTTTTTCAGGAGGGAAAAAACACACAGACACAATTAATCGTCGATCCCCCAGAAATATGGGAAAATATGGGAAGTGGGGGGGAGACGAACATCCAACAAATATGGAAAACTATGGGGAATCCTTTGATTTGTGTGTACTTATTTGTGTGTCCCAGGGCCCCTTCATTTGTTCTTATTCTCCCCGATCAGTTTTGTGCTCTGATCTGCTCAGCAGCCCTGTGTCTTGTTGCGCGGCTCGAGGGCACGATAACGAGAAGCGATGGAGGGCAGGAGGTGGAGGGGGAGGAGGTGGAGAAAGAAGAAGGAGGATGAGAAGGAGCCGCGAGGAAGAGGAAGGAGGTGGAGCAAGGATGGTACTGTGGGATGAGGAGGAGGGGGAGTGGGCGGGGGTGGGAGGGGGGTGGAGGGGAAGGATGAGAAATGACGATAAGCCAGAATAAGGGGAGTTGCAGGAATATCGCGCAAGAAAGATGTTTCACTGCGGGGGGGGGAGGGGGGAAGAGGTGGAAGATCGCACGCCACTGAGGGCGAGAGAGGGAGAGAGAAAGAGTTCGACGGTCAGCAACAACACCAGGGTGGCCAATCGGAGAGGAACGTGTTGTCACCCTGGCAGGAAGGCCAAAGACCTGCCAGGGACCGCGACAAGGCCAGAGGAGGTGGAAGAGGAGAAGGGGAGAGGGACCTAGAGGAGCAGGAGGAGCAGGAGGAGGAGGAGGATGGGGAGCAAGACGAGGAGGGGAGAGGACGGACGAGGAGCCACCAATATTGGATTGGCTTAGAACCCCTTTTTAACGTCATCCGCTGGTGGCGAGATGTCACGGGCATCCTGCGTGCGCGAGCCTGTCTGAATGTCACCCGCGCTTGCTCAATAGACGCCAGCCTAGGCGGCCTCCCCCTGGCGCGTGACTGTATGACCATGTGGGCACATGCCGACACGGTGCAACTACGGCGCGAATCCAGCACTACTGTGTCGACGCCTCGTGTCTCAAATGCCTCCCCAGCTTACCAGATCTGACCCGCACGGCCACCATGGCCCGATGCCCCTGAACTCGCTGCACCGCTGCTTGCGGCGCTTGGCCCCGCGTGCCTGGCCGAGAAGCCCACGTCGAACGCGTGGGTCTCACCGCTGCTCCCGCACAGCCCCGTTGGCCCCGGGCACGTGCGCCTGTCCGGTCACTCACGCTCAGCGATCGAGAAGTACCGCGCGCTTCTTCTTATCGTCGCCGCGGCATTGCGTTTTTTCCAAGGATCTCAGACGCCTGAGCTCCTCTGTTTGCGGCCTCCACAATTCCATTACCCATTATGTGCAGTTATTGACTGAAACCGCTGCGCCAGATTATCCGCTTCTTGTTCAGAAGTGCGCTGATTTGCGAGCACGGATTCCATCGGCCAAAACGGTCTCATCGGAGCAACGGGGTGGAGAGGAGCATTGTCGGTTGTCGTCTCCGTGGTCGTGTTCAGTTGGGCCTGCTAGAGAACCAATGGACGTGGGAGTCATATAGGACGTAGCCATGGCAAACGACAAAGAGATCTCGATTCCGACCCCTCCTTGGAGGCTTCCGTATTGACAGAAACCGAATCCTAAAAAGTGGCAACAACGACTCGTATTACCTCAGCGTTTCTCAACCGGGTTTACATGCTGAAGCGTACCCCAGTCTCCTCCTCCTCCTCCACCTTCACCGAAAACTCTCGAGCTCCAGCCAACGTCTGGCCTCCAAATTCCCAGCCCCCCTCACCCGAGGAGGAACATGATGTAGGGGAGGTGCCACGGGGTATGTGTTGTCCCTCCTCCTCCTCCTCGAATCCCTCCTCCCTCTGCTGCTGTTCCTCCTGCTATGTTGTCTTGCCCTCCTCCTTGCTATTATTAGTCCTGCTCCTCATCTTTCTTCTCGCTATACTCCTTGTCCTCCTCCTCCTCCTCCACCATCTCCCTCTGGTTTTCCACTTCCTCCTCTCCTCCTCAGCCCCCTCTACTCTCATTCTCCTCTTAAGCCCTCCTCGGCCTCCTACTCCTACTCCTCCCACCGATATACATCTTGCTCCTCCTCCTCCTCCTCATCATCATCATCATCATCCTCCTCCTTCCCCTCTCCTGATCCTCCTGCGCCCTCCCAATCCATCTGTATCTGTCCCCATCCTCCCTCCTCCCTCCCTCCCTCCTCCTCCTCCTCTTCCTCCTACTCCTGCTTCGCCTCCTCTTCTTCCTCTTCGCTACTCCAAGCTCCACCTCATCACTGCTATGTTGTCTCCTGGTCATGCCGAGGGCTAAAAAAACTGGACGCCCGAGGTCGTTAACAACTCGAACGTCGGGAAGGTGCGGGGAGACGGGGGAAAGAGGAGAGGAGGATTTAATTGAATTTGTGTACGGGCGGGGCTACTGGGGCCTTTTGAGGTTCTAGGGCTAGGAGGGGAGGAGGATGACAAGGATGACGATATTTGGGGGGGATGCGGAGAAAGAGGAGACTAGACGAGATGAGGCCAGTCGCGAAGCGAGTCACCACATAGATTATGGACCCCGAGCTGCCTTCCCAACTTTGCTGAGAACCTTGGGCCAGAGGCCACGGGAAATCCGGTCAAAGTATTCCCGCCGAGTCCCAAAGATCGGAGCAGGGGGGACCTTACGAGCAGGACGTAAATCTGCCAGGCCGCGCAACTGTTGCTGGCCAGAGCAACCACACGAGAAGGAAAGGGAGGAGGAGGAGCCAGGGAAGAGGCGAGGCGGGCTGGCGAGAGGCATGGGGATGGCGGCTCGAGTGAACAATGATGTGGGGGGGAAGATGATGAATAGGAGGGATGAAGTGCGTCTCCTCCACATCCTTCTCCCCCCTCCTCCTCCCTCATCCACCTCCTCCACCCTTCCTCTACCTCCCACTCATCCTCCTCCCCCTGCCCCCCCCCCCTCGTTTTCATCCTCGTCATTCTCAGGGTCGGCGGCACCGGCCGTAAGGCCTTCGCAATATGAGGGATGAAGGAGATGGAATGGGATGAGGGCGTTGACCTTGGCGGTGTTTCTATGTGGTTCTGCGGGTTCTAGGGGCTCTAGGTCTCTAGGTGTGCCCCGCCGGAAGGCGTGGGAGGGGGGAGGCGGGCGGGGCGGGGGGAATGGGGGGAAGGAGGAGGGCTGGACGAAACAATTGATTATCATGTTGCTGTGGGTACGCGGTGCAGAAAAAATACCCTATCCTTTTGTATTCCCCCGCTCCTTCAGCTTCCCCTTGCGCATCTCCCCTGCTCCGCTCTTGTCCATCCTCAAACTCCCAACCCCTTGGCGCCGAACTTCGTTCATTCTCGCATTCGCTCTCGCTCTCGCTCTTGCTCTCGCTCTCTCTCTCTCTCTCTATCTCTCTCGCGCGTTCTCTTTATCGCGTTATATTTATTTCTTTTCTGTTGTCTCTCTCTCTCTCTCTCCCCCTTGCACAATCATGATTCGTCGTTCTTTGTCGAGGCTGGAAACTAAAGACGACGGGCGACTGCTAATAATAGCACGCGGTCTGAAAAAAGGCGAGGCGTGCAAACAGTGGAGGGTGCCAGGCGCGGGACAAGTCAGTCGCCGCGACGCGGTCGCCCCCCCAGTTCCCACCCCCCTGGATGGGGAGGCCTTTCGAGCAAGCCAGAGCATACCACGATAAAGTCCAGAACGTTCCACGGGTCCCGCAAGTAGGAGTGGTTGTCCAGCACGAAGCCCCAGGCGATAATCTTAATGACCTCTTCTCGCCATCGAAGGGATCGGGAGAGGGGAGTCCTCCTTCTCACCCATGCCACCTCGCCCCCAGCGAAGGAGGAGGATGAGGAGGAGGCCAAATACATGTGCTGGCATATCTGGCAGAGCCTGCGCAAAGCTCAATGCCGACATCGAGAAGGCCCTCGGCTTTGCTGGCGGTCCTGGCTGCCACTGCGCGTGCATGTGCAGGGGGAGGGCTGCGTTTGTGGATGATGAAGGAGGAGGAGGGTGAGGAGGAGAAGGAGGAGGGATGAGGACAGACAGACAGGCAACACCCTTAGAGCATGAAACGTAAACTCCACGAGCTGGATTACCCCATGGGCGCCCAGAATTCGGCGGGAACCTGCGTGTCACGGTCGATATGGCGCTGCAGGGTGACAAGATGTCGTCGGACAAACAATTCTAACGTGGTGCTGCAGTGGGAAGATCCCCACTCGTGAAGCCGTCGTGGATCGTGTCCACCGCCTTCGTAACTCAGTCTTTCCTCCTTCCACCCATCTCGTCCTCCTCCACCTCCCCCTCCTCCGCTTTCTCCCTCTAATTCCTCCTCGCTCCACGTTCCCCCCTCTCCCATTCCCTCTCTTTCGCCCTCCACTCCCTGATCCTGCCACTGCTGCCACTATCCTTCCTCCTCCTCCTCCTCCTCCTCCTCCTCCTCATCATCATCAGCAGCAGCAGCAGCAGCATCATCACCTGCTATCTCCCAGGACGGTGTATGGCGCTCGCGGCTGTACACAGGTAGCGACGGACCGGGGAACGAACATCTGCGATCATCGAGCGGGTCAGGAGCAGAAGCCGAGGTATCCAATGTGGCTGAGATCGGGACGCTCTCGAGCGCGAACACCGCCCACAGGGCTTGGTCCGCCCAGCCGTTGATGGTCTCCTTCAGCCAGTAGCCTGGCAGGACAGGGGGAATGGGGAACGGGATCAGAGAAAAGCAAGGAGGATGAGGATGAGGATGAGGAGGAGGAGGAGGATGATGATGGCGATGATGATGATGATGATGATGATGATCATAATGATGATAATGATGATGAGGAGGAGGAGGAAGGCCAATTCGTGCAATCTGGCTTACCATAGATGCCATTTGAGATGGGTCCGGCACGTAACCCATTGGTGCCCGTCGCTTTTCACGCGCCAATCCGCTGGCGTACCTGCGAGATCGAAAAGCTAATGCCCACCTCGGCATTGCCAGCTTATCCGAGACGACCAGATGGGAAGGGAATACATGAGGTTATGGGCAAGACATCGGTCTAGGAGGAGGCTCGGGAAGCTGCGCCGCGTCTTGACGTGATCCCCAGAAGCGCCTACGACAACGGGCTGTGACGTCTCCGCTCAGCCGCGGCGCACACGATTGGCTCTACCACAAGCCCGCCAGCCCAGGCCGCTGCACCTCGGGGGGGAAGGGGCCCGGCGCCGCAAGCGGTTTGGGGAAAGAACCACACAGACTTTGCTCGCTGGCGTCGCTTTGGCAGAGCTCGCCACACTCACGGTCCAGTCGTTTCGGTCTCCGCCACCTCCTTGGATGCAGAAGCGATTGAATGAAGAGGACGACGGTAACGGAAGAGAAGCAGGCGGATTAGGGAAAGGTAGCTTGAGAAAATGGTAAGACGCAGTGGACTGGTGTCACCCTCATCTTCTCGGTATGGGTAGATGCCCAGCAGTAACGAGTTGACGGCAATGCACACGAGAATGAAGCGGTCAAACCTTAGCGCGTCCCAATTGGCCAACCTGCTGGCCAGAGAGCGAAGCTCGGAAGTCTGTTTACGCCCGTCATCATCACCTGCTCTTTCTCATCATCCTCGCCCTCGTCGTCGTCGTCCACTTCCCTGTCCTCCTCCTCCTCCTCCTCCTCCTCCTCCTCTTCCTCCTCCTTCTCGAAATCATCGTCCACCTCGCCCCCCTGGGTTGATGTGCATTGATCGGGATCGAGCACACATGCGCAAACGCACCACGATGACAAGCCGAAGGTCGCGCTTTCTGGCGGCACCAGCTCGGCGTGAGCGAAGTCGTCTGTGCGGGGCAAACCCGGCGGACCCAACTCACCCGGGACACCCAAAACACCCGGGGCACCCGGGACACCCGGCACACCCGGGGCACCCGGCGCACCCCGCACACCCAACGCACCCGGCTCACCCGGGACACCCGGGACACCCGGGGCACCCGGGACACCCCGGACACCCGGGGCACCCGGCGAACCCAGCACACCCACTGAGATCGCCGCCGCGGTTTCGATTCGGTTAGCGCGATTAGTATATATAGATTATATATATATATATATATATATATATATATATATATATATATATTATAACTAGCGTGTAAGTTGGCTGTAACCAACTTATAAGTTCAGTGAACCAACTACAAGCCCAGTGACTCAGATAGAGCACTTCATGATCACATAGAGCACTGACTAAGTTAGTTAGCGCTAACTTATGTAAGTGCTTATCGCGATTAGCTAAACAGGTTTTCACGGTTAGCTAAATAGGAAAAAACACTTGTTAAGCAGGTTAGCTAACCTAGTTAGTCAACATGTATATATAATGTGTGTGTATGTTGTTTTATGTTTCTTTCTTTTTTTTTTTGGGGGGGGGGTATTTTTGTTTTCTGTTGAAAATGTTGATATTTTTATGATTTCTGAAATTTGAAAGTTTTTAATCGATGGGGAAAGTGACATATTTCGGCGCCCTCCACGCACGCTTCGCTGCCCCATAGGGACTTACACCCAATATCCAAGGGGCGGCGTCGTCGTCGTCTTCGCTGTTGCCATGGCGTAGGCTCAATAAGTCAAAACAATATGTAGAGCTATGTATTTCAGCGATGCGCCCTGTGGCGTCGGGTCCTCGTTTTGAAGAGACATCGCCCCGCGTCCTCACTCCTCCTTCTCCTCCTCCCCTCCTCATCCTCCTCCTCATCCTCCTCATCCCATCATCATCGTCGTCATCGTCGTCATCGCCATTATGGTCATCATCATCATCATCGTTGTCATCATCACCATCATCGCCATCACCCCACACACGTTTCGCGGCCCCATAGGGAGCTCCACCGAAAACCCAAGTGCCACCGCCCGCAAGCGCCCCGCACACCCATAGTGGGGGGGGAGGGGGGGGGGGGGGGGGGGGAGGGGGGGGGGGGCTCCACCGAAGGCCCCAGTGCCATGCCGCCCGCATGCGCCTCGCACACCAAATGCGGCACACCCCTCGCGCGCTTCGTGGCCCCACAGGGAGCTCCACCGACAGTGTTTCCGTTGGTTTGGGGCCCGCGAAGACGGCGCTGGGGGTCAGCAAAGACGGCGCTGAGGGTCAACAAAAACTAATATGAATCAGCTTGGCGAGCAAGCTCGCCATTTGAATAAGCCTGAGCGGCGTAAACCATTTGAATAGGTTTGGCGAGCAAGCTCGCCATCTTAATAAGATTGGCGAGCAAGCTCGCCGCATGCGTCCCGCAATTAGGAGTAGGCGTATAAGGAGTATGAGAAGGAGGAGGAGTCGGAGTAGGAGTAGGAACATTAGTAGGAGTAGGAGCATAGGAGTGGGAGTAGGAGTAACTGTCCGGCTGACGGTTAGTTTACGTGTTGCGTTTTCAGCACGCTGGCAACATCAATGTCATCGTCGTCATCTTGACATGTCAATGACACTGTCATTATCGCCGTCGTCATGTCATCGTCGCCATCATCATCATCAGCCGCAGCCATTTGTGCTGTCAGCTTCCCGCGTGTTCGGTATCGAACGCACCTGCCCGTGCCACTGTGGGAAAGCGTCGTTGTGACGATCGTATCAAGTGGTCGACTGGAGGAGGCAACAATGACGATCGTATCAAGTGGTCGACTGGAGGAGGCGACAAACGTATCAAGTGGTCGACTGGAGGAGGCGGCAAGTGGCACTACAATGAAGAACAAGGTACGTATATCAAAGTGTGGAAAACGTCCTACCGCGGTGTCTGGGTTGATCCTAAGACTGGCTGGGCGCACAACGTCATCTGGTATATTTCAGACCTCGTATGGGAAGACGATGACGTTACCGAAGTTTGGTCGTGGGACTACGCCTCATCTTTCGAAGTGTGATTCTGCGGAGGTCGCTGCGGCACTCAAGGCGATCAACTACCTGACCAAGTGGGTGGACTGAAACGGGGTCAGGCCGCCCCCCTTCCGCCTGGTGTTTGCGACGATGTTTCCCGTCTTGACGGCCCAGTTTTGCGGGAGCCACGTGCCTGTCACAATTCCCGTTTCGAATGGCACGGTGATTACAGTTTGTATCCGTTGCTACTCCTATGCCGCTCACAGCCATGTTCGAGGCTTGAGAACTTTGTTCAATCGTATCTGCAGGGGGCGGCACCCACAAAGGGATGACCTCACTGTAGGGCCTGTGCCGTGGTGCTAATCTTTCGCCTCGCAGTTCATGCCAAAAAAGCCCTGAGGCTTTCTTGGGCCATCTTGGGCGCCGTCGTGGCCGTGCTCCTTGGCCGTCTTGGCTGTCCTGGAAGCCATATTGGGCCGTCTTGGCCGTGGACGAACTTGGGCAATCTTGGCCGTCCTGGAAGCCATATTGGGCAGTCTTCTGATGTTAATTGTCCCATACTCCTACTCCTACTCCTACTCCTACGCGTGCGGCGAGCTTGCTCGCCAATCTTTTTCAAATGGCGAGCTTGCTCGCCAAGCTGATCCAAATGGTATACGCCGCTCAGGCTCATTCAAACGGCTTTCTTGAGCCTAAGCGGACGCGGAGGGAGAATGCGGTGACACTGGGCTTTCGGTGGGGCACTCTATAGGGCCACGACACGTGTACTACTCCTACTCCTGCTCCTACTCCTACTCGTATATTCCTACTCCTACTCCCAGACCCCGATTGTCCTAATCCGCCATGGTTTTGCAAAGGAATCGCCATCCATCCGCGCACATGTTGCACATGGTTTCAGAAGAATGCCCGCGCGCCTGAGACATCCTCGAAAGATGGCGCTGAGGGTCAACAAAAGCTACTATGAATCAGCTTGGCGAGCAAGCTCGCCGTGTGAATAAGTATGGGCGGCGTAAACCATTTGAATCAGTTTGGCGAGCAAGCTCGCCATTTGAATAAGCCTGAGCGCCACCGAAGAAGATATTCACAACCGCGGTGTTCACAATTGCATATGGTTGGGTCCTTCGCCAGGCTAATGTTTTTCTTTCTGCATTGCATAGCGCAGTGCGCCATGCGCTCCAATCTTCACAGCGAGGCTCGCCCTCCCTGCCAGGAGGACTAATCGCTCTCCCTAGGAGGGTTATCCCACGGGAGAGCTCCGAATGCACACAGTGCCCCCCAAGGGTCAGGGGAAATCAGTATCGCGCAAGTGCGGGGCGACCCCGAGGTCACGTGCGACGCGAGCAGGTGAGCCGCTGTCGGGGAAAAATGCCCGCTGCGCCCCCTCTTATACAAAATTGAAATCGGCTGCCGACGATGCGCATCGCCATATGCAAACGTAGTCCGACCACCAACTCGGTGCATAAACTCCGATGTAGCGACGCACAGTCCGATGCAGAGTCCGATGTATCGATGTATCGCGATACATGCCCGATGCGTCGCGCGCCGCTTCACGGGGGGGCAGGCGCCGCGTCATTGCATCTGCTGGTAGGGCGCCGCCTTGGAGGGCGCCGCATCACCGCGGTTCGCGCGCGCGGCTTGCGCTGGCGACCCGCGCGGCGCTGCCTGGGCCATAACCCCGAGCAGCTGGTTGGTCTCCGCGATGCGGTCCGCCACCAACTGCACTCGCCCTACGAGCGTTTGCAACAGGTTGTTCGACTCCTCGGTGGCCTCGTGCGTGGCAGTCGTACCCGCCTGCAAACCAGCGATCCCGTCGACGATTGCCTGCAGCAGCGTCTCCGTGGGCGACGGTCCTGGTGCTTGCTGGCCAGCTGCTGCTGCTGCTGGCTGCCCTGCTGAAGCGGGCGGCGGCTGAAGCACTGGGGCACTGGAGCTCCAGCTGCTGGAGGCGGAGGTCCAGCTGGAGCTCCAGCTGCTGGAGGCGGAGGTCCAGCTGGAGGCACTGGCTGGCCAGCTGCTGCGGGCGACGGATGAAGTCCCGGTGCCGCTTGCGCTAGCTGAGGCGCTGGCAGCGCCAGCTGCTGCGGAGGTGGGTGGATGTAGTTGTCGTCCGTGTGAACCTGCACGATGTCAACCTGCCAGCCGCGCGTGAAAGATGCCAAATGGTTCCAGGCTCCCTCTGTCCTGTTCTTGCGTCTGTCCGCCGCCAAGTGATCTGCCGTCACTCTGCTCCCATTCGTAGCGCACATAAGGCACTTCCACGTGCCCGTGGCGCGGTCCCACTGCATGTAGGGCGCGTCCACCCACGACCCGTCACTGAGCGTCACCGTCTGCGGGCAAGTCCATTCGTTCTCCACGAACTGCAAGTGCGCCGCCATGACGGGCGGACGCTCGCTCTCTGCAGGGCGGTGGCAACTCCAGCTCGCCCTCTGAAGGGCCTTCGCCAAAATGGCTTTGGCCTAGATGGCTGCATTACGGAATAGGTCGCCCTCGTCCTGGGTGGGTCGCGGGCGGGTCGCCTTTGTCATGGGTGGGTCGCGGGTGGGCCGCCCTCGTCATGGGTGGGTCGCGGGTGGGTCGCCCTTGTCCTCGTCGTCTCGCCAGGGTGCCCCCGCGGGCCCTCCCTCAGGACCCGCCTATACTCGCATGTGATTCCGCGCGCCCCGTCCAAACTCACAGCGGCCCTTTGGGCGTCGGTGGTTTAGGGGCCCCCTCGTCCAACCCCCATTATTCCCCTTCGGGGCGGGGTTTACCCTTCCCCGCCCCTTCCCCTGGACCTGGACGGGCGGGGCCGCGACGCGTTGGAGCGCCCAAGATGGCCAAAGAGTGCTCCCCGACCCCCTGAGAGATCCCAAGATGAGCTCCGAATGCGCTCCAAGACGCCCCGAGACCGCTCCGCTTCCCAAGGAGTCCTCCAAGAGCAAACACCCGTCAGCAGTCTAATCCACTGAATGTTGCCTTCTCGCCTTTTCGCGTCCGATGGCAATCCGCTGACCCAGTGCGACTCCAACATTGCCCAATATAATATATATTCAGATTTCTCCGCTCGTCGCTCGCTCGCCCCCTCCTCGCACCTCAGATACATATTTCATTGTATTGTTGTATTCACATTGATATCGCGCCGTTGTCGCTCGCAGCCGCGCCACTCAGGGGGGGGGGGGGGGGGCGAATGTCCAAGAAACCGAGACTCATTGACCTTGGGCGACAGAGCCACGTCACCAATGAAGCACTTGCCAACATATTGCGGGACGTTCGTGACTTTGGCATTCCAGATGCAATCAGCGCCACTACCCGTCGGCGCCAGCGCAGTGGTATTTGCGACGAGGTGACAATGTATGGCAAGTTGGTCGATGAAGTCCGAGTTCAGACGGAGGACGGCGGCCACCTTGACATCCCCGTGCAAAACCCGCTAGCTTTCTTACACGTCGCTTGCAGGGAGCCCGCTGCGTTTCGCAACCTCGTCGGGGAGACTTTGGCCAGATGTGGAAATAAAGTTCGACTAGTCCTCTACTCGGACGAAGTGACCCCAGGGCAGCAACTAAATTCCCGAAACTACAGGAAGACACATGCTGTGTACTGGTCGATAGCCGACTTTCCAATCGCAGCTCTAAGCTGCGAGGGCGCCTGGTTCACGTGGACGACCCTGAGGACATCGGAAGTTGATCAGATTGATGGCGGGCTAAGCCACGTGCTCAAGGTGTTGCTGAAAACTATATTTCACAGCCCGCATGATATGAGACAGGGGGTGTCGATAGATTTAGGTTTCAATATTCCTGTGCTTCTGTTTGGTGAGGTGTACTGCATGGTGCAGGATTTGCTGGCTCACAAAATATCGACCCTGTGTAAAGGCCACTCGGGCCACAAGGTGTGCCCTCTGTGTTCCAATTGCGTTAGTCTGAGGTGCCCGTGGCTGCCCGATGCGACTGGTTGGTTGCAGCCGATGAATGCGTTGGAGGTCGAGAAGTTTGAGCTTCATACTGACGAAACGGTCTTGGCACCCCTCAGGCGCCTGCGGGATGTCTCGCACGGGGTTGCCCCTGGAGATTTGGACGAGTTGCAGACGAGGCATGGTTACAACCACAGCGACAACAATATGTTTTTATGTGGGCTTCTCTCAATCGGACTTGTGTCGGTTGTGATGTTCGGTTGGATGCATATCATGTTCATTGGCGGCTTGTTCCCAATAGAAATGGGACAGCTTCTACACGAGCTGGGTCGGTTCAACTTGGGCAGCGCGCAGCTGGGCGCATATCTGTCCACCTTCCGTTGGCCTCGGGGGTACGCCTCTGGGGCGGGTGTGTGCCCGGGCGGCAGTTTTGGAGGGTCAACGTCTGGGATGATCTCATCAGCCCCGATCATATTGCAATACCTCCGCGATGTGGTGGTGCCCACGGGACGCTGCGCCCAAGAAGTTGCCAGTTGCATATGCCTGTGTGAGTTGGTCCTTTTGCTCGTGGTCGTTAATCAGGGCGTGACGCCGAGGCAGTTGGAAGATGCGATCGTACGCTTTCTGCGTGCACACAAAGCGGCATATGGTGATATGCTGGCCGTCCCTAAGCACCATTACCTAGTGCAGTTGCCGCGTATGTTGCAGAAGTTTGGTTTCCTGCTTAACACATTCGCACAGGAACGGCAACGCCGAGTCTTGCAGCGGATGTGCACACCAAGGCATAACACCAATTCGTTTTCCAAGGGGGTGCTTCAAGATATGGCATGCCAGCACTTGTCTGACCTAATGGAACCGATGATCTGTTGTGCACTTAGGGACCCTGTCCCCGCGCCCGCTCGCATGCAAGCTGCAGTGCGGGAGTCGCTCGTTGATGCGAGGGTTATTTTGGCATCACCTACGTGCGTCATTAAGCATAGGGCCGTGTCCAAAGATGGCGTTGCGTTGCTCGTTGACGGCAGCGTTGCTGAGGTTTGGTTTCACGCTCGGGTGGGCGGGTTTTGTTGGACATGCGTCAGTCCGTGGAGAATGAGTTCACGGATGCGCCACGGGGGGAGTTATGTGAACGCCAGTAATCCCATTATTATCCAGAGTAGCAGCATAGTTGCGGGCTTGATTTTCTCTGCCGCCAGACAAGATGAAATATCACGCGTGGTTTTCCCGCCCACGGCAAGCTTGTAACCGTTTTGGCTGGCCCAACAGGACTGCCACCAGAAAGTGCGACACGTCCCTCCCGTGCTCCCCACTTCCTATTGCAAGCACTCTTGATTTACGTTGACCCATCGGCCCTGCCATATATTTCTCCCCTTTCTCGGCTTTGCTCTGGCGTGCCCTGCCCTATTCTACTTTACTCTACTCTACCTTGCTTGGTATACCCCTACACCGAGTTTCGGGCCAACTTGTGGTATCGCGTGCTTGTGCCAACTTGTTTAGTTTTGGTGCTATGCACTTTCCCTTCGGGCCCTTCAATTCCATTCCATTGCCCCCCTCTGCCTCACCATGCCATCCTCTACCAACATGCCGCGCCTTGCTGAGAGCT
This sequence comes from Prorocentrum cordatum, assembly GCA_963575745.1. NCBI lineage: Eukaryota > Dinophyceae > Prorocentrales > Prorocentraceae > Prorocentrum > Prorocentrum cordatum. The sequence goes on along the minus strand of CAUYUJ010020571.1, from coordinate 291,423 downwards.
CTTTGGGGGAGGGCCGCGCCGTCGGGTCTGCGAGGCCTTCGGTCGTCTGGGCGGCCCTGGGAGGGGCCCAAACATAAATTCCCCAGATGTCAATATCAACCTTATGTTGTTCCCAACCCTTGCTCTCATGCGTTCCATGTCAATGTCAATCTTATGTTGTTCCCACCCCTTGCCCGTCCCAAACATAAGTTCCCCAGATGTCAGCCCCCCGAGGGAGCTCATGTTTGGGACGGGCAAGGGATGGGAACAACATGAGGTTGACATTGGCATGGAACGCATTAGAGCAAGGGATGGGAACAACATAAGATTGACATCGACATCTGGGCCAAAATGATGTTTGCCTTCTCGCCTTTTCGCTTCCGATGGCCATCCGAGGCAGCAATATGGTTCCGAGAGGACCCAAGAGGGCTTCAATATTGGCCCAAGAGAGCCACATGACGGCCCCAAGGGAGCCCAAGAGCGTTCCGAGAGCGCCCAAAGAGGGGCCCAGGAAGCGATTTTACAAACTCCCGAGGGGCGGCGCTAATTGAGGGGCCACTCGTCTTTGATCGATCCCCTCCAATATGGCCCCAAGAGGCGCCCATGGGGGCCCCAAGAGGCGCCAAGATGGCTCCAATATGGCCCCATCAAGATTGCCGCAAGAGGCCCACAATAAGCCCCCCAGGGGGGGCCTACCCGTTTTGATATCACAACTTTGAAAAGGGTTCGCCATCGATCCGCGTAATTGGCGCCGGCTTTTAAAACTAATGTCCGCGGCGCCGAGGCGGGAACTCCATTTTGAAACCGTGCCGCCATCGGCCCGTGCATTTTTAATCAGTGACGCTCCAGTCCGTGTTGGGCCGAGGAAGCGGACTGACGCTCCAGAGCGCAAGCGCGCCCCATCCCAATTCAGGGAGGGGCGGAACGCCGAATGCAGGCTGGCGGAACCACCTACGACCCCTCACCGTCTCGCTGCGCCAAGTCCTGCGCGGAGCCTGGCCTCCAGCGCCACCCAGGTCCGTCGGGGGATCGGTAGAACTCGACCTACGGGAACGACGGCGGCGACGACGACGCAGGCGATGACGGCGGCGGCGGCGACGACGACGACGACGAGAACGACAACGACCCAATGCCTCCTGGAACCACGACGCGTATCGCGCCTCGTTGTACTCATCCACCTGCTGCAGCGACTCGTGCAGCTGCAAGCCCTCGAACTGCATGGCCATCCGCTCCCAACTGCAATTCGTGCGGGCCCACGCCATGAATGTTTCGACCATGTGCGCCTCGTAATCGCTCGTGACCGCACGTATGCGGTTCCGCTGCTCGTCGCTGAGAGCGGCGAGCCTGTAGAGCTCCGCGCCGTCGAGCTCGCGGTAACCGCTGTTGTCGACGAGCTCGGCGCTGTTGCCGACGAGCCTCTCCACCGAGCTGTCGTCCGCGATATCCTTGCCGTCGTCGGCGTCGTCGCCCCCGAGCTCCTCGCGCCGCGAGCGCTTCGCTGGCGGCGGCACCAATCGCCGCCCCTCTTCGCCCCGTGCAGCCCACTCCATGTTCAAAAACCGCTGTTTCAATGCTCCTGCTGCTGCTGGCTGCGCTGGGGCTGCTTCGCCTGGTGGCGGCACCAATCGCCGCTCGTCTTCCTCCCGTGCAGCCCACTCCATGCTCAAAAACCGCTGCGTCATTGGTCCTGGTTGCGCTGGTTGCGCTGGTACTGCTTTGTCTGGTGCTGCTGGCTGCGCTGGTACTGCTTCGTCTGGTGCTGGCACCACCTTGGCCCCTGGTGCTGCTGGTTGCGCTGGTACTGCTTCGTCTGGTGCTGGTTCCCGTCGCGCTGGCGACGCTGGGGCTGTCGATGGCCGCGGGCGCGGAGGCGGCCGCGGCACCGCACTCGCGGCCGAAAGTGCCGATGGTTGCGCTGCCACTGCTTCGTGAGGTTCTGCTGGTACCCGTAGTAGCGTTGGTGGCGGCGGGCACGAAGGCTGCCGAGGCGGCCGCCGCACCACCCCCGCGGCCGCAAGTGCTGCTGCAGCTGTTGCGCGTGGTGCTGCTGGTTGCGCTGCCATTGCTGCGCGTAGTGCATCTGGCCCCCGTCCTGGCGTCACTGTCCCCGTCCTGGTGTCACTGGTGTCACTGGTGCTGCTGAGCACGCGTGGTGGGGGGCGCATCGCGGGCGGCCGCGGGGGGATGCATCTTGGCGCGGGCGCCATGTTTGTTATCCTCAGGCGACACAAACGGTGTCGCCGCCATCTGCGCCAAAAGGCCTGGACAAGTGAAAACAAACGTTTCGCTCGGGACAGTCCCGACGACTCCTCATCTTAGACCCCCCCCTGGGTGGCCATTTCGCTCGATGCATCCCCAGTCTCAGCTCCTCAGGCGCGGCCGCGGCTGGATCCGCCTCGAAATCCTGACGCGCCGCCGCCGCCGTCGCCGTCGTCGTCGCGTCGTCGTCGGCGGCGGCGGCAGGGGGGATGATAATGGTAATGAGTAGTGAGAGGGAGTGTGCGGTGATAAACGAGTGAGGGTGAGGCAGGGCTCTTTGGATTCTTTGGTGACGGACTCTGTCCTGGGGCATTCTTGTGGCGCTATAGGGGACTTTAGTGGCGCCCTTGGGGTAATGTAGGAGGTCGGCCAAAGAAGGGGGGGCCCCATTAGCGTGCATTCTCGGGCGCCCCACAATCGTATATTGGGGCGATCTTGGAGCGCTCTTGGGCGCTCTTGGGGCAGTGTTGGGCTTGTATTATATATGTAATGGATGGCGTGGGGAGCAGGAGGGCGCGCGAACGGATGGAGGAAACCGCGTGAGCGATGGAAAGAGGAGTTGTTGTTTCATCACACCCGCGGGTCATGCAAAGCCGAGCTTGCGTCTGAGACACAGCAGCGCGGCAGCTGGTAACGCGTCACACGTTTGTCGCGCCACCCTGACATCTGGCGCGCGGGATTGTCATAGTCACAAAGGTGGTCGGGATATGAATCTGACTGGTCTCACCCCGTCCGATCAGCCACGGCTGTCATTTACCAGGTCGCCGAAGCAATCGCACATAAAGCTCCCCAATGGCCGAGGGTGCCTACATCCAGCTGTGCCCGACGGGATGCCAGGATATTGCCGACGCTCGGGTCATCCTGAGGCTCGTAGGGTAGAGCGGTCATTACCCAAACAGCGCTTGCACTTAGGGGGCCGAAGACAAAGCGACACAAATGTAACGAATGTGGCACCGCACAGGGCCCGTGCAGGTACGGTGAGTGTGTGTGACAGCTCGAAAGTGCATGCCGTTGCTGTGCATTCTAAGTTGTCCCATCTTGGGCGCGGAAAACCCCTGCGGGCGTCTGGCGCGATCTCTCCGTCAGACGCATATAGACAGGCGATGTCTTGCGCGTTGAGCACGCCCGCCAGCCGCAGTTAAACCTAACAAAGCATGTAAACTGGAGCACTTATATGCGATGCGCGGATTGCGCATCAGAGGTTACGCCGCGCCGACTGCACCGCCCAGGTTGCTCCACATCGGTCGAAACACGTCATCATTTGGAGCGCGCGCTCAGGGCAGAGCAACGCAGATCGGAGGAGAGGGCGGGGCCGGACCATCGGAACATCATGGGGCAGAGCATCTCGGAATCAAGCAGAGTCAGGCGTCGCAAGCTAGCGCAGGGTAAAGCTGACCAGAGTGTGGTGCATCAGAGTAGGAGTAGGGCAGCGTAGGCTAAGGGGTTGCGGCTTAACCTAAGGGGACAGGGTGCACGCAAAGAACCACGGGGCCCCCATTCCCGCGCGCCAGAGAGGTTACCAGGGCTACGTGCGACGCGTTCATGAATTCCGCACTGGGGTAAATCGCTCCCGATGGTAGCGATGGCGAGCACGCTCGCCTGCGAGTCGGGGCTACGCAAAGAAGAACAAAAAAGCCGCACCGAGCGCGCCTCGCTTGTTGGCGAAGTCGGGCTGGGAAAGGAAGTAGCTGCATTGGCGCTGCAAAGCCCGATCGCCTTTGACATCCGTGCCCTCGCACGCGGCGTCATGCGCTCACGCGCCATTGAAGCGCTTGTCCCAGGACGCACCAGCCTTCTGGTAGACGGTCTTCAGCAGAGGAGCGGACTTAGTCGGGCTCCAGCCCGCGCTGGTGCAGGCTGACTTCGCGGCGCTGTACGCCCTCGAAGTGAAAACGTTGTGGCTGCGCTCCTCGCTGGGCGTGCACTTGATGTAGCCGCTGAAATCAGCAACGGTGATCGTCGTTTTCTTGATGGCCGCGACGCCCTTGTCCTTCTTGCCCTTGCCCCTGCCCTTCCCCTTTCCCTTGCCGCTGCCCTTGACGACGCCCGCCACTGCCTGTCTGCCGCCCTTCTTGGTGATGCCCGTCTTCGCCTTCGCAGGCTTCATTGCATCCTTCCTCTTCCTGCCCGCGGTCGCAGCCTCCTGGATGCGCTGCCCCATCGCTGCGATTGGGTCAACAGGTGCGGCGGCCCCAGCCCCGTCCGAGCCCAGCTTCAGCGCTCTGACTCGGCACCGCCCGCAGCCGTGCCCTGCGGCGGAGGGGAGTCCTGCAGCGGAGGGGCGCCGAAGAGGGAAGTCGCAGTGGCAGACATGGCCCTGTCTTCGGCCGCGACGATGCCCCGATCGTCGCGCTTCGCATTTTGGGCCGCGGATCCGAAGTAGGTCAAGCGCGGGCCTGGGCTCGTGTTCCCCATGGCCTGCTGGACGAGCTGACCGATCGGCGCCAGCGCCTGCTGCACGATCTCCCCAAGCTGTAACGCCGTGGCGGCCTGTCCGCGGTGCTGAAGGACAGCCGGCGCAGTCTCGTCGTCAGTCCTGAGACCCTTGTGGGTCTTACGGTATGCGAAGACATGGGCGAACTGCTGCAAGCCATCAATCTGCCATGGTGTGGGGGCACCGTCGTCCCATGCGAACTGCTTGTTGCTCGGTGGCAGTTGGTGAGGGTCGTTGGGGTACGTCTTCACGTGCACGAGAGGGTACCGCGCCTCATTGTCCATGGCCTTCACCGTCTCCTGGATAGTCTTGGCGATAGAGCGCTGCTCCTTTGGGCTGAGGTTGCCCTCCTTCAGGATTTGGAGCTGGACGATCGCCCCAGCGCGCTTGAGGAGCTGCTCCGACGGGCACACCATGCCCAGCTTGTACATGACCGATCCCATCTTGCGCGCCGCCATTTGCGAATCGCTATTCGCGGCCTCGAGGGCGGCCTGCTGATCTTTGGTGAAGTACATCTCCAGGGTCATGCAGTACTGGTTCGGGCGCGAACCGCCCGAGGTATCCACCGCCTGCGTGGCTTGGTTCAGGGCGCCTAGGATGACAACCCTCTGCGGGGCCGTCCAAGGATTGCCAGGCACTGATACCGCCTGCGTGATGCGAGTCGCCCCCGCCAGGTTGATGCCCCTGGTCTGCGCGATGCTCGCGGCGAGCGCGGACGCCTGGCCGGCCGTGACGTCCACCCCCGAGGCCTTCTGGACGTTGACGTACTCGATGCGGGCAGCCACCTGAGCAACGAGAGCATCCGCCGCGGCGACCGTGAAGGCAGCATGCATGGTGCCTGCGCCGCAGGGCAAGCACATCGACACGACAGTGGTGCCGGGGATAACAGCCAAAACAAATCGGGTAGTTGCTGAAACAGCTGCGGTGCACGCCCCGCCCATGAGTTCAGATGGGACACCAATGCTAGCGCAGCGCCATCATCTGCACCACCCGTCATAGCGCGAGCGCCCCACGGCGCCAGGCAGCGATGCCCCATTATAGACCGCACAGCGGGCCCGAAGCACCATGAGGGCCCAAGATTGGCCCACGCTAGCTTATAAAGGTGAGGGACCCGAAAGGTGAATCACTGTATTCGGGGCCGCGGCTGAAATGAAGTTCCGCGATGCGGATTGGCATTGCTCGGGTGGTGGGTGGGTGACGGGTGGGGCCACGTGCCCGAGGCGCCCCCACGAAGCTCAACGAGGCCCGCACGAATGCAATGTGGGAGGGGGAGGTGGGGGGGGGGCAATAGTGCCACAAGGGAACCGCATATGGTGCTGAAACAAACGTCGTGAGGGACAGTGTCGAAGCGACCGCAATCACCGCTCACACGTTTCGTGGCCCCATATGAAGCTCCATCGAATCCCCCATCGCCACCGCCCGCATGCGTCCCGCACACCCAATTCGGCACACTACTCACACGATTCGTGGTCCCATAGGGAGCTCCACCAAAGGCCTCAGTACAACCGCCCACATGCGGCCCGCACACCCAATTCGGCGCAACCCTCACACGTTTCGTGGCCCCATATGGAGCTCCACCGAACGCATGTCTGTTGGTTTGGGGCAAGCGAAGGCGGCGTTGGAGATCCGCAAAGACGGCGCCGAGGGCCACCAGCAGCTAATATGAATCAGCTTGGCGAGCAAGCTCGCCATTTGAATAAGTCTGAGCGGCGTAAACCATGTGAATAAGCTTGGCGAGCAAGCTCGCCATTTGAATAAGCCTGAGCGACGTAAACCATTTGAATAAGCTTTGTTGGCGAGCAAGCTCGCCATTCGAATAAGTTTGGCGAGCAAGCTCGCCGCGTGCGTCACGCAATTAGGAGTATGCGTAAGAGTAGGAGTAGGGACACTATTGAAACAATTGGGTGCACCCCCCCCCATCATCATCCCCTTCTCCTCCGCCATCCGCACCCGCAGTGTGCATGCACTCGCTATTGTTCCGAACTAAACAGAACGCCGCGTCGTTAATACCATTATGCACCCTCGCCGCCCTTATTCCGTCGGGGAGGGGATGTGGTGTCGCAACCAATTAGAGCGGACCATGGCAACCAACGATTGGGGCATCCACACGTCCCAGAGAGGGCCATCAATGTGTCACGCACCAGAGAGACCCATCGAGGGAACCATAGAGATCAATCGACGGGGCCCTATGTGCGCCCTTATGGCGCAGTCGCACGCCCCTCTCTGGGCCCCGATGGGGTCCCCTCGAAGCCTTGGTTGGGCCCCGATGGTCGCTGGGCCGAGAGGATCGCACGTGCGATATGCAGCCCGATGGCTGGTGGATTCAGCCGACGCCCGAATACCGACCACCTCCACCAAGGATGCGGGTGTGATACATCACGGGGCGTCGGGGTGCAATGGGGTTACCGACAACGCATTTCAAGACGCTGGGGATACAGTGCAAGCGCAAGGCATTAGTGGGGCACGTGGTGGGGCCATCCCCCGAGCCACCATCACGCGTGGGTAGAATCGGGCATGCCAATGCTTACACCGCAGCCCATCCGATCACGATTGCGAATGGTGTGTCCCAAGATGGCTGCATGCACAAGTTGTCGCATGTGGCCGCTGGCTAGATGCGACAACTGTTGCATCCGACCCCTGGCTACATGCGACACGCAATCAATGATGTGCGTTGTCGCATCTAGCCAGTGGTCACATGCGACAACTGCCGCATCTAGCCAGTGGTCACATGCGACAACTGTCGCATCTAGCCAGTGGTCACATGCGACAAGCGCGGTGCGGATGTTGACATCGGCGGCGGCATGGCGAGCACGCTCGCCGACGTGGTCTCATGAGATGCTCCGCGCGGCGATAGTGGCGACGAGACGTGGGATGCGGATGCTGACGGCGGCGGCGACAGGGCGAGCATGCTCGCCGAAGTTCTCCAATCGTGCAATCATGGTGGGCGTGCTGGATACTCAAACGGGGGACTGCGGGCGCCATGCAACTAACGGGTCCCCGAATTGATTCACAGTTTCGATGGTCACGCAACTCAGGCGGGGCGTCATCCCAGCGTCAAGCCGAGCTCGCTGAGGGCTTTCTGGAGCCGCTTGGCCTGTATCGCGCGGCCCGCCCGAACCTTCACCTGCCTGTGCCGCGCCTTCTCCGTCGGCGCGCCGTCGCCGCTGCTGCTACCGGCGCCCCCTCCGCCGCCGCCGACGCCGAGCTCATGCTGCACATGGGCGGGGGTATTCGAAGTGGTCGGTTGCACTATGCCCCCCCATCAGCGCCCTCGCGTTCGCCCGTCGATGTTTCGCGCGGGCGGCGATGGTTGGATGGGCGATCGCGACGAGGCGGAGCGGATATTGACGATTAGGGCGTGGAGAATGACGGCGAACGGGGGGATGAAACTGAGGGTGAGGTCCTGCTTACACTGGTCAAGCGACCGATGGGATTGGGGGGTGGGGGGCAATTGGCAACTCTCCACTCCGATTACCCTCGCTGACCTCCGCTTCGCGCATGCGCTTCAGCGTCGTGACGATGTGCTCGACGCCCGCGGTGCTGCCGCCTCCCTCCTGCGCGTTGCCGCGGTCCCAAGTCCACGTGGCGTTGCCGCTGTTGTTGCCCCGCCACGCGGAGCCCTGCTCCGACCAATCGCCATGCCACTGGTCGCGGCTGCTGTGCCAGCATCCGTGGTCGTAGTCGCGCCCCGTGCCCTGCCACTCGGAGCCCCAGCTGGTCCCGCCCGCGCCGTTGCGCTCGCCGCCCCACCACATGCATTGCTGCTGCGACTTGTCGTCCCAAAACACGTATCCCTGCAGCTCGTCGTCCCACCACATGTATCCCTGCAGCTCGTCGTCCCACCACATGTTCACACCGTCGTAGGCGTCCGTGTCGCGCGTCGTCATCGCCTGTGCCGCACCGCCGCCGATGTAGTCGCCGTCCGTGCCGCGCGTGTCGGTGTGGCCCTCCGCGTGCCCGCCGCCCGTCTCGGTGTAGCTGCTCGTGTCCCACTCGGCGCCGTCGTGCTGCGGCGTGTGGTGGTGGGCGACCTTCTGGTGTCCACATGGCCTCTGCTTGGGCAGCGGCGCAGGGAGACCTGGAGGTGATGTCGGCGGCGCAGGTATGAGGTGGCCTGGAGGTGGCTTGGGAGGCGGAGTCGGCTTGCTAGGCGGAGTCGGCGCCGTGTCGTGGCCATGCTTGCTAGTCGGCTGGAGCCGCTTCGGCGCGGGCGCGGCTGCGCCTCCGACGGCCGATGGCTGGCTGGCCATCCGACTGCTGCGCCCCTGTCGCGGCCATGCGGGTCTCTGGCACGGCTCCGCTGGCTGCGCCTTTGACGGCTGCGCCCCTGTCGCCACATCCGCTGGCTGCGCATCTGGCGGTTGGTCCCCTGTCGCCACCTTCGCTGACCGCGCCTCCGACGGCAGCGCGGCAGCCATCGGACCAGTCGCTGGCGTCGGAGGGCCCTTCCGAAACTTATTCCACCGAGAGGCCGCCCACTTCGGAGTCGGCGGCACCACCACCGTGGACGCAATCTCAGCCTGCGCCAGACATGCGAGGACTAGGGGATCACGTGGATCGTGTCCTTGTGCAGTCCAAAACGCTCTGACGGTCTTGTCAGACATTGTGGCTCAACAGCTCGAGCCTGAACGGCGGCGGACGGACGAGGCGGGGGTTCCACGGTGCGAGGGCGTCTCACGCGAAATCGCTGGCACACAATGGCAGCTGGATAGCGGACCAACTCGCTCACGCGTTGCCGTCGATGCCTAGATAAGGCTAGAACGCGTGCTCATACGAAGACGTGCAATCCTGGAGCCCGAAACACTTACGTAAACATTCTAGACGCTTCGCGTATCACCGCCAGCCCATCCAGAGAAGCTGGCAGACGAAGGGCGAATAGACGCACATAGCGAAACATATAGCGGGCAACAACTGAGAATTATGAGATCTGTTGTGGCGAATGTTGCCAGTGTTGCTGATGGTGATCTTGCTTCTGTTGGTGCTGCTGCTGCTGCTGCCGCTGGTGCTGCTGGTTCTCGAGGGGTTTGGGCTGAGGATGAGGATGAGGCGGGCAAGGCGGAGCAGGAGGAGAAGGGGGACAATGGGAACCGAATGCCAGATCATCTTATGATGTTTCTTATGAGTTGTTTTGAACACCTCTTGGAGCGTCTGGGGGGGGGAGTTAGTTTATTGTTTTTTTTGAAGGGGGGGGGTCTCTGTGAAGTCTCTTGAATGCCTTTCGGAGCCTTGGAGTTCCATGGGGTTGGAGTTGGAGTCCCTGGACGTACCCCTTCCAGCAAACACTTAGACTGAAACAAGTAGAGAACCGCTGTAAGACAACATGTTGCCAGTTGCGGCGCTTGGGGCCCCCATGTTGGTATATTGAAAGCCTCCCGGGGCCATGATGGTACCATCTTGGGGCCATATTGGCGCCTCTTGGGGCCTCATGGGCGCATATTGGGGCCATCTTGGAGGAGAACGATCAACGACGAGGGGTCGTGTTGCATGGCAGTGCAAGCAGTGTAGCATAGAGTTTGCACAATCCCACTACCCCCCCACGGCACAGCCTGGCTCGGGGCATTTGCGTGTGCAGCCAGGCTGGGGGCATTTGTGTGTGCAGCCTGGCTGGGGGCATTTGTGTGTGCAGCCAGGCTGGGGGCATTTGTGTGTGCAGCCTGGCTCGGTGCATTTCTGTGTGCATTGAGTTTTCCACCTCCCATCCTCCAGGGGTTCTTGGATGGGTGGCTGATCTTCCTTTTTAGGCTCTGCCCAGTCGTACCAGCGGGGTATATATAGATCCCCATCGGTCTCGTGAGCTGCCCATGCTGCTGCCAGGCAAGGAGTCAAGGAGTGCGCACGCGCGAAGCCCCGCGGCTAACAACAACCAGGGGATGGGGGGGGAGGTAAACCCCTCCCCGAAGGGGAAGAATGAGGTTGGAATAGGGAACATCATCTGCGCTTTGCTCCCGCGGCGTTGCATCGCGACATCTCACGTGCCGCTAAGCCCCCATTCCCCCAACCTGCGCAATGGCCAGAAGTTGGTTCCAATATGACACATTGCCCCATCACTCCCCGTCGCCGTCGTATTCCACGCTATGAGGTCCACCAACCGCCCCCCCCATCATTTGCGTTAGCGAGCTCAGGTGCGGTTGCTCGTTTGAGCGTGATGGCGGCTGGGTGTGGGACGATGGCGACGCGATGCACGACGGGCCTGCTCACGTGTTTTACGCGGCGAACAGTGTCTCACAGCGCGCACGCCCCGTAGCGCGATGTGCCGAACAATCCAAGCAACACGGATGGCAATGCAACGGTGAAAGCTGCGAGCACGCTGCGCAGCGAACGAGAACGCGAGCATGCTCGCGCCATAGGGGCGGCCGCTCAGCGGTCGCCAAGCTCGCCGTCAAGGGCTCGCGTCGATATCCTTCGCCTCGCCCTTGGCGCGCATCTCCGACACGGCGTTCTGCAACTTCTCTGCGGCCTCGTCCGTGGCAGCCTGGATGTCGCGTGCGTCGCGATACCGAGGAACTGGTTGAGAGCGGAACCGAGTCTTGTTCGTGCTCGGGTCGGCGTACTTGCAGTGCACGCAGTGCCGGGCAGGCCACCAGCGGACGCCTGGCTGGGTGATGCAGGGAACGAATGCGGTGACGAGGTGGCTGGCGTGAGGCGTGCTGTTGAGCAACTTTAGGTTCGCGCCCGTGAGCTCCATCCACACCGTGCTTGCCTTCCGCTACTCTGCCAGCATCTTCACCTGGTGCTCACTATCGTCCTCGCACTTCACCGTCACGTCGACAACATCGGCGATCTCGTCGAACATATGGCGTCGGGGGCGCTTGGGCAGCGAAGCCACCACTCCTGGGTCCGCAAGGGGGTCCTCCTCGCCGCACGCGGTCTTCATGGCCTCGTCGATTGCACCGCTACGGAGGGCCATCAGCACGTCTAGCATGGCGAACTGTTTGGCGATAAACCTCTTACACCCCTTGTCAGACTTGGCAACCCTGACGAACATGGTACCAGCAACCATCTTTGCATCTGCGAACCACGACACTTTCCCAAGATGCCCGCCGACCACGGCGGCCCTAAGCGTGAAGGTGGCGTCGGTAACACCAGCCGCCATGGTTGCCCGCGCGCTCGACTGCCCTACGTGGCTGCTGGAAAGGCGAACGTGATGAGGGGGCACGTTTGGATAACTGGCACCACTGCTCTACTGCGCATCACGCGCTTACTCGCACCCGCGCGGAACCACGGCATCGCGATGCACATGGCAGGAACGCAACGCAACGCGACCCGATAATGCGCAACGCAATGCCATGCAACGCAAGCTTCCTAAGCCCGTGTATAAGCTTTATCAGAGTGAGGGGGGCGAGCGGTCACTCACTGTCCCTGGGCGTGCGGCTGGAATGAGGTTCCGCGATGCGGATGGCGTGGGATATGCATGTTGGATGACGCGCGCGCATATAAGAGCGAACTGGCTTAACATGATTGTTGCCGTCTTTGTTGGACCCCCACTCCCCGCGATTGTGATGTTGCGTTGGCCGCCATCCGCGTCCTCGGATCTTTCCCAATGGGGCACGCGGCGGGAGGAGATACGGAGAGCGAGCGGGTGGGCGGATGGAAGAGGGATGGGGAATGCAACGGTTGGTGCGTTCTTTATTTGCCAAACGCAGTCGGTGCACAGGCTGCGACGCCCGCAACACGCGCGTCTCAACATAGAAAGGGTTCATACGGATGCGCGAGCACGCTCGCGAAGTCTCAGGACGAGGCACGGTGCTACGCAAAAAAGCTGAACAGCGCGGGCGGGCGCGCTCGCCGAGATGCGCGAGGTAGCGAACTGATCAGCCACGCGATCAACCGCTCTTCGAGATGCACGGGCCGCGCAAGATCCCCATGAACACGGGGTGCTTGCTCAAGAAGCGTTCCTCCTTGATGGCCGCGGCGGCGGCGATGAGCCCTGCCGCGGCGATCCAGCGCGCGGCAGGGCTCATCGGCGAAGCACCCGAAGGGGTCGACCCAGTCGAAGGCGCGGCAGAGCTCGGCGGCGAAGAACCCGAAGGGGTCGACCCAGTCGAAGGCGCGGCAGAGCTCGGCGGCGAGGAACCCGAAGAGGTCGACCCAGACGGAAATGGCGCAGACTCCAGCACGCGCTTGCTCGCCGCCAAGAGCTCCTCCACCTCGTGGAACGGCGTGAAGTGCACGGTCGTGTGGGGCGGCTCGGGCTTCACTGCCTTGAACTTCCCGAAAACGAGCTTCATGTGCCCTGGGACGGGCGGGTAGTAGTTCGTCTGGAAGGTCCCGATGCCTGGGATGAAGATGCTCGACTTTTGCTCGAGCTCCCTGGAGAACACGATCGACAGCGCCTTCATCATCAGGTTGGCCTGGCAGAGCGTGACGCCAGCAGCTGCAGCAATCGTATTGGTCCACTCCGAGGGGGGCGTACAGTAGCTCTTGCCATGGATACGCCATGCATGGGCCTCCGTCTTGCCCTTCAGGATGTTCTTCTTCGCTGGCATCCCGCGAGCCTGCTGAGGGCGGGTGCCCAGTGCTGCGCCGAAAAGCAAGCCACCGCGCGAACGAGCTTGAGCACCTCAACTGGCACGGACGAGGAATGGTCGAATGCCCGCAGTGGGATTGCAGCTGCGTAGCCGATCGCGACCCGCCCAAGACCCACAGGGCGACGCGGCCACATCAGTGGCCAGGGGACCCCAGCAGCGGAGGCCACAAAAGGCCAGCTTTCGGCGGCCCATTAGAGCCCCCAGCGATGCCGCCCCAAGGTCCCCAAAGGGCCTCGCGAGGCCCTCAAGGCCCCCAAGGTTGCCCCCAGCGATGCCGCTCCAAGGGTGTAAATTTGTTTTTTTCTGCGTTTGTTGATTTGTTTTGTTCGAGCGTCTGATTTGTTTTAGTCGTTGCTTTTGTGGTCTGTTCACATGGTTTAGTTGTGTATGTTTGATGTTTTGTTTGTGCGTATGTTTTATATTTTTTAAAAAGCGGATGTTTATGCGTGTCCCCTTGTTGTTTCCAACCGTACTGCGTTTTGGGGTCATCGTTTTGAAGAGACAGCGCCCCGCGTCCTCACTCCGTCTCCTCTCCTCCTCCTCCTTCTCCTCCTCCTCATCATCATCGCCGTCATCATCGTCACCATCACCACCGTCATGGTCATCATCATCGCCGTCATCATCACCATCACCGCCATCACCGCTCACACGTTTCGTGGCACCATAGGGAGCTCCATCGAATCCCCCAGTGCCAGCACCCGCATGCGTCCCGCACGCCCAATTCGGCACACCCCCCACACGATTCGCGGTCCCATAGAGCTCCACCGAAGACCCCAGTGCCACCGCCCGCATGCGCACCGCCCGTCCAATTCGGCACACCCCTCACACGTTGCGTGGCCCCATGGGGAGCTTCACCGAACGCGTTTCTGTTAGCAGTTTTTTTTTTCTAAAAAAACAGAAGCATTATTGGTTTCATGTTTGTTTGTTTTGTTGTTTGTTTTGTATTTGTTTTGTTATGTTGTTATGTGATTTGTTTTGTCTTTTTTGTTGTTTAATCCGTTGTGTTGTTGTTGTTGTTTTTGTTCGAATGGTTTTGCTGTGTCTCTCAGGCGGTTTCGGGCCAACAATTGGTATCGCGCCGTTGCGCGATACCGAATGTTGGCCCGAAAACTTGTTTAAGGGGAGCGGCGCTCCCCCAGGTTTGCAGCATAATCTCATCATCATCATCGTCATCGCCGTCATCATCATCATCCTCATCATCACCACCATCATGGTCATCACCATCGCCGTCATCATCCCATCACCGCTCACACGTTTCGTGGCACCATAGGGAGCTCCATCGAATCCCCCAGTGCCACCGCCCGCATGCGTCCCGCACACCCAATTCGGCACACCCCTCACGCGATTCGCGGCCCCATAGAGCTCCACCGTGCCACCGCCCGCGCGCGGCCCGCACGTCCAATTCGGCACACCCCTCGCACGCTTCGTGGCCCCATAGGGAGCTCCACCGAAAGCGTGTCTGTTGGTTTGGGGGCCGCGAAGACGGCGCTGGGGGTCCGCAAAGGCGGCGCTGAGGGTCAACAAAAGCTAATATGAATCACCTTGGCGGGCAAGCTCGCCATTTGAATGAGTCTGAGCGGCGTGAGCTATTTGAATCAGCTTGGCGAGCAAGCTCGCCACGTGAATAAGCTTGGCGAGCAAGCTCGCCGCATGCGTCCCACAATCAGGAGTAAGCGCATAAGCGATAGGAAAATGAGTAGGAGTAGGAGTAGGAGGATGAGTAGGAGTATGAGTAGGAGCAGGAGTATAGGAGTGGGAGTAGGAGTAGGAGCGAGATGATATGTTTTGGGCAAGGAGAAGCAGTACATCCAAATCCACGATGGTGCAAGCGCTCGCCCCTCGGATGGTTGAGGAGCTGATGCAGCTGGTAGTTGTATTTGGATATACAAATACCTGCTATAACATTTTAGCATCTCATCGATGCTACATGCTCTGGCCATATGTACACTAAACACTATATATTACAGGGGGGGGCGGAGGTGCCAGGGGCGCCAGGGAGGTGCCAGGGGCGCCAGGGGCGCCAGTCCTATAGCCCTATATCATATAGCCCTATAGTAGCACCATACACGATCCCTGCAATCGGGCGGAGGAGGACGATGATGCTGATAATGGCGATGGCGCATGTTTCATGGTTGCGATGACATCGCAACTGCGGGCTGCGCTGCAACGATCTCCGATCAAAATTGGCACGTCGTGCCGATCGGCGGCGCGGTCCAGGGGCATCTATGCCCTCCTCGCTGCCTTCGGAGGGTTGGCATCGGATGCCGACGCCCTCTTCAAAGGCACTGGAAGTGACACGCGTGACATCCCAAGCCGCGTTTTATCATGAACTACCAGCTCCGACCCCTTTGGGGTATCCACGGAGTTCGTGCGGCAAGGCACCTTCATGCGAACGACGTTGTGCTCGGAACCGACGCTCTGACACTGCACGGAAACTTCGACCACCTTCGGCGTCATGTTTTCGGCCGCGGAGTCGGCGACGGCGCGGACGCACCAGAACGGCGCGACGAACGACTCAGCCGCCTTTGCAGGTGAGCCAGACGCAATATCCCCCAGGCCAAACTCAATGCGTGGCGTGGCGTACACCTTTTTCATGCCACCGAGAACGGCCCACACTTCAACTGAGCCTGTGGGGGGGTCAGTCTTGCCGACAGCCAGGTTCGCTGAAACAGGAACCAAAACCAGCTTGCCCTTCGTGATCTTCTCTGAGGTGAACACGCCCTTCACGGGCTTAACCTGCATGATGAGCTTGTCGTACGGCGGGCATGCGTGCGCCTTGTGAGCGTAGACCAGGGCGCACCCCGCACAATGCCTAGCGAGGTCGTTCAGCATCCCGGGGTGCCCAAGGGCAGGGCGGATGTCGCCCAGGGGAAGCCTCGTGACCTCGTCCGCGACTTTCAGGACACAGCCATCCACCATGGCAGCAGAAGAAAGTGTGACAGTTTTCGGCCTCGTGGCCGTGAGCTGCTTGGTCTGGCACGTCTCGGCGATGTCAGTGATCACGCACGCGCCCCCCGTGCCCGCGCTCTTGGCGACGATGCGCGCGCCCACCTTGCAGCCCATATTGCTCAACGTCTCGGTGGTAACTGTTGCGCCATCGAACTCCCTGATGTCGCTGCCAGCCGAACCCCCAGTGCTCGCGGGCCCAGTGGGCCCCCACGGCGGATTGACAGCCCTGTCGCCAATCTCGGCCTTGACTTGGGCCACGAAGTCGATGCAGACATCGAGCAGCGACTTGAACGTCGCTCGACCCCTGGTCTTCTTGTTGCAGACGTGCATCACCAACTTCACCCCGAACTCGCCCTTCAGCTTCGTGTAGACTGGCCCGCTGATGCCACACTTGCTCAACCACTCCTTGCCCTTCCGATGATATTTGCACGCGGCCACGACGTTTCGCTTCTGCTTGACCATCTGCGTCGCGTCCGCGCTGCAAAAGAGACGACACTCCCCCTTAGTAATGAACGACCCTGGGGCAGCCTGCACGGCCTTCATGCACGTGACAAGCCAATCAGGGTATTCTGATAAAGCCACGTCTTTGAATGATGCCACTATTGGTGGAGCGATGTCGCGAGATACACGTAGCTGCTCCGACCTACGGCGGTCCATAACCACGTCGACGCGGGCGCGGCCCTATCGCCCCTCGGGCCCCATGCCAAACAGCCAACCAACCAACCAACCACCGCCAACCAACACATGTTTGAGGGGAGGGGCGAAGGGCCGCGCCAGCGACGCGCTGTTTTGACCACCAGCGCCATGCGTCAAGATCACGTAGGTGAATCGGGTTCCCCCCCCCCAGCCCAGTTCTTGACGAAGACGCACATGTCGAGCATATGGTTTTTCAAGTCAGGCCGCCTGGCCTCCAACTTCTTCGCCACATCTTTCCAATCGATGCTCCCTATGCTTCGTTTCTGGTTCATTGCTGCCTGGTGGACCCGCATCAGCGTTTGCAAACAAGTCGACGCCTTCCGAGTTCGCTGTCCGATGTTACCCGCCTCGGCCAGAAACCCCGCGAGCTTGGGGCACCGCGAGGCGGCGTCGTGCCGCGCAACTGTCCAGGTGAAGCCGCCCTTCTCGGACGGGGCCGCCATGCTAGGGGACACCTCGATGCGTTTTTCGTTTGCCAACTCCCCATTTATGGAGAAAGGTTCGGTGTCAACTGTGCAAGCTGCCCCCTCTATCGCGGCCCAGAGGCAGGTTGCCGTGTGCGTGCAAGTCACTGTGAGCGCGCGGATGTCCAAAGACTTGATGTCGGCCACCAGCCCGCCGCTGCGGTCAATTGCTTTCTTGGCGGAGTCCAACTGCTGCGTTCCCGCGGGTGGAGGAGCGAGCTGAATCGCTCTCGCCTTGGTGCCCGCCAGCTCTGTCCACGACCGCCCGTCGCTCGCAATCTCGCCAAGGAGCCAGTGCGCGTGCGGAGGGTCCACAATCACCCCGAACCTGTTGTCGGTGTGGGGGGCAGACCTGGCTAAACGTCAAGAACTCCTGGAAAGCGAGGCCATTCGCAAGGCACAGGTCGATGACGCCGTCTGCTGCGGACTTGGCTTTCGTCTCGTTGTCAAGGCTGCACCGAATCATATCATTAATTATTGGGCAAAGCTTGTCAAGGGCATCAGTGCATGCATGAGAGGTGCTCATCTGGGATATCAAAGCGCAAAGTTATCCTGGGCAAAACTGGCGGCTGCAACGGTGGCACGATAAGCGGCATACACGCGAGCACGCTCGCGCTGGTCGCAGGTGCGAGCACGCTCGCATACGCAATGCGCATTCGAAATCTGCGAGAGCTTTCTCTCGGGGCGCGCCAACAGCGCGGCCCTATGGCCCCCTGCGGCCCCCCGCGGCCCCCTACGACTCCCCGCGGCCCCCTACAGCTCCCCTGCGGCTCCCTACGGCCCCCTGCGCCCCCCCGCAGCCCCCTGCCCTTCCCCCTCCCTCCCTCCTTTCTTCGTCCTCCCTTCTCCCCTACGGCCCCCTACGGCCCCCTACCCCCAACGGCCCCCTACGGCTCCCTACGGATCATCGGGGGTGGGGGGGATGCGGCGGTGGGGTGGGTGGGTGGGCGGTGGCGGTGGTGGTGGTGGTGGTGTGTGTGTGTGTGTGTGTGCGCGTGTGTGTGTGTGTGCGTGCGTGTGTGTGTGTGTGTGTGTGTGTGTGGGGGGGGGGGGGGGAGCGATGATGCGCGAGAGCCCCATCTTGAACTGGCACCGCCCCCGGTCTTTTTAACTGTTGCTAGCTTGCAAAACGAATGTTCGCGGCGCCAATGCGAGAGAGCGCGGTTTTGCAACGTGCATAAGATTGCGGCGCCGTGCCGCGCCGCGCAAGTTATAGGATTGTGGCGCCGTGCCGCGCACAGGGGCTGGCTGCCTCCAGTTGTGCGCGCGCTCCTCCTCCCACCACGGAGGGCAGACCATCCGTCCGTAACCATTTTGCCCAACGGCCGCCATCGTGATGGCGGCCCGCGCGCCTCGGGCCGCTTCGGGCCCCTCGGCCCCTCGGGCCGCCATGGTGCGTTCGAGGAGCCGCTCCCGCGCGTCGGGCTCCTCGGGCTACTCGAGCTCGAGCTCGAGCACGAGCATCTTAATCAGTGCGACTGGTGCCACGCGCGAGGCCATCGAGGAGTCGAACAACCTGTTGCAGACGCTCGCAGAGCGAGTGCAGTTGGTGGCGGGCCGCATCGCGGAGACCAACGAGCTGCTCGGGGCTATGGGCCAGGCAGCGCCGCGCGGGTCGCCAGCGCAGGCCGTGCGCGCGAACCGCGGTGATGCGGCGCCCTCCCAGGCGGCGCCCTACCAGCAGCATGGCACTGGCGCGGCGCCTGACGCGCGGTAATGCGGCGCGCGACGCATCGGACATGTATCGCGATACATCGTTACATCGGACTCTGCATCGGACTGTGCATCGATACATCGGAGTTTATGCATCGAGTTGGTGGTCGGACTACATTTGCATATGGCGATGCGCATCGTCGGCAGCCGATTTCAATTTTGTATAGGAGGGGGCGCAGCGGGCATTTTTCCCCGACAGCGGCTCATCTGCTTGCGCCGCACGTGACCTCGGGGTCGCCCCGCACTTGCGCGATGCTGTTTTCCCCTGACCCTTGGGGGGCACTGCGTGCATTCGGAGCTCTCCCGTGGGTTAATCCTCCTAGGGAGAGCTACGGTGATTAGTCCTCCTGACAGGGAGGGCGAGCCTCGCTGCGAAGACTGGAGCGCATGGCGCACTGCGCTATGCAGTGCAGAAAGAAACCCTTTAGCCTGGCGAAGGACCCAACCATGCGCAGTTGTGAATACCGCAGTTGTGAATATCTTCTTCGGTGGCGCTCAGGCTTATTCAAACGGCGAGCTTGCTCGCCAAACTGATTCAAATTTGTTTCGCCGCCCAGACTTATTCAAACGGCGAGCTTGCTCTCCAAGCTGATTTATATTAGATTTTGGTGACCCTCAGCGCCGTCGTTCGAGGATGACTCAGGCGCGCGGACATTCTTCTGAAAACAACTGCAAGATGTGCGCGGGTGGAGGGCGGTTCCTAATCAAAACCATGGAGGATTAGGACGATCGGGGTCTGGGAGTAGGAGTGGGAGTATACGAATAGGAGTATGAATAGGAATAGGAGAAGGAATAGTACACGCGTCGTGGCCCTATAGAGAGCCCCACCGAAAGCCCATGTGTCACCGCACTCTCCCTCCGTATCCGTTTAAGCTCAAGATCTAGTGGCATCGGCGCGCTCGATAATATTCGCGCGGCGCGCCCATGGATGACGAGCCAGCCAGAGGAGGTCGGATCCATCGACCCGTGTCCCAGCGGGCCCTGGGATCCGCATGAGCGCTCAGGCAGCACAGGGGTCGAGGAGCTGACGGACAGGCAGCCCGACTGGCCCCCCCATGAGGAGGCGGCCCCGCACCAGGGCGGCTTCCCACCGCGGCGGAAGCGCCGAGCTCCCCGAGGGAGGAAGCGCCAACCCCCCCGTGGCGGACGCGCAGAGCTCGGCCGCTCGCGGCGGGAGCGCCGAACTCTCCTTGGCGGAAGCGCCGAGCTCGACCGCCGCCCCAGCATCCATGACGCCGCCAGGGCCGCCGCCAGACTATGACGATGACGCCGCTCCCGCCTGCCCACCCCCAGGAGATCACGCAGCAGATCGCCCAGAAGACCGAGAAGATCACGCAGCAGATCGCCGTCGTAAGAGCGAGAAGATCACGCAGCATATCACCGTCAATTTCAAGAGGGAGTCCGAGCTGAGCGATGCGCAGCGCGAGGTGGTCTGTCGAATGCGGTTCACGTGCGGCGCCGACGGGAACGATATGTACGTCAAGAAGGTTCGCAACAGCATCACATACCAGATGGCGATGACAGCTCATGGCGAACCCCGCGCCGATGGCGATTCAAGTAGTGAATAGGGCCGCGGCGTGAGCTGAGCAATGTGCGCAAGTGTTCGCGACGTTTCGCGACGGCTGCGCACCGAAAACCAAATCCAGCAGATTCGCGACGTTTCGCGCCACGACGCCAGCTCGAGACGAGGCCCAGGCGAGTTGCGCTGATATGAGAAGGCGGGTGCAATCACCAGTTGAACCAACTCAAAAAAAACAAGCATTTCGTTTGAGACATCCTCACCGAATCGAGATGTTGGAGGCTATATGTTAAGGCGTAGCATGCTTAGCATTAACGTTTCGCCTGAGACATCCTCACAAAATGGCGATGCTGAAATTGCTTGTCTGATCTTCGGATCTTCGATAATGGGGCTATCGCCTGAGACATCCTCCGCCCTGCACAAAGTGTACATTTAGTGTACCTATGGCAATAGCCTGTCATATCGGATCCTCTTCAACCCGACTGCACCATATCCTCCTCAATCCGAGGGGCGAGCTTCTGGCTGACGGATGGCATCCCTGATTACAACAAGTGGCTTCGGAAGTTCTTCGGCATGGATTGTATGTATTGTTTCTCCGTGCCCAAAACATATCGCGGCGGCGTCGGCGGCGGCGGCGACGGCGTAGGATCCATTCTCGTCCCGCCCCTGGCACCTCCGCCCTGTACATAGTGTTCATAGTGTGCATATGACCAGAGATGCTAAAACGTTTTAGCAGTAACGCCAACATCGATGAGATCTGCAGCATGATCATCGTGGAGTTTGAAGGCTTTAAGCTCGTGAATATAAACAAGGCGGGCGCTTGCTTGTATGTACTGCTGATCCTTGCCCAAAACATATCATGACGCTCCTACTCCTACTCCTACTCCTATACTCCTACTCATACTCCTGCTCCTACTCCTACTCATCCTCCTACTCCTACATACTCCTACTCCTACTGCTTATACGATTACTCCTAATTGTGGGACGCATGCGGCGAGCTTGCTCGCCAAGCTTATTCACATTGCGAGCTTGCTCGCCAAGCTGATTCAAATGGTTTACGCCGCTCAGACTCATTCAAATGGCGAGCTTGCTCGCCAAGCTGATTCATATTAGCTTTTGTTGACCCTCAGCGCCGTCTTTGCGGACCCGCAGCGCCGTCTTCGCGGGCCCCAAACCAACAGAAACGCTTTCGGTGAAGCTCCCTATGGGGCCACGCAGCGTGTGAGGGGTGTGCCGAATTGGACGTGCGGTCCGCATGCGGGCGGTGGCACTGGGGTCTTCGGTGGAGCTCTATGGGACCGCGAATCGTGTGGGGTGTGTGCCGAATTGGGCGTGCGGGACGCATGCGGGTGCTGGCACTGGGGGATTCGATGGAGCTCCCTATGGTTCCACGAAACGTGTGAGCGGTGATGGGATGATGACGGCGATGGTGATGACCATGATGGTGGTGATGATGAGGATAATGATGATGATGATGACGGCGATGACGATGATGATGATGAGACTATGCTGCAAACCTGGGGGAGCTCCGCTCCCCTTAAACAAGTTGTCGGGCCAACATTCGGTATCGCGCAACGGCGCGATACCTATTGTTGGCCCGAAACCGCCTGAGAGACACAACAAAACTATTCGAACAAAAACAACAACAAAACAACGGATTTAAAACAAAAAAGACGAAAACAAAAAAAACAAAAAAACAACTTTTTCACAGAAGAACAAAACAAAACATACAAACAACAAAAAAACATGAAAACAATAATGTTTTTGTTTAACAAAAAACTGCTAAGTAGGTTAGCGCAACCGAGCTAAGTAGGTTAGCGTGGATAGACCTAACCAGATAACGAGGTTAAGATAAGCAGGTTAGCGCAAGCCAGTTAGCCTTCAATTAGCTAACCAACATGTAAGCATGCTAACCACTACGTAACCGCAGCGGCGATCTCAGCAGGGCACCCAGCGCACCTGCCCATGGGACACCCGGCGCACCTGGCACACCCAGGACACCCGGGACACCCGCGGACACCCGGAACACCCAGCACACCCGGCATATGCCGGGGACATCCGCACACCCGGCACACCCGGGACACCCGGCGGACCCGGATCACCCAGGACATCCGGGACAGTGGCACCTGGGACATCCGGCACACCACCCGGCACACCCAGGACACCCGGGACACCCGGGACACCTGGCACAACCGGGGCACCCGGCGCACCCAGGGCACCCGGGACACGACACCCAGCACACCCGGGGCACCCGGCGCACCCGGCACACCCGGGACACCCGGGACACCCTCCCGGGACACCCGGCGCACCCGGCACAACACCGGGGGCACCCGGCGCACCCAGCACCCAGAGCACCCGGCGCACCCGGGACCACCGGCGAACCCAAGACACCGGGGATACCTGGCGTACCCGAGACGCTTGGCGCACCCGGGACACCTGGGACACCCGGGACTCCCGGCACACCCGGGACACCCGGGACACCCGGGACACCTTGCACACCCAGGACACCCGGCTCACCCGGCGCACCTGGGACACCTTGGCTACCCGCGCCTGCTGGAACACCCGGCACACCCGGGACACCCGGGACACCCAGCGCACCCGGAGAACCGGGGACACCCGGAACACCTGGGACACCCGGCGCACCTGGCGCACCCCGCACACCCGGGGCACGCGGCGCACCCGGGACACCCAGCGCACCCGGCGCACCCGGCACACACAAGACACCCAGCGCACCCCACCCGGCACACCCAGCGCGCCGGGCACAACCAGAACCAGCAGAGAGCAGCTGAGACGAACAAAAAACAGCCGAGAGCAGCAGAGAGTAGGAAAGGGGAGCGGACAACAGCAGAGAACAGCAGAGACCAGCAGAGAGCAGCATAGAGCAGGAAAGAGCAGCAGACACCATCAAAGAGCAGCAAAGAGCAGCAGAGACCAGCAGAGAGCAGCGGAGAGCAGCAAACACGAGCAAACACCAGCAGAGAGCAGCGGAAAGTGGCAAAGACCAGCAGAGAGCAGCTGAGAGCAGGAAAGAGCAGCAGACACCAGCAGACACCAGCAGAGAGCAGCAGAGAGCGGGAAAGAGCAGCAGACACCAACAACAGAGAGCAGCGGATAGTGGCAGAGAGCAGCGGAGAGACGCAGCAGAGACCACCGGAGACCAGCAGAGAGCAGCAGGGACCAGCCGAGATCAGCAGAGAGCAGCAGAGACGAACAAAAAACAGCCGAGAGCAGCAGAGAGCAGCAGAGACCGACACTCACCAGCAGGGGCGAGCAGAGGGCGGCAGACATCATCAGATACCAGAGAGTAGCAGAGAGCAGTACAGAGCAGCAGAGGGCAGCAGAGGTCAGCTGAACTCTCAGAGCAGCACGGAGACCAGCAGAGCGCAGCAGAGATCAGCAGAGACCAGCAGAGACCAGCTGATACCAATAGCAGCAGGAGCAGCAGAGACCAGCAGAGACAAGCAGAGACCAGCAGACACCAGCAGCGACATGCAGAATCTGCAGAGAGCAGAGACAAGCAGAGACCAGCAGACAGCAGCAGCGACCCGAAGAGACCAACAGCGACCGGCGGGGGTCAGCAAAGAGAAGCAGAGTCCGGCCGATACCAGCAAAGTGCCACAGACAGCAGCCGAGAGCGGCAGACAGCAGCCGAGAGCAGCAGACACCAGCAGGGAACAGCAGAGAGGAGGAAAGAGCAGCCGACAACAGCAGAGAACAGCAGAGACCGGCAGAGAGCAGGAAAGAGCAGGAAAGAGCAGCAGACATCAGCAGACACCAGCAGAGAGCAGCAGAGAGCAGCAGAGAGCAGGAAAGAGCAGCAGACACCAGCAGAGAGCAGCGGATAGTGGCAGAGAGCAGCGACATCGTTTTTTTGTTTTGCAAGAATCATTTGATTTGTTTGCATAAGCGGCGCGGGCGCGCCCCAGCCGCACCCCGGGAGAGTGGTAGATTCTAAGTGGAGCGTAGTCGAATGAGAGCATGGGTGGATCGAGCCGCCCACGCCTGCGCCAAGTGTCCGTCGGGATGCCAGGATGCGGGGCGCTCTCCAGCAGTTTTGGTCCCCGACCGATTAGATGCGGGGCGCTGTGTGGCAATTTGGTACCCGATCTATACCCGACGGCCTCTGTGTACCTGTGCTGGGCAGCTCTGGCATGCTGGTTTCGCGCAGGGCACAAGAGAGGAGGAGGATCAGGACCAGGAGTAAAGGGAAGATCAAGCTAGCCAGTTCGAGCGAGTCAAGCATGGCATGCACATTCCCACCGTGATTCCCACCCGCCCTCCCACAACATAAGAAACAGTGATGGCGCAAGTGGTAACCGAAATCAATCGTCAAGGTGGTGTGCCACAGCTGATGCAGCCGCCATGGTGGTTACCGATGGGGAAGTCCGCGCCCGTCTCAATGGCTGCGCTGGCACTTCAGCACGAGCCGAGGATGCCCCAGGAGGCCCCAGGAAACCTCAGGAGGCCCCAGGAGGCTTCAGGAGGTGGTGGGAAGCTCCAGGGGGCCCCAGGTGGCTTCAGGAGGCCGCAATTCGCATTGCCGACGACAAGACAGGCCATGTTGACAAGAAAAGCGGAGACTTTGTATTGAGGTTTTACAGTCAGGATGGGAGGGCCTAGATTGACGTCCGCGCGGGACGTGCGCCGCGTCCCATTCCTGCCACGCAGTTCGCATCGTCGACGACAAGACAAGCCGTGTTGGGAGGATAAACGGGCATTTTGTATTGATGTCTCAGTCTGGATTGGAGAGCCCGGATGCAACCGCCATCGGCCGGACAGAGGGGAGAGTAGGAGTATATACAAATAAGGAGTAAGGATGAGGAGGATGTGGAACGATATTGCCATGCATCTTCCCGTCCCATGTCCCCCTCTGTATACGTACGTCCTTACAGATTTTCTTTGTTCACACATGGACGCGCACATTTGAAAGACAGGCGCCCTGCGGGCTTCGTAGCAGACCTGGCGCACCCAGGACAACACCCGGCGCACCGAACGCACCCAGCGCCGAGCGAACCCGATGCACGTGGCGCACACTCCGCACTGAGCGCACCCGGCGCCGAGTGCACCCGGCGCACCCAGTACACCTGGCCGACCGGCACCCGGCGCCGAGTGCACCCGGGATACTTGCAGCGCACCCGGCACCGAGCGCACCCGGCGCCGAGTGCACCCGGCGCACCCGGTGCACCTGGCGGCCGGGCACCCGGCGCCGAGTGCACCCGGGACACCCGGCGCACCCGGCGCCGAGCGCACCCGGCACACGCAGCACACCCAGCGGCCAGGCACCCGGCGCCGAGTGCACCCGGGACACCCGGCGCACCTGGCGCCGAGCGCACCCAGCACACCCGGCACACCATGGCACACCCAGCGCACCCGGCACCCCGCACAGGCAACTGTTATGCTCGGCGTGGCCGATGCACTGTAAGACATTATTTTGTTCGTATGGTGCTCACTTGGTTTCGCACGGCAGTGGCCCGCTCCTGTGTGCACGGTCAAAACTGTCATGACCTCTCTCGCCAATCTCTGCTGCGAGGCAGGTCATGGAAGGGGAACTGGATAGACGTATTGAGGAGGGTGTTTGGGACACCGGTCGTGCAGTGCACCGTCTCCCCTCCTCCTCCGCCTCCGCCTCCTCCTCTTCCTCCTCCTCCATGTTACTCCAGATTCGATCGTCATGGGGTGCCTCCAGACGATCCCATCCAGAATGCACCACTGAATGCGCCGCGTCCACTCCCTCCTCCTCCCTCGCCCCCTCCTGCTCATCCTGTTACTCTTCTTACTGCCCCTCCGTCTCTTCTTCCTCCTCCCAGTGATCTCCCCCCTACTCGTCCTACTCTTTTTCCTCCTCCTCCTCCTTGTCCTCGTCCTCCAACCCCTCCCCGCCTTCGCCGTGCTCTCTTCCTCCTGCTCGCTATCACTCATCCTCTTCCTTCTCGACTTGCTCATGTTCCGGCTCGTCTTATCCCACTCTGCTACTATCCTGTTATTCCTCATCTTTCTTGTCGTCCTCCCCCACATCTCCCTTCGCCTTGTCATATTGATACTGCTCGCAGTGAATCCTCCTCCTACTCCTGCCACTCCTAGCCATGATCTGTATCATCCTACTCCTCGAGCTCCTCCGCCTCCTCTTCATCATACTACGCATTTTTTGAATATCATTATTCCTATCCCACTCGTCACCCCTCATCACTATCCTACCAGTCCTCACTCAACTCCAGCTCATGCTTCCCGCCTCCCCTCCTCGTCACCTACTCGTTTTCATTCTCCCGCTCGCAAAACTCAAAACTGAAGACGCTGGCCACTCTCCCTTTCCGCCTCCCTCTCGCTCTTCATCCCGCTTCCTTTCCCTCCTCCTTCCTCCTCCTCCTTCCTCCTCCTCCTCCTCCTCCTACCTGCTCCTTCTCCTCAGCCTCTCCGCGCCTCTCCTCCCGCTCCTCCTACTTTCTTCATACCCCTCACCCTCGTTATTCTTTGCCTCCTCCAACTCCTGCTCCCCCTCCGTGTCTGGCATCGCCCTCTCCAACTCGGCTGCGTCGCCTGGTTTTTGCTTTTCTGACTGGACCGTCAGCGCAAGGGCGATCGATCGATCGGGGCCACCTGAGGCTTCGACCATCTCCACTCCACTATCGATATCGTTACCTGGGGCGGCGTGACGATGGAGAAGGGGGAGAATGCCTCTGCCCGTCCTGCCCCCTCCCCCCCCACCTCCCACTCCCCTTCTCCCAGCCCCTCGCTGCTCCACATCCCCCCCCAGTTGTCCTCCCCTCCTCAGCCTGCCCCTTCCCCCTGCTAATAGGGTGGGGTACTTGCCCCTTCTGAGCCCCAGGAGGAACAAGGGGAATGAGGAGGAGGAGGATCATAATGGGGATGATGAGAAGGGAAAAGGACATGGAGCAAGAGGAGGAAGATGATGATGATGAGGAATTCAAGGTGGGGAGGCAGAGCATGATCACGAGTGGAACGGGGACAAGGAAGAGGAGATAGAGGAAGAGGAGATAGAGAGGAGAAGAAGGATTGGGGCAAGAATTCGGAAGGAAACGATGAGGACGTGTAACAAAACCAACTGGCAATAACGATCAGGATTGTGGTGAGCCCAGACCTGCCGGAAAATCGTGTCCAGCCCAAAGATGAACAAGGATCTTTGGCAAATGGTCTTTTCCTTGTCGTGGACCTTGATGCTCCTGAGGAAGCATTACTCTTGTTGCCGCTGGCCTCTCACGACCTGCTTCTCTCTCTCTCTCGCTCTCTCTCTCTCTCTCTCTCGTCCCGCTCTCTCTCTCTCTCTCTCTCCCTCTCTCTCTCTCTCTCCTTCCCTCTCACCTTTCCCTATATGCCATCCCGCCCCCCCTGTCCGTCATCGGCGTCACCGCCATCGACACCACCGTTGTGGTCAACGCCGTTTGATGAGCGCGCGCGGATCCTGAGGGTCCCGAACTCGTCGCCAAGCATGACGCCCGAGCTGGTTGCCACCAGCCCTGACGGCGCAAGGCCCTCCCGCCCGCCGCTCTGCAAGAGGCTTCCTCTCGCACCCGCTCGCCCTTCCGATTACGGTCGGGAACGTTTGCTTAGCACTCGCATCGCGCGGACGTTCATTCCCTGTGTTTTTGTTCGGTTTCGTGCGTGGCTTTTTCGCCAAATGATCAAGGATGCTCCTCGATGGTCCTCGCAGAGGAAAAAATGCACACGTCCGAGCGATGCCAAGGCCCCAGAGACACGCTATGCCTTGTAAACTAACAGCGTGTCGCTCCGCTCCGCGTGGCGGGAGCTTCGGAAAGGATGGGGACGTTGACGCCAGGAATTTGGGGAGTGGTCAGCGTGTCGCGCCGAAGCGTGGTGGACCAGGACTGGCGGAACGACGCGTCAACTCAAAGTTCCCGACCGTATCCCTTGCCCCCCTCGTCCTCCTGCCCCTGTTCCTGCTCCCAGCAGCCACTGCCACGGTTCCTGCTCTCCGTCATATCGCCGATACTGCTGCATCACCTCCTTCTCATGCAGATCCTGCTCCTGCCCCCATCCACCTCCTCCTCCCCCTCCCCCTCCACCTTCTCCTCTTCCTCCTCCTCCTCCTCCTTCTCTTTCTCCTCCTCCTCCTCCTCTTCTTCCCCAGCTCCCCTCTATCTCTCTCTCTCTCTCTCTCTCCCCCTCTTCCAACACCCGCCCCCCGCCTCCACCTCTTCCAACACTCTCCCCCATCGTCCTCATCTTCCTGCTGCTCCTCCTCCTCCCTCCTTCCTCTCTCCTCCCTAATCCCTCCTTGTTCCTCTCTCCTCCCTGTTCCGTCCTCATCCTCCCTCCTCCTCCTCCCTCCCTCCTCTTTTCCTCCTCCTCCTCCTTCTTCATTTAAGCTAAACCAACCTCGGGAAAGTACATATGGCGTTCCTGAAAGCAACACGCTTAAAACATACGCGAGTCGGCTCCGGAAAAAAGAGAGACCTGATGGGCGCCGCGAACAATGCGGAAAAACGGAACCAGGAACACAATATACAGACAATTGAGTAGGCGCCCACTAGGTCCGAGAAGGCGGCGGTGACCTGAGTAAGATAGCCCCAATATAGACAACAGCGGTGGACTGAAACACCACTTCTGTTCTATGGTCGTGCCGCTAGTAAGACGGAGGCTGTAAGGAATGTGCTCTGCACGCGAGGTAAGTGTCGCCACGGGCAAATGCTATCGAGGCCGGGCCTCTGGCGAGATAGCCTGTGGTATGGCTGGCGTCCCTCGTCTGAGGGTCATTGGGCCTTAGAGATGGGCAGTTTTCCTCCCACCCGTAAGGTAACGTGCCCGCTCCCTCCAGTCCCAGTCGATTTGACAGTACGTGAAGCACGAAGCGCGCCCGCACATGGGCACCGCGTCAAGGGTGCTGCGGGTGCGGCGCCGGAACGCCGGATCAGGTGTTGCCCGTGAAGCTGGAGATCATGCCCTTGAGGCTGGAAGTCGAAGGCTGGAGGTGGAAGCCTGGATGGTGGTGACTGGCAGTGACTGCTGTAAGTCTTAAGCTGAAGGCTGGGGTTCGGCCGCACGATGCGAGAGGTCGATAGGTGAAGGTCGAAAGCTGGAGGTGAAGGTTGAATGTTGTCAGCTGCCGGTGAATGGTGGGAGTCGGAAGTTGGACGCTGAATGTCGGTCAGCGAGGTGGAAGTCGACAGGTGGAGGTCGAAAACTGGTGGTGGAAAACTTGAGAGTCGGCAACTGAGAGTGGATGGTGGAAGTCGGAAGTTGCAAGCTGGATGCCAGTAGCGTGAGGTAGGAAGTCGATAGGTGGAGGTCGAAGGCTGGACGTGGAAGATTGGGAATCGACAACGGTTGGTGCATGGTGGGAGTCGGAAGTTGGAAGCCGGAGGTCGGCCAGATGAGGTGGAAAGGTGAAAGGTGAAGGCTGAAAGCTGGAAATGAGACTTTGGATGTCATCAACTGTTGGTGGATGGCGGAAGTCGGAAGTTGGAAGCTGGATGCCGGCCAGGTGGGGTGGGAAGTCGACAGGTGGAGATCGAAAGCTGGAGGCGGACCAGAGGTCAGTCAAATGAGGTGGGAAGTCGATAGGTGGAGGTCGAAAGCTGGGCGTGGAAGATTGGGTATCGACATCGGTTGGTGGATGATTGAAGTCGGAAGTTGCAAGCTGGAGGTCGGTCGGGTGGGGTGGGAAGTCGACAGGTGAAGGTCGAAAGCTGGAGCTGAAATATTGGGGGTCGACAACTGATGGACGATGGCGGTAGTCGGAACTTGGAAGGTGGAGGTCGGTTATGTGAGGTGGAAAGTCGAGAAGGTGGAGGTCGAAAGCTGGAGGTGGGAGAGTGGGGAACGACTGCTGATGGTGGGTGGTGGGAGAGGGAACTGGCTAAGACGGCACCCCCAAGACGGCACCCCCAAGACGACGCCATCACGACGACGCCCCCAAGACGACGCCCCGAAGACGGCCGAATAACCGCCGACCCGCGCCGAATGTTCTGGGGTCACGAGGCGCAATCCGCGGGCCTACTCTCGGGCCCCCAGGCGCGTGAGGCAGTGGCTGAATGACTATACATGTGTATGTGTGCACGCACGCATATATGTATGTATGTATGTATGTATGCATGTACGTATGTATGTTTGTATGTATGTATATATATATGTGTGTATGCATGCATGCATGCATGTATGTATGTGTGTATGCATGTATGTGTGTATGCATGTGTGTATGTACGTATGTATGTGTATGTATGTATGTACGTATGTACGTATGTATGTATGTATGTATGTATATGTTTGTATAGATGTGTGTGTATATGTATATGTATATTTACATGTATGTATGTATGTATGTATGCATGTATGTACGCGTGTATGCATGAATGTATGATGTATGCGTGGATGCTTGTATGCATGGATGTCTGCCTGTGTATATGTATGCATACATGTACGCATGCATGCACGTGCGCGTGCAATTATACATGCATGCATGTAGGTGTGTATGTATATGTGTGCCCATGCATGTATGTACGGACGTAGTCATCTGTATACATACATACATAAATACGTATAGCAGTAACAGGTCAATTAACATATATATATAGGTGTATGTACGTATGTATGTATGTCTGTATGTATGTATGTATGTATGCATGTATGTATGTATGTATGTTTGTACGCATGTATGTATGCATATATATATATATATATATATATATATGTGTGGGCCCCCTCTCCCCCGCAGCCGCACGAAACGATGGACGCCGACCCGCGCCGAATACTCTCTGGTCGCGAGGCGCACTCCGCGGGCCTCTTCTCGGGCCCCCAAGCGCACGAGGCAGTGGCCGCCGACCCGCGCAAAATCCTCTTGGGCAGCGAGGCGTGGTCAGCGGGCCTCCGCGCGGAATGCTCTTGGGTCGCGAGGCGCGATGCGCGGGCCTCCAGGCGCGCGATGTAATGGCCGCCGACCCGCGCCGAATGCTCTTGGGTCACGAGGCGTCATCCGCGGGCGGCGAACTGACGGGCAGCTTCGAGAGCGGACCCAAGGAGCACTGAAGAGAGGGCCCACAGATGGCCCCATGATGGCCAAAGATGACTCCAAGAGGGGTCCAAGAGAGCTTCCATACGGGATGCGGGGCCACCTGGGTCGGCCATCGAGAAGGCGACAGAGGACTCGGGGGAGGACCCAAGGAGCCCCGAAGAGAGGGCTCAAGAATGAGCCCTTTGAGCCTCAACGATAGCTCCAGAGTGGCTAAAGAGTGCTTCCAAGCGGGGCTGCTTGGGTCGGTCTCGGAGATGGCCAGGGGGCATTGTGGCTGAGGGGGCCCGCCTTGAGCTTGTCTTAGGAGGCTTTTGGGCGGTCTCGGGGCGGTCTTGGGAGTCTCTTCGGTCGTCTCTGAGCGTTGGAAGCGTGAAAAATTGAGAGAATCAAAAACTTAAATTCAATTATTTGTGTTGCTCTCCGGGCTCTCTCGGGACGTCTCTCGGAGTTCTCTTGCAGTGTCTTGGAGGTTTCTGGAGGTCTCCTGGGAGTCTGGAAAACCGTCCACAGACTATTTTGCTTCAGCTGTTCTTTTGCATTCTGAAAGATTCTTGGGGCTGTCTTGGGGCGTCCTGGAGCGTTTTGGGAGCTCCCCAGGAAGCCGGGGAGCGTGGTACCGGGCGCCTCTTCGGCAATTTTGGGGGTTTCTTGGCCCGTCTTGGACACGTCCTGGGAATCTTTTGGGCGGTCTTGCGGCGGTCTTAGACCGTTGGAAGCTCGAAGACGCGAGAAGGCCAAAAACATTGAACAAACAAAACGAATCAACGAATTTGACCTCTTCGGGCTTTCCTGGGACGCCTCTCGGACCTCTCTGGGGGCCTTCTGGAGGCCTCCTGAAGGCCTGGAGAGCCATCGAAAGGATGTCTCGGGCTGCGCGGGAGCGTGTTCGGCCGTTCTTTACGTTCTGGGGGCTCCTTGGGGTCATCATGGGCTGTCCTTCGGCGTCTTGGGGTCTCCACCCGGGAAGCGGGGAGGCGCGGTACCGGCCAGATGTCAGGGGATGTGTAGGACCCCCGAGTAGGAGTCCCACTTTGAAAAAAGGGAAGTCTGGGAATTCCCTTTTTTTCTCTCTCCAAATCCTCGATCTTGGAGGGTTGGAAGCGGGAAAACGTGAGAAGACGAAAAACATTAGAAAAACCATGGGAGATCAACGATTTTACCCTATTTGGGCTCTCTCGGGACGGCTCTCACAGCTCTCTTGGGCTGTTCTTGGAGCCTTGTCGGGGTTTTCTGGGGCCTCTCAGGGATCGGGGGTGTGCTGGGGGCCTCTGGGTGGTCCCAGAGGCCTCTCGGAGGTCTCTGGAAGCCTCCTGCTCCCGCTCTTGGGCCCATCTTGGGCCTGTTCTGGGGTGGTCTGGGGCTGTCCTGGGCGCCTCTTCGGCAGTCTTGGAGCCTTCTTGGCCCGTCTTGGGGCCGTCCTAAGGGTCTCTTGGGTGGTCTTGGGGCGATCTTGGGCGCCTCTTCGGCGCTCTTGGACCGTTGGAAGCTCAAAAACGCGAGAAGCCAAAGTCATTAAACAAAACAAATGAAATTCAACGAGTTTGGCCTCTTCGGGCCGTCCTGGGACGCCTCGCGGACCTCTCTTGGGGTCTCTTGGAGGTCCCCTGCGAGCCTCGAGAGCCGTCGGAAGGCTGACTTGGGCTGCTTGGGAGCGTCTTGGACCATCCTTTCGCATTCTGGGGACTCCTTGGAGTCGTCTTGGGCCCTCCTGGAGCGCTGTGGACGCTCCCTGGAACGCCCCGGGGAGCAGTACCGGGAGCGTTCCCGCGATGTCACAGGGAGGTGTGGCACCCGGGGCTGGGGGGGTATTCATTTATATGACATGTATGTTTGTATGCATATATGCATGTATGTATATATGTATGCATGCATGCATGCATGCATGTGTTATGTCTATGTCTACGTATATGTCTATATATATATACACACGTGTGTCTACGTTTATGTCTATGTCTATGTCGATGTCGATGCCGATGTCGATGCCGATGTCTATGTCTATGTCTATGCCTACGCCTATGCCAATGTCTATGCCTATGCCTATGTCTATGTCTATGTATATGTCTATGTCCATGTCCATGTCTATGTCTGTGTCTGTCTATGTATCTGTCTATGTATATGGATATGTCTATGTATATGCCTATGTAGATGTATATGTATATGGGTATGTATAGGTATATGTATACGTATGTGTGTATGTTTATGCTTATGAATTTGCATGTGTATGTGTAGATGTATGCATGCATGCATGCATGTATAGCTGTATGTATGGATGTATGTGTGTATGTATGTATGTATGTATGTATGTATGTATGTGCTTATGAATGTATGTAGCTATATATGCATAACTATTCATGTATATGGAAATGCGTGTATCGATGAACGTTCGTACATACACATGTGTAGGTGCGCGTTGATGTAATGTATGAACTTTGATGGTCATCACCAACAATCCCAGCCGCAACCGCCGCGGTGCTCAAACGCCGACGGGCTGCGACCTAAAAGCCTGCGACTAAGCTTCGGCCAATGCTGTGGGTGCTCTGGGTGTTCCGGGTGCTCTGGGTGCTCTGGGTGCCCCGGGTGCTTTGGGTGTTCCAGGTGCTCTGGGTGTCCCGGATGTCCTGGGTGCTCTGGGTGTCCTGGCCTGAGGCCGGAGAGGAGACTCGCCCCAGCAAGTCCGAAACGAAATCCAGCGCTCGACCCCAGCGCAACGGCATGGAGGCGCATGCGCACACCTCGGGAGGGCGGAGGGCGACCAGACCACAACACGTGTCCGAGAAACATATGTGGCGACGCTGGCGCCGCCAGCCGCGCGGTGGCAAATGCGGCGGCAGCAGCCGCGGCGCCAGGAGCGGCGGCGCGCGCCAGTGTCGCCAAACTCGACCTTCTTGGACCCAAATCTCTTCTCCTTGGATGCCGATGTCGGCTGCTTCTCGCCCTCCGAGGGATTCGAAGATACCTCGGCGCTTTCGAGCGAGCCCCATATCCGGTTGCTCTGCACCCGCGGCTCGGCAATGCCGTCAGCGTCATCTGCGCCTCAGTGCGCTATCGGTCACCCTCCCGCCCATTCGTCATTCTGCTTCAACTGGCCTTCTCTTGGTCCTGAGCAGGTTCCTGCTCATGCTGCTGCTCTTCCTCCACAATTTCCTCCTGCGTCCGCTGCAGCTCCTCCTCCTCCTCCTCCTCCTTCTCCTCCTCCTCTTGCACTTGCTCAGGTTCTCCTGTTGTCGTCGTCGTCTCCTTCTTCGCCTCCTCTTCCTACTGCCACCTCCTCCTCCACTTCCTCACCCGCTCCTCCTGCACTTTGCCCATCATCTTCTCTCTGTGATGTCTGTTGCGACCTGTCCGCATGTCAGCAAAGCGTGCAAGAATACCCAAGGCCCACAATTGTGGGTATGCATGGGGGGTATTCGTGCTGTCGGGGCTATTTTCGACCAGCAACAATCAAACGGATTGCGCGAGCGAGGACACACAACGGCGTGCTCCAAAGCCACTGCAACTCACCGCAGGCGCATACTTTCTTTCAAACGGATGTGGGTGTGTCGCGAATGCGTCGCTGGCGGGTCACGCGGGTGGGAACGAATAATTAATGGTGCTCTCATTCCCGGACAGAACTATAAGCTTTAAGTTGCCCCAAGACGACCCATCGGCTCCGAAAATGGCCTTCGAAGGCGTCAGACGGCCCCCAAGAATGCCCCAAATGCCCTGAGCGAGTCCCAAGACAATCCCAAGGCGGCCCCTCCCCAATGTTCCCCGAATGGTTTCTCCAACAGCAGGGGGAACACGCAATCCACTAGCGTGGCCGTGCTTCCGCTCGACATTTCACGACACATGCGCTTCAAGAGCTCAGGGAACGGCGGCGACTCTCCGTAAGCGCCTTCGAGAAGAATAATGAAACCAATGACAAAGATACCAAGCAGATAGATAAACCGAAACCATAAACAACATACCCAATCATTATAATCCCACCAGCTCTCTGGGCTTGGATGGTGTAGGGCGTTTCCTCGTCCAACCCCGTTCTGCCCCATTCGGGGAAGGGTTTGCACCTCCCCATGCTGAGACTCGGGTGCTATCAATAGGTTGGGAGGGCGGGCGTGGGTGAGCGAGGCGGCTTGCGTTTTGTGGATAACTTGATCGCTGCTCCATATTGGTTAACACCTCCTCCCCGACTCCACCAGCGACCAGCCAACACCCATGCCCTCCCCCCCACCACCCCTTGCCAAAAGACAACACAAAGTGCACTTTGCGGCAAAGTATTGGGTCATGTTCGGGGGGACCGCGAGCACTTTGTATTGCTTTGTCGACAGGGGCGGCGTGCGGACCAACAGATTGCCTACTGTGCGCAGGGCCACCATCCCTGCCAACGAAACCATGCAAACTGCATCTCGATGCTCTGGATCATGCGGTGGCACCCCGCGATCACTTTACATTGGCTTTTGACGAGGACGGTGGGGTGCTGGCATAGGGCCGATGTGTGTTCAAAATGTGCGCGGGCGCGGCGCACCTGGCACCACCAGAGCATGCTGCACACCTGCGCACGTTGAGCACGTGGCGCATCTGTCGCACCAGGCGTGCCTGGCACGCTTGGACCCCAGAGGCGCCTGGCGCGACTGGTGCGCGTGGCGCGCCTGACACGCGTGGCGCGACTCGGCCTAGCGTCACGCACCTCACTCCAGCGTCGCACAGCTGCGCATCCAAAGACGATCGCTGAATATGCGGAGCTTCGGGTACTATTTATGTGTTGGGAGGGCGGGCTGTGGTGAGCCAAACAGCTTGATATGGAAAAAAACTGGAGCCCTCCCCCATACCCCTCCCCTGGATCTGGCAGGGGGGAGCTGAATTGTTAGAGCGCCAAGGTTGGCCCAAGCAGGCTCCAAGAGGAGCAAGCAAGTCAGTGGTGGCCTCCCAAATGGCTCAGGATAGCGGAGAAAGCGCATTTCGCGGGCGCTTGCCTTGGGAACATTCGGCGGCGCGTTTCGAACGGGGGGGTGGGCCCCCCCCCAACACTCGGCGCCGGCGCCTGCGCTGGCCAGCAGTGCCGACGGCGGGGACGCAGCGACGATTGCCAAAAAGAACCCAAAGGCAGCAGAGGGAACACGCAAAATCGCCAAATCGAGCCCTCGCCCCACAGAGGCCACCGAGAGGCCCTGAGGAAGGTCCACGAGGCCTCACATATGCTCCTCAGACGCCCACGAGACCCTTCTGACGAGACCTCAAGAGGCATCATCCATTAAAACTCTGACTCGAAGCCAAAACACAGTGGCGGGAAGAGCCGAAGGCCTCACCACCACCACAAACAACCACACCACCACCACCACACAACCACTACCACCACAATCACCACAACCAACCACCACCACAACCACCACCATCACCACAAACCACAACACCACCACCACCACCAAAAACGCCACCGCCACCAGCACCACCACAACCCACCACGACCACAACCACAACCACAACACCACTTGCACCACAAACCACCACACCATTACCACCACCATCACCACCACCGCCACAACCACAACCATCACCACAAGCAACCACCGCCACCACCACCACGAACCACCACACCACCACCACCACCACCCACCACCCACCACCCACAACCACCACCAGCGCCGCTACCAGCAGCAGCAGCAGCACCACCACCACCACCACCACAGCCCACCACCACCACAACCACCAGAAACCACCACGCCACCACCACCACAACCACCACCATCACCACAAACCACAACACCACCAGCACCACAACACAAACTACCGCCAAGACCACCACCGCCATCATAACAACAAACCACCACACCACAACCACAAACCACCACCACCACAAACCACCACCACCACAAACCACCACCACCACCACAAACCGCCACCACACCACCACCAAACCACCGCCACCACCACAAACCACAACACCACCACCACCAGACACGCCACCACCACCAGCACCACCACCACCACCATCACAACCCACCACCACCACCACCACAGCCACCACCACAACCACCACGACCACCACCACCACCGCTACCACTACCACACCACCACAACCCACCACCACCACCACAAACCACCACACCACCACCACCACCACCACCAACCACCACCACAGCCACCACCACCACAACAAACCACCACCACCACCACCACAAACCCCCACAACCCACCACCACCACAACCACGACCACCACCACCACAACCACCACGAGAAACCACCACACCACTACCGCCACCACCACCACCACCTTAACCCACCACCACCACAACTACCACCACCACCACCACCAAAAACCACCGCACCACCACCACCACCGCGACCACCACCACAACAACCTGCCACCACAACCACCACAACAACCACCACCACCACCACCAACCACACCACCACCACCACCACCACCGCCATCACCACCACCACCACCACCACCACCACCACTGCCCACCACCACCACCATCACCTCAGAGAGGCCCGAAGAGACGCCCAAGAGGCGCCCGGGAGGCTGCACAAATGCCCTTCAGAAGCCCCGAGAGCCCTCCGACGAGACCCCAAGAGGCATCCATTAAGACTCTGACCCAAAACCAAGGCACGTTGGCGGAGCGTCGTCGTCGTCGTCGTCATCGTCGTCGCCGTCGTCCTCGTCGACCTCTCCGCCGCCGCCGCCCGCCGCCGCAGGCGCCGGCGCCGGCCCAGAAAAGGAAGTCGTCGTCCCCGCCGCCGCCGCCAGCCGTCGCCGACGCAGGCGCCGGCCTGAGGAGAGGGAGAAAGGAAAAGTAGGGGAGGAGGGGGAGGGGAGGGTGGCAAAGTTCGCGCGAAAACGGTTCGCCGTTCGCGCGAAAACGGTTCGCGCGAAAACTGCGGCCGTTCGAGCGAATTCCTTTCGGCGCGTGCGCGCGAAAAGGGATGAAGCGCTGCGGGGGACCGGGTATTTGGAGAGGTCGAACCTGGAAAAGCCCGAAATTCCAGTTCCCAGCTGTGTCCCTCTGTGTCCCTCTGTGTCCCTCTGTGTCCCTCTGTGTCCCTCTGTGTCCCTCTGTGACCCTCTGTGACCCTCTGTGTCCCTCTGTGTCTCCCTGTGTCCCTCTGTGTTTCTGTGTGTCCCTCCGTGTCCCTCCGTGTCCCTCCGTGTCCCTCTGTGCTTCTCTATGTCCCTATGTGTCCCTCTGTGTTTCTCTGTGTCCCTTTGCGTTCCTCTGTGTCCTTTTATGTTTCTCTGTGTCCCTCCGTGTCCCTCTGTGTCCCTATGTGTCGCTCTGTGTTTCTCTGTGTCCCTCTGTGTCCCGCTGTGTCCCTCTGTGTCCCTATATGTCCCTCTGTGTCCCTCTGTGCTTCTCTGTGTCCCTATGTGTCCCCCTGTGTTTCTCTGTGTCCCTTTGTGCTCCTTTGTGTCCCTTTGTGTTCCTCTGTGTTCCTCTGTGTCCCTCTGTGTCCCCCTCTGTGCTTCTCTGTGTCCATATGTGCCCCTCTGTGTTTCTCTGTGTCCCTTTGTGTTCCTTTGTGTGTCCTTTTGTGTTTTTCTGTGTTTCTCTGTGTCCCTCCGTGTCCCTCTGTGTCCCTCTGTGTCTCTATGTGTCCCTCTGTGTCCCTCCGTGCTTCCATGTGTGAATATGTGTCCCTCTTTGTCCCTCTGTGTCCCTCTGTGTTTCTCTGTGTCCCTCTGTGCTTCTCTGTGTCTCTCTGTGTCTCTCTGTGTCCCTTTGTGTCTCTCTGTGTCCCTTTGTGTCTCTCCGTGTCTCTCTGTGTCCCTCTGTGCTTCGCTGTGTTTCTCCGTGTTTCTCTGTGTCCCTTTGTGTTCCTCTGTGTTCTTTTGTGCTTCTCTGTGTTTCTCTGTGTCCCTCCGTGTCTCTCTGAGTCTCTCTGTGTCCCTCTGTGTCCCTCTGTGTCCCTCTGTGTCCCGCTGTGTCCTTCTGTGTCCCTCTGTGTCCCCTTGTGTCCCCCAGTGCCCCCCTGTGTCCCTTTGTGTCCCCCTGAGTCTACCTGCGTGTATCCACGTAGTTTTCGCTCGTTGCGTTTTCGCTTGAACGAACCAGCTTTTCGCTTGAACGAGCATCTTTTCGCTTGAACGAAATACCCTCGGACTCTGTGAGCCACCCCCCTCCCCAGGTCTTCACGCAAGCGCTGCGCCAAGACAGGGGGGACGCGATGCAGCACCGAGACGACGGCGGACCAGTCGATCGCCTCTGCATCCGCCCCGAACCAGCGGTGAAGACGGGTGGCGAGGCGGC
Source organism: Prorocentrum cordatum (assembly GCA_963575745.1). Taxonomy (NCBI): domain Eukaryota; class Dinophyceae; order Prorocentrales; family Prorocentraceae; genus Prorocentrum; species Prorocentrum cordatum. The sequence goes on along the minus strand of CAUYUJ010020571.1, from coordinate 251,672 downwards.
ACTGCACCCGAGGAGGGGAGGGGCAGAGGTGCGAGAGGAACGACTCGCACAATGCAGTCTGCGGGCGCAACTTGCGTGACCGGGTCGCGCTGTCTCCATGCATCCTCGCCGCAACCATCGCCTAGAGGAGGGGGGGAAGGAGGAGGGGGAGGAGAAAGAGAGGGAGGAGGAGGAGGAGGAGGAGGAGGAGGAGGAGGAGGAGGAGGAGGAGGAGGAGGAGGAGGAGGGGGAGGGGGAGGGGAAGAGGAGGAGGAGGAAATGAAGAATGAGGTGGGAATCGGAAAAGGAAGAGGGGGAGGCCCAGGATGGGGGAGGGGGGATGGATGAGGGTCGGGCAAAAGGGGGAGGGAGCGGAGGAGCAGCGTGAGGGTTCCCCAAAACTACCGGGGCCCGCGCCCGAGGCCGGCGGATGCGGAGCCACGGTCACGCTCACGGGGGAGATCAGCATCTCTGCGAGCGGCAACCAGGCCACCTGGGCCGTAAGTCAATGGTTTTGCCGCTTGGGCGGAGGCGAGGGGGGGAGGGGGGGGGAGAGGGGGAGGGGGACAAGCTAGGTGCGCTCGCGTCATATCTGACGTCCTACCCCTCCCTCCCATCCCTTACCATGGCGCTGATTTTCTCTATCCGCGGACGCGTGTCGTAGCGGACCTGTGGCTCCGCGCGCGCGTGCGTAGTGGGTGGTGGTGCGTGCGTGCGTGCGTGCGTGTGTGCGTGGTTGTGGTGGTGGTGGTGGTGGTGGTGGTGGTGGTGGTGGTGGTGGTGGTGGTGGTGGTGCTGGTGGTGGTGGTGGTGGTGGTGGTGGTGGTGGTGGTGGTGGTGGTGGTGGCTGGTGGTGGTGGTGGTGGTGGGTGGTGGTGGGTGGTGGTGGTGGTGGTGGTGTGGTGGTGGTGGTGGTGCTGGTGGTGGTGGTGGTGCTGGTGGTGGTGGTGTTGGTACTGGTGCTGGTGCTGGTGGTGGTGGTGGTGGTGGTGGTGGTGGTGGTGGTGGTGGTGGTGGTGGTGGTGGCGGTGCGGCGTGGTGGTGGCGGGCGGATGGGCGCGCGAGAAAAAGGCCCGCGCTGGGGCGAGAACGCCATCCTGAACGACGGAGGCCAAACACCGATCCGAAAATGAGGCCCACGCTGCAGCGGGAGCACGATTCGGAACGATTCGGGAGCAGAAATGAGGCCGGCGCCTCAACGAGAGCAGCATTTTGAGAAAAAATGACGCCGGCGCCTCAGCGAGAGTCGTTTCCCGGGATTTTTCGGGCATCCTGTGTGTAAAAAACAGTACGCGGAGGGTGCGCGGCTATCACCTGGACGCCATCAGGGGAAGGATTCGGGAGCAGAAATGAGGCCAGCGCCTCAACGAGAGCAGCAGTTTGGGAAAAAATGACGCCGGCGCGAGAGCAGCATTTTGAGAAAAAATGACGCCGGCGCCTCAGCGAGAGTCGTTTCCCGGGATTTTTCGGGCATCCTGTGTGTAAAAAAACAGTACGCGGAGGGTGCGCGGCTATCACCCGGACGCCATCAGGGGAAGAGGGAGAGTATATTCATATTGAGTAATTGTAGAGGAGGAGGAGGAGGAGGAGGAGGAGGAGGAGGAGGTCGAGCGTGCCCAAAGGGGTTCCTCTGTCCGCAGACCCTCAGAGAATCAGCCGCCTGCACAGCAGGTAATGAATGACAGCGAAGCAGTACAGATAAACAGGATAGTACACTATGGGTTGATGGAATAGAAGACGAGCCAGAACCCGAAGAGGACCCGCCGCCCCAGTAAAGGAAGCGTGGACCAGGTGCTCAATCGATGTCTGGTTCAGGAATCTCGGTATCCGAATCTGCCAGCAACTCAACAAGCAGCTGGCCATAAATTTCTTACATCTGCACCTTAATAACACGACCCTCAAACATAATATGGTTGCTGGGCTTCGAAACCGCTGCTATCCTCTGAGGTTGAGTAGATGCAGCAGCCACGGGACGCGGAGTTTCCACATCCTCTTCAGAGATACAGCCCTCAGGGCGAATGAAGACACAGTCCTTGCGGTAGCATCTACGCTCGCACTTGCCGAACCGCGGTGCCGAGGACGATGGTGAGGACAGCGAGGTCGGACCACGGCTGGATGAACTTTCCAAGTCGTATACTTTAATGTCGAGCTCACGCACGCGCTCAGCAACCCTCGCGACGATGGGCTGGAACTGGCCCACGAACGCCGTGGCAGAGGATTCGACGATGCGCGGCAATGCCTGCTGGACCTGCGCAGCCGCAACAGATTTGATGATACCTGGGAGAATGTCTTTCATAAGCTCATCCGCATAAGCTCGAGTTCGTGCGCCCACCTCCAGCACCTAGGCATCAATGTACTGACTCACAGAATCCAGCGCCGCGCCCTCGTGAGGATCTTCCTTGCCGGCACCTGGCGCCCTCGACCTCGAAGCCCGTGCTGCCAGAGGCTGCCGAGGTGGAGGCCACAACCGCGTCCTCTTTCTCATCCAACATGCCGCGCAGCATGGCGATAGACCCATTTTGACTCTCAACCAGGTGTTGATAAGATGCCAGCTGCTGATCCTAAGTGGATTGCGCCAGCGACAGAATGCCAGGGACTGAGAGAATTACCATCGACAAGGTGCCAGAGATGACCGCGCCACCGCCTGCATGAGAAACATGATGAAAAGGGCATCGTAAATATAGACGCCTCCTTGCGCAAGACAGAGCGTGACATTCGAGGCTGATCGTACTGCGGTGCACAAACAGGTACAAACCCATCAAATTCAGGAGAAGAAGCTTCGAGTATCGATTCCAACTCTGCGAGGAATTGCGACTCCAACATCTCGGTTGAATGCCAAAGAAACAAATGTGAAATGACAATGTGTTGAAGTCGACGTCGGAACGCCGTGGGGAACTCCTTTCGATTCGAATTCACAGTTTGCTTGAGACCAGAACCGTGTTGCCGCGCGGCCGACGAAATCAACCGCAGTGCGCAACTGGCCAGGCAGGACACTTGCCCGCACGCCGCGTCCATGGAGGCAGATGCTACACCAAGTTTGATACCTGCACATTACACGAAGCCACCGGGAAATGACTGCGCAAGAGACATAGCAACGCTGGCTTGAGCTAAGCTGAGCAAAAGAAACCCGTATTGCGCCACAGTGGCTACGGAGAAGGAGGAGGAGAAATAACGCAAATGGGTAAATAAAGGATCTGTGAGGGGCGGATGGAATAATGAAGGGGGGGTGAGGCCGAAGAAGGAAGGAAGCAACAGAGGAAGGATGGACACAGAGGAGGGATGGTGAGGAGGAGCAGGGAGGGACGAAGGGAGGGAGGGAGGGAGAGAGACAGAGAGAGAGAGAGAAAGAGAGGGAGGAGGATGAGGAAGAGGACAACACCTTTTCCATTCCCCTGCGCGCTGGTGCCTGCGACCCAGACGCTTCAAACGCGGCGCCACGCGCAATGCCGAGCGCGGCTGCACCCCACGAGTGGGCACCAACACGGGCGAGTGCTATCCGAGACCCGGGAGGAACCACGGAAGGCACGCGCCCCACCCCCGCAGGGACGGCTGGACCCCAGAAAGCTGGAGAACCGGAGAGCCCGAGGCCCAAGAGGCGAGCCCAGATGCCCCACGGAAGCGAACGCCCCCAGACCCAGGAAACCCAGGAAGCCCAGGACCCTGGAGCCCCAGAGGGAAATGGTAGCCAACCTGTGCTCCGAAACGGGCTTCGGCAGCTGCAAGGTCCAGGCTCGGCCAGTGCGCCGAATCCGTGCGAGGAGTCGGGAAGGTGCGAGAAGGACAAGGCGGAAGTTCTTTTGTGCCCCGCCGGTGGACGCCGAACAAGCCAGCTGCAGCGGTGCACTAAGCAGCGCTCCCACTCTCGTGAGTGAGGAAACCCAAATCTCGGAGAGCCCAGTTCTCTAAGACCGCCCCCTTGCTCCCAATGCGGGGACGGAGGCCACGTTCAAAACGGCTCCGCCGCTCCTTGCCCATCTTGTCAAGGAAAGAACCAGGGCGCTGGGCAGGGCAATTCTGTGTCGCCCACGCGGCTGCAAACTGAGCATGCTGTGCGCACTGCACGCAGCACATCACGAAGTCAGCTTGCTCTGGCGGTTTGCATTTCGGGTCGACCACCGCATCCCACAACACATGCGAGGCGGAAGGAGGGGTGATCAAGTCAGGGAGGAGGAGGGAGGGAGTGAGAGAGGGAGGGGCGAGGATAACGGCGAGGACACTTCTGAGGGCGAGCAGGGTGGCCCTTTGCTCTCGTCGTCCTTCTCGTCATGCCTTCTCCTCCGCCTCCGCCCTCGGCATCCTCCTCCTGCTCGCCCCTCTCGCTCTTCCATGTGTCTTCCTGGTCGTCGCCGTCCTCCTCCCATCCCCCCCCTTCCTCGCTCTGCGTCACCCCCTTTCTCGTCATCCTTGCCCTCCTCCTTTCTTATCCTTCTCCTGCCGCAATCCAACCTGGCCGCCACCGCCGCTACCGCCGTCGTTACCGCTTTCACCGTCACGCGCGTCTAATCGCTGGCGCTCGCCGACGCTGTCGCCAATACGCGTGGCCATCGCTGCCGCTGCTGCCGCCTCCACCCCCCCCCCCGCCCCTGCCCCGGCGGCGGAGGTGCTGAGGGCGGCGGTGGCTACGGTGGCGATGGCCATTGCGGTTGCTATCGTTATTTATGGTCATCCCCCGCCTCCCGCTTCTCCTCCTCGTCTTCCTGTTCTCGCTCCTGGTCACACTCACATCCTTGCTCCCTGCTCTTGCTGCTGCTCCTCCTCGTCGTCCGACTCCTCTCTGGGAATGGTTGCCCATCATGGTATGGTCATGGCCCATGACTGCCAGCCGTTTCAATGAAGCTCCTGCTGGGGCGTTTCCCTCCTCCTCCTCCTCCTCCTCCTGCTCCTCCTCCTCCTCCTCCTCCCCCTCGCCGTGCACCTCATCGCAATCCTACCACGCACTGACAACTTTCTTGCTTCTTGGGTATTATCGCCCTCCTCTCCTCCTCCTCCTCCTCCTCCTCCTCCCTCCTCCTCCTCCTCCTCCTCCTCCGTCTTCCTTCACCGTCTCCTGTCTCTCCTCCTTCTGCAGCTGCCGCTCCTCCTCCTCCTATTATATTATCCTCATCCCCCCTTCTTCCTCATCCCTTCTCTCTCTCTTCCCTCCCTTCTTACAGTCATCCCTCCCCCTTCCCGCTCACTCCTTCTCCTCCTCCGCCGCCTCCGCCTCGTCCTCCTCACGTCTACGCTTCGTCCTTCCAATCCTCCCTGCTCCTGCTTGTGCTGCTGCCGGCTCCTCCTGCCTGTTCATCCTTCCTGTTCCCCATCCCCTCTCCCTCTTCATCCTGGTGCCTCTGTCCTTGTCCAGTTCATCCCTCCCTCGCATGTTCATGCCCCTTCCATCCTCAGCATCCTTGTCCTGCTCCTCCCCCTTCCGCCTTCCCCCCCGTCGTCTACTAGATCTCCTTATACATGAACAGGGCGCGACCCCGATAAGGGGTAACCTTCCTAAGCAGGTAACTACTAAGCAAGGACGACATTACTTTGTATTGCTGGGCATTGCTTGGCATTGATTTGCCTTGCTTGGCGTTGCTTGGCATTTCATGTTATCGTGTTGAATTGCTTGGCGTTGCTTGCCATTGCTTTGCATAGCTTTGGGACGCTTGGCATTGCGTTGCCTTGCTTGGCATTGGTTTGCATTGCTTAACACTGTTTGTCACTGCCTGGCATTATTGCTTGGCCTTGCTTGACATTGCCTGGCACTACCTTGTATTGCTTGGCATTGATTTGCATAGGTAGTCAGTGCTTGGTATTGCTTCGCGTTGCTTGTCGCTGCTTCACATTGATAGACGGCACGAAATAAATACCAAGGAACCCGAAGAAGACAGCCAAATAACAAGATCAAACAATCCGAGGATGGCAGCCAAGAAACAGGCCCATGCAGCAACACGAGGAAGGCAATCAAACTACACGACCAAACAGCCTGAAGAAACCAATCAAGAAACAAAAACCATCACCCCGGGGAAGAAGCAACCCGGGAAAAGCCGGCTGGCCGGGCCAGGCACCCATCGGTTTTTTTTAGCAAGGACGAGCCCCCGAGGCAAAGCCGAGTCGGGGTACAACTCTTCTCTGTCGCAACGCAAGACGCATCCGTATGCCGGTCCAGGCGTGCTGGTGCCGAGTTCCTCACAACTTGCTATCCCAGAGCTGGATGGCTGCATCAACTACAGTGATGGTGGCCAGACTCTTTTCAAAATGCGGCTCTCGCCTTAGCGCAATCACATTCGTCGTAACACATGCAGCATTTACATGGATGGAGGCCAGGTTCTGTTCAACCCGTGGCCCTCGCCAAACAGCCATGCACGCTCGTCTTAACAAATGCAACGGCTACACAGATGGAGGCTGGCATGTTTTCGAAATGGGGCTCTCGCCTGAGACTTTCTCAAACATACCACAACGAGTATAACGTTGTGCAACAGATACACAGATGGAGGGAGGTTCCTTTTCAAAATGGGGCACCCACCTGAGACTTCGAAAGTCGGCGGCGAGCGAGGGAGGGAAATGAGAAGGAGGCCTTCTCAGAAGGCGGCGGGAGTTCTGAGGAGCTCTGGCTCCTTCTGAAAGGTGTTCTGTGTCTTCGGGAAGGTTTGGGAAACTTCTCAGAAGGACGGGGGACTCCTGAAGCTTCTGAGAAGGCCCGCCCCCTCTTACTTCCCCCTCCCCCAGGCTCGCGAGAGAAATTGAATGACCATGCGCGAGAAATCGCGCAACAGCGCAACAGCTGTACGGATGGAGAGGACAGCTCCTCTTCGAAGCGGGACTGTTGCTGGGCGCTTCTGCTGTCTTTCATAACCCGCCTTGCTGCAGTCCTTACAGCTCGGAAGATGGATGGCAACTTCTCTCAAACGGAGCTCCCGCCTGAATTGCGGGCCCATGTGCAACTCGTTTTTCAAGGGGGGCGCTTTGCGCGGCGGAATAGAGAAGGGAGCTTGGGACGGGTGGGTGTACTGCAACATCGTTGATACATCTTGGGTCAAGTGTGATCTTCCTGACAGTTCCCCTCACCCTCTTCTGTCTCGTCCACCTTGCCCTTCTCCTCATCCTCCCAGCCCCTCAACCAGCAGGCCACGAAACCGCCCTCCAGGCCTTCGACATCGTTTGATGAGTGGTGACCCGCTTGCAGATCCCGGGCGGTCCTGCCGATGACCGCCAAACGAACCTGGTGTTCAGGAAGTAAATGCGCGAAATCCTCGATGCTAGATCGCGCCACCTGGGCATGCCGTGCACCACATCTCACGGCCATGGAGGCACGATGCCCGATCTGCAAGTGCTTCCCACCCTCGACGGTAAATTCGGCTCTGCGTGATCCTGCCATCGTCATCCCCTCGTCCTGATCCTCCCTGAAGCTGCCTTGCCTCCCCATCATGCTAATCCACGTTCGCGCCACCTCGTCGAGAAGAGCTTGGGTACACCGACAACTGAATACCGAACGTTCGCAAATCCCCATGCGTGCTGCACGTCGGTCGAAGATTGGGACTTAGCGGGAACGCGACGGTGTCACGGCGCATATCCAACCAATCAACCTAGGACGCGATCGCACTTAGACAGAAAAGGTGTCATCGTGCCGTCCTCTTCTCTTGCCTCCTCCGATTTCTCCTTCCTCTCCATGTCCCCCCTCCTACGCCCTTCTCTCCCACCTCCTGCCTCCTCCCAGTCCCGCTGCACTCCTTCCTGCTCCATCCTACCTCATACCACCTCCTTCCTTCCTTGGCCCACGTATACTTGTACTCATGGCTGGCCCAACATCCTTCCTCTCTTCAGTCAGAGTGAGGGGGCCGAACGATCATTCACTGTCCCTGGGTGCGTGGCTGAAGTGAGGTTCCGCGGTGCGGATTGCTGTTGCGGTGTTGTTGTTTGTTGCTGCTGTTGTTGATGTTGTTGGTGTTGTTGTTGTTTGTGATGTTGTTTGTTTGTGTTGTTGGTGTTGTGTTTGTTGTTGCGGTTGCCGTTGTTACTGATGTTGTTGAAGCTTCACTTCGAACTAATAATCATAATAATAGATCACCCCTGTGGTAACCTTTGTATTTGTTCAATTAAACTGCTCCTCCCAGGGCTCGCACCCTGATTTTGACAAGGGCAAGCTGGGTGTCACCAAACTGGGTTGTTGGCCCCCGAGTTACAGCAACAACGGCTCCCGCCTAAAAAATCCTCACCATTTCTTGAGGAAGTGATGTCTCGCGCGGGATTTCATCACAATGTATGCAGGAATCGCGCTCTCGCGTGGGACTTCCTCGCAATTTATTCAAACGCCGCGCCCTCGACACTCAAGAATCACGCTCTCGCATTGGTCTTTCGCACGATTCACTTGGGAATCGCGCTATCGCGCGAGACCTCCTCGCGAATCATGCAGGACTCACGCTTCAGCAGCCCTCCTGCCCGACCTGGCCGCCTGGGCCCGCTCTCCCGACCCGCCCGCTAGGGTCTGCCCGCCCGGTCTGCCCGTCTGGTTCTGCCACGTGCTTTCTGCTCCTAACCCCTCTCGTGCTAATCCCACCAGCCCTCTGGGCGTAGGTGGTCTGGGGGAGTTCCTCTTCCAACCACCTTCTTCCCCTTCGGAAAAGGGCTTACCATTGTTCCTTATTAATATACACCCCTTCCCCCACCCGGCAGGCGGCCAACCCGGAACGATGACAACCCCATGAGGGCCACCCCCCACCATCCCTGTTAAAAACTTATACGAAACGCACTCAGCCTCCCCCGCGAACATTTTGTCGGAGGTGAGGGGGTGAGATCGAAGTGGAACGGAGAGCCCCCCTACCGGGAAATCGGTTTCGGTTTCGTGTTCGTGCGTGCCGTGCGTGCGGGCGAAGCGAAACTGCGTGGGCGGGCGAGAAGAAACTCTCCTCTGGCTGAGGCGCGGCCGGACAAAATGTTTCCTGTCCGGGGGCCGGTGGCGCGCGGTGTCCCGCCGGTGTCCCGCCGGTGTCCCGGCTGAGGCGCGGCCGGACAAAATGCTTATTGTCCGGGGGCCGGTGGCGCGCGGTGTCCCGCTGGTGTCCCGCCGGTGTCCCGTCGGTGTCCCGATGATGATGATGATGATGGTGGTGATGATGATGGTGGTGATGGTGGTGATGATGGTGTCCCGATGACGATGATGATTATGGTGTTGACGATGTTGATGACCCAGCCGCGACCCATCCGCGACCCAGCCGCGACCCATCCTGCGACCCAGCCGCGACCCATCCGCGCACCACCCCGCGCCCGCCCCCTCTTATCCGCAACTGCGGGGTGCTACAGATTCCCTTCCTCCTGCTCCTACGCTTCTCCCGCCTCCTCACTCTACTCCTCCGCCTGCAATATGCGTTGATTTGTTCTGACATGTGCCGCAGGCAGTGGAAGCCGAAGCCCTGCCAACGTGTGTGTCGACACAGAGACATGGTTGACAACTTGGAATGACGCATGCACAAGTCGGCACATTGTTCCCCTCCTCAATCCACTCATGCTCGCCATGCTGCTGATCCTCATCGCCTTCCTCCTGCTGCCCCTACTGCTCGGGCTGCTGCTGCTCTTCCTCACACTGGCTTCGGTGCTGCTGTTGATCAAAGTGCTGCCCTTCCAGCTACTGACCCTGCTCAACTTCCTCGTTGTCATACCCCTCAACTCGCCCCCGGCCCATGTAAGGACCTCGGAGGAGCTGATCTCCAAGCAGACATGATGCCGAGATACCAACAAGCTCAACGAGCTTCTGTTCGAGTGAAGCACCCAGAAACAAGCTTCTAGAAACAAGGGCCTTGGCACGTCCGTCTGTTTGTTGGAAGGCCCCAAGAGGAGGAAAGGACGATGTCGGATGATGGATGAGGTGGACGGGGGAGGAGACATGGTGAGGGTCATGCAACTGGAGAACAATGCCTCCTCTTATGTTGCTCCCATCGCACTTAAGGACCACATCCCCAGAATAATTTCGAGCACCTGGTAAAGTGTCGAAACAGTGTCGGACGAGTGCATCCCAGGGCCCAACACGTGAAAACCTTCCAATTTCGGTGCGTTTTTCTGGTGCTCGAAAGTCTTTCTGGTTACCAAGGCTAAAGAAGGTTGGAACATCATAAGCCTCGTCATTCCTGCCTGTTCCAAAATTATCCATGCTGGTTCAAACGCAACTAACGCTCCATGGGAGGACTTCAGCAAGAAGACGAGGAGCTGGGGCCGACACTCGAGAACTGCTTACTTGACCCCCAGGCCCTGTACTGCAACCGTCTGGCCTGGCCACAGCGACGCTAGGGGCGCGACCGATGCTTGATAGCATCGACGGTGCGCACGTGAATACGCAAGCTCCCTGTGAGCCGCTTTGCTCCTCCGAAACCAGCTGCTTTCGATCGGGAGGATGGTACGGGCAGGAAGGAGCTAAACGTAAGCGAGGGTGGACCATACCGGACCAACTTCACAGCCAACAGTACAATCGGCTTAGCTCGTCCTGTCGGGTCAAGGATCTAAGCTCAGTGGAAGTCCAGCTCGTCTCGCGGAGTGTGCAATTCAGGAACAGAGCCATTGGAAGTTCAGCCTCAACGGCGATGATCACATTATCGTGAAACGCATGGCGGGTTCCAGAAACCCTGAATCCAAAAATGTGGTCATCTCTTGGGAGGCCGATTTTTACTTCCGCCGACTTCCGCCAGCTTCCGCCCGCGGAGCCGCCGCCGTTTTACTTCCGCCGGCCTTCCGCCGCCTTCCGCCGAGGAAGACATGGCAACCCTTTTCGATCCTCGAATCGAAGGCAAGGCCCTTTCTGGAACGCCTTACATGCTGGGAGCCAAGTCCATCCGCACTCGTGCATCAACAACGCCCTTGCGTCAACGAGTGTTCTGCCTTCTCCTCCCATCCGTGCTGCCCGTGCCACGCTCTGGCGAGAACACCGCCCGAAACCGAGTCGGGCAGAGGGGCGCCAGAAAAGGGAAGGAGAATGGAGAGGAAGAGGAGCGTGAGGAGACGATCTGAGGATGCAGAGGGGGCAGAAAAGGGAGCGAATGGAGAGGAAGAGGAGCAGAATGGAGAGGAAGAGGAGCGAATGGAGAGGAAGAGGGGCAGAAAGGGGCAGAGGAGCAGAATGGAGAGGAAGAGGAGCGAATGGAGAGGAAGAGGAGCAGAGGGGCACCAGAAAAGGGAAGGAGAATGGAGAGGAAGAGGGTCGGGGATCTACTGACCCGGGTCAATCCAAGCCCGTGCGAGTCAGGCCATGCAGGATCCTGCAAGATCCTGCAAGGTCCTGCAAGATCCTGCAGGATCCTGCGCGCCAGCCCAGGTCAATGCAACCCTGGCTCTGCAGGATCCTCCAAGATCGGGCGCTCTGGCTGAACCCCGTTTGCATCGACCCCCGTCGCAACGCTCCCGAGAAAATATCCGCCGACCCCCGCTTGCCGGGGGTGAAAAGGCGTGTGCGACATTTGGCTGTCCCCCTACTCCTTTCCCCACTCCCGTGAACTTCAAAATCCCGTTAGACGGAGGCCGGAGGGATCAACGAGCTCCCTGGCGAAAGGGGGGGGCAATTGGTCCACGAATTCCCCGGCGCACCTCCCTGGCCCTCGGAAGCCTCCCAATTCGCCCACGGCGGCCTTCAAGATACTCGAGATGCCGTTCCAAGTGGCTCAAGAAGGGCTGCAACCTGCCGGAAAGGCCTCCAGAATCCATAATATATATATGTATATATATATGTATGTATATATACATATATATAGCCCTCTTTCCTCGCGCCATGGCCACCCCTCTGAGAGGGCAATATGTGTGCGAGTTGGAAGGCTACCCACAGCTGGAGCTGAGCAACGAGCGCACTAAGACAAGGGAATACATTCGAACACTCTGTCAACTCCCACTGTCGAGTCGAAGCAAGGGGCGGGTGAAAAAGAGCAGCGGAAAGCGTTAGCTCGTAAGAAATGGGAGGGAACTTGAGCGAAGCCAGTTGCGGAACAACGAGATGCGGCCAAATCTGCGAGGCTGAAGCTCCAAGATCAATGTACAAGTACCGTCAGATCTCTAGCCCTCTTTCCTCGCGCCATGGCCACCCCTCTGAGAGGGCAATATGTGTGCGAGTGGGAAGGCTACCCACAGCTGGAGCTGAGCAACGAGCGCACTAAGACAAGGGAATGCATTCGAACACTCTGTCAACTCCAAGCTGAGACCGCACCAAAGTCGAACCATGGCCCGCCGTTCAATCAAGACCCCTTCTGATACAATTTACTTCACAGGCAATCATTGAGGCACGAAACTGATTGACTAAGCGCTTGCACAGCGAGCGCGGGTAGGGCTCAGCCGTCTTGGTGAGCCACTTCCCATCAGGCCCTTTTCCGTGCAGCACCACATGCTTCTGGCCAGTGCGATCGCACTTGTGTTGATTCTGGGCACTGTGACACACGCGCGCGGCAGGGGGAATATCGATATGCACATGCAGAAGCCGAGTCCTCTTTCGCCATGCCATTCCATCCACACAGAAGTCCGCGGCGGTTTCTCCCACTTCCTTGCGAGCCCTAACCGATGAAATGAAAGGCGTGAGCCACAAGCGAGACGAGGCTGGATTCTCGAGCACTGCAGGCACACCGCGCGACAGGCAACAGGCTATAACTTTTGCTGAAAAACGGCACAGCTCATTGGCAACGTCTACCTTTACTTGGTCGGCCTCTGAAAGTCCTGGGGGGCCCAGAGGCAGGTCATCTGACCTAAGTCGCGGCGGCCTGGCGCCAGAGTCGCGCGCCCGGGAGAAGGTCGCGCACGGCGCCCCGAGCCATGCCGCGCGGCAACAGCCCGAGCGGATCCAGCCCAGGATGCGCCGTTGGGCGGAGCGGCTGCTGAGGTCGCGGGAGCAGTGGTGGCTGACGTCAATCTCGAAGATCGGCAAGCCCCGCGGCGGCCGCTGCCTCCAGCAGTGGCTGAACCTCCCGCCCCCGGAGAAGATCTCCAGCGCGAAGCCCTCTCTGCCCGCTACTCGCGGTATGTCCGCGAGAGGCACGCGCCAAGCGTGCGCTCGGCCTCCAGCGCGGCGTTCAGCTCCTTGGGCGTCAGCGACCTCAGCACCTGGTTCACGCGCCCGCCTTTCTCGTACCACTTGACCGATCGCAGGCTGTGCCACCTGCCTCGGCGCATGAGGCCCTCGGTGCTCCGGAACTCGGTCAGCGCCTCGTGCAAAGCCCCGCCGTGCCTCAGCTGGTACAGCGTGGGGGCGACGAGGCTGGGGAACAATAGCCTTGTGGCGGACCTCACGGCCTCCTGCCACTGGGCGGAGCGCAGCGGGAAGAGGGGCCTTCACTCCGCCACGGTTTTCTGCAAGCTCACCAGCATCGGCACCACCAGCTCGAACTCGGGGTTGTCGAACACCATGCGCTCGTCCTGCGCCCCCACTTTCGAGGGTCAGACCCTTCTCGTGCGGGTGGAGCACCACGGGCCACTTGCGGCGATTCGGTGTCCCTCCGCTCACTGGCGCCACTAAGCAGCCGCCTGCCAGCCTCAGCGTCTCCGCCGGCCGCAGCAGCAGCAGCACGAAGGCCGTGGACGTCGCTCCTGCGGCCGCCAGCTGCCCCCGCGCCAGAATCTCCTTCACCAGACCGGCAGTCGCAGGCCAGGGCAGCGGCAAGCGAGAGCTGGCAGGGTTGTGCCGTCTCCAACCCTGGAGCGCCCGTCGCGATCGCCGAAGCTCGGGCGCGCCTCGGGGCACCCCCGGGAGCAGATGGCACAGCGCCGCCAGCATCTTGGTTCCCGTCGCCAGCGGCTCGCCCTCGAAGAACTGCTCGTTCAGCCACGCCACCAGCGCGCCGTCGGCGTCCGCCGGAGTCTTCAGGCTCATCCCCTTCTTGGAGGCCCAACGCACGAAGCAGCTGAACCGATTGCGGTAGTCCTTCTGCGTGAGAGGGCCCAGCCCACCGCCTCTTCCTCCAGCACGGTCAGCGGGCGAGACCCGAGCGGCACGCCGCGCTCCAGCTGCGTCAGCTCCTGCCCCAGCAGCGCCTGCCGCCGCCCGGCGGCGGCAACCCCGCGGCTGGCGCCTGCGCGATGGTGTGCTGCCGCGCTCGCGCTCGCCTGCGAGCTGGCGCTGGCCCGGCGCCGCCGCTGCCTCGCCCGCTGCTGCGCCTGGCCCGCCTGCCTCTTCACCAGAGCACTGCACGTTGGGAAGCTCGAGCCGAGGCGGCGGCCCGAGGACAAATGGGTCGCCTCCACCGCCTAGGATGAAGCCGCCAGTGATGGGGTCCACGAGCTCGAAGCCGCCGCCGTCGGGACAGCCGCCAGGCCTCCAAGCCGCCGCGCGCTCGGGCCGCGGCTGAGCATCCCGACAGGCAGCGGCGCTACGCTCCTCTGAGCCGCGCGAGGCTCCGTCCGCCGCGTTCCTCTCGGAGGAGATCCAGCGCGCGTGAACCGCGGCGAAGCTGGCCAAGCACAGGGCGGCCCACTGCCTAAGGCAGCGCGCCATCGCCCGACTCGAGCTCCGACCTTTGGTAATCCCGAGCACAACGGCCCGTAGCGTCACTGAGCACGAGATGTCGACAGCCCACGGCTTTGCTGCCCCGCAGAATGTGACGCAGCGCCCAAACACCAGCCCGAGCCTCCAAGATCACCTGGTCGCCCGAGACGCTCCAAGGTCTACTCATCACACGCCTCCAGCAGCCTCCCCAGACAGACCTGGGCACCGCAGGCACCCCTCGAAGTTATCCTTGCTCTTGTCCCCAGACTCCCTCATCATCTCGTGGGCGTGCCCGTTGCTCCCCGCACTTCGTAAACCTCCACCCATCAGAATAACGTCCCGCGTATTTGATCGCACCAATGTCGCATCGTCGTTCCATAACCCCGTAGCCCCACTCGCTCGCGTCGAAAACCGTCACCTTGGGGCCCCACGTCATATTGAGCTCTCTAGAGGCCAGGGGTACCAGATGACTCACCCACTCCAGCTCATCCCTCACAGAATCCCAAAGAGGTGTTACTCGGACAGGATGACGATCGATAAAGGCATACACGGTGTGCAAGACCGATAGGATGGGACGTCGCAACAGAACGCGAAAGGTAAAATGACCAACGATGCTTCTCAACTGGGAACCGCTCGCTCGTCCTCTGCGCAGGATCTCGCGCAGGCCGAGAATGAGCCGCCAGGCCGTTCGTGGAGCTATCCCCACTGCAGGCCGCAGCTCGTCAAAGTGCCAGCCAAGCGCATCTCCGCCTCGACTGCAAGTGACTGGATGCACGCCAGGCCCGTCAGCCTCAAGAACGGCGCCGACCTCAGTGGCCAGCCGGCGGCCCTCTTCTCTGTCCGTCCCGAGCGCCACGAAGTTATCTACGTACTCGGTGTGGACGCAGCCCTGAGTAACCACAGGGGCAGGCCGCCCGTCCACCAGTCTGTTGTCCGCACCCACGCCGGTGACCCTCTCGGCTACCGCCTCGTGGAGCGCCTGGCAGACGTACAGCGCCCCTTGAAGCCCATGGGCAGCGCGCTCAGCACCGGCACGACCCTCACTCCAGGATGCACGCGTTCACCGCCTAGCCATCGAACTCCGACAGCCCCAGCACACACGGGCTCCATCCCGAAGTACTCGCGTAGCTCCTCGGGCAGGCTTATCGAGTAGAAGGCCACCTCGATGTCCACGCCCGACGCGTACACAGGCTCGGTCCCCTCGATCTCGAGCCGCCCAAAACTGTCGCCTGTCGCCAGGCTCACTCCCGGGGCGTCCTTGAACCAGCAATTGCTCACTCTGCAATCCAGGATAAGACGTTGCTCCCCCCCTTCTTCCACGCGCAAAAAGTACCGACGCTCTTCTTGCAGCTGCGCCTGTGCTCGATGATGCCCCGCTCGTGCAGCTTCCTAAGGAGCTTAGCGTACTCCTTCGGCTTCTGGCGAACGATCGGGTCGTTGTAGGCACGGCGCAACTGCTGGCGCTCTTCCTCAGCCGCCCCATCTTCGGGCGCCCGAACCAAACTCTTGAAAACCTCGAGAGCCTCCGCGCCCGCCGAGCCCCCGACATCCTGGATGCGCGCGGGTCGACGCTGGAGACTGGGCAAGGCAACCCGCTCCACCTCGAGGGGGGTAGCAGCTCCGGCGACACCGCCGTAGCTCTGCTTCGACAGGAGCTCCTCCAGGGCTCCCTGTCCATGCAAGTCAGCTGGAGGCGAACCGAGCTCACGGCGGGCTTGCTCGATGCGCGCCAAGCAAGAAAGCTGCGCCGAACTCGGCCGCAAACTGGTGCTGTCGAGGTCCTCGCTGGCCCCGTGCAGCTCGTTGAGGGTGGCGATCGCCCCGGACACTCCACCCTCTCGATGACGCGCCCGAAGTCTCCGCCGGCGGACTGCATGGCTCGACATCTCGCCCCCCCCTCCAGGAATACGAACCAGCGCTGGCAGGCCTGACTGTCTCTCGGGCAAGGGCAGCGGAAGAAGCTCGCGAGCAACTCGACGCTCACGAGGGCGGCTGCGAAACTGTGGAGGATGGCCTCCGCCCCTGCCGCGCTCGGCTGCCGCCGGCGGCCGGGGCCAGTGGGCAGGCGCTCCTGCCCGATCATTCCCCATCCTTCTTCTTGTTGGTGAGGGGTCGGCGCTCTTCTCGCGCCTTCCTCACCTGCTTCATGATGTTGGCGTCCCTCTCGACTTCTCGTGACGCGAAGTCCATCAGCTCCGGAGCCAGCATGACGCTGCCCGCGTCGCGGTGCTGGCCCGTGAAGACTCTCGTCCAGCAGGCCGGCCCCCTTGCCGGCTCCCTTCTTTCCTTTGCCGCCAACCGTCTGCCTGGCGACCCTCTCCTGCTCGTGCACGCACTCCGCCAATTGGGCTTGGCGGAAGAGGACTTCGAAGCTCGCCAAGTTGCACAGCTCCAGGTGGTCGTAAGTCCTCGCCTCCTCCACCGCCTTGAGGCGCATGCGGTGCGTATCCACGCCCCAGTCGCCAGTCTCGAGGCCGTGCAGCATCGTGAAGTACCTGTGGTGGTCCATTGGTCCTCCTCCTCGTCTGTTCAAGAACATCATGCACCACTCGGTGGTCCTGGGGCCGACCACGGGCCAACCGGCGAAATCCGTGACGCTCGACTTGCTCACCACGTCGCGCCACTGAGTCCTCTGCCGCCCAGCATCGCTCAGGCTCACGTGCAGGATCCGCGCGTCTCCGGCAGCCTCCGCTCCGACCCACCTCATCACGTCCTGGCGCCTCAGCCGCCGCAGGCGCAGGCTCCCGCCATCGCCTGTCGGCACCAGCGCCACCTCGCCCAAGGTCACGGCAGCCGCTGGAAGCAGCACCTCCTCTCCTCGTCGGTACTGTCCTCGCGTCTCCACCGCCGCCCACGCCAGGGTCGGGTCTCCGCGAGCTCCTCCATCGCCGCCTCCGCCTACCGCCCCGCCTCCAACAGGTACTGTGGTGATCTGTGCGTTTGGTGTGGCTATAAGTTGTGTTATATCTCACACTTATATGTAAGTTATAAGAAGTTATAACTATTTTACAACTCTGTTTTAACTTTTCCAAACTCTTTTAAAACCTTTTCATTACTTGTCATACCTTTTTCTGCATTTTCTCAATTCATTTATAGAGTCGCGCGGAGCACGCTTTGTTGGTTGCGATTTGCCCCGCGAGCACAAGACAGCCCACGCTTTGCACGGTTCGCGCCCCGATGCAAGGAGCTCCGCCGAACGCAATTCCGCTGGCGGCACCGCGCCCATCTCGGCACACCCCTCACGCGTTATCTAAGCAGGGCCACCGCCAATGTCGGCACACTGTCCGCACGTTTCGCGCCGCGCTCGGCGCAGGAGCGCGGCGAACGGCGCGCGGCCGCCTTTCCCTGGAAGGGAGGGGTCATCCTTCTCTCCCCCCCTCCCTCACTCCCCCCCTTTCCCCCTGAAGGCGACGGCGAAAGACGAGGGCTGCGAGGGCGACCGCGACGACGACGACGACGACGACGACGGCAGCGGCGGCGGCGGCGACGGCGACGACGACGACCTCTCCCTCCCTTCCTTCCCTCCCTCCGTCTTTCCCTCCCCCCCTCCCTCTTTCCCTCCCTCCTTCTCCCCCCTCCCTCCCAATCCCCCTTGCCCCCGCCCATTGGGGGAGGGGGGTGAGGACGTCGTCGTCGTCGTCGTCGTCGTCGTCTTCGGCGTCGTCGTCGTCGTCGTCGTCGTGGTCGTCGTCGTCGTCGTCGTCGTCGTCGTGGTCGTCGTCGTCGTCGCCGTGGTCGTCGTGGTCGTGGTCGTCGTCGTCATCGTGGTCGCGGTCGTCGTCGTCGTCCGTCCGCTGAGCCGGCCCGCGCGCCGGCTCGGCTCGGCTCGGCTCGGCCGGATGATGATGATGATGATCATCATCATCCGGATGACGATGATGCTGATGATGATGATGGTGATGATGATGATGACGGCGATGATGAGGGGGCTCACGGAAGGAGGAATGGCGCAGGAAGGGGGGGCGAGGGCAAGGAGGCAGGTGGAGGCGGACGAGAAAATCATTTGGAGGGCGAGGGAGGACGAGGCAGAATACGGAGGAGGGATGGCGAATTTGAAGGAGGAGGGGAAAGGGGGGAGGGGGATAGGTGGAGGGATTATAGATGATGGTTTTTCTTCGCTAATTTGTTCGATAACTCTGAAACGCGCGCGGCGCGGCCGGCGCCCCTGCTGAGCGCGCGCATTCGGTGGGCAAGTCGCGGGCGAGCCTCGCGATCATGCACTCATTTCTTCTTGGTGGAGAGGTAGGCCCACGCGCGAGCCCACGCCTCCTTCGGATCCTCGGCCTTCCAGCTGAAGGCCTTGTCCACCCTGGTCCAAGAGGGCTTCACCCTCCACTGCTTAGTCTTCGTGGCGGTGTAGATGATGAGCTCTCCAACGCGGATTGGGTCCGCGTAGGCCGTGCCAGGGCGCGAGGGTTTCTTCGGCGTCGCCTTCGTCGGCGGTGTCGTTGCAGAGGCCGTCTTCTTGGTCTTGGTGCGCGGGGTCTCCTTGTTCTTGGCATCAGTCTTCGGAGCCTTCGGGGTCGCCTTTTCCTTGCCATCAGTCTTCTGAGCCTTTGCCGGCGACTCTGTGGTTGCAGCGGCAGGGCGTTTCATGGCGGCGCCCTCGGCTGCTGCAGGCTTCCTCATAGCACCCCTGAATTGTTCGGCGAGCTCCTCGGTGCTGAAAGCCTTCTGCGAACCTGGGCCCGCAGGATGCTCCGCCGCCTCCTGGCTGTCCTTCTCGCCCTGGCTCTCCTTCTAGTCCTCGATCGCCAGCGCGGCGCCCGCGGAGCCCGTCGCCGCACAATGTGGGCCCTCATCCGCGACTGCACCAGCTGCGCCACCGGCCGGCAGCTCACCCTGCGTGGAGCTCCGCTGCACCTGGGGGCCGAAGATCTGCAAGTTTGCCGCGTTCGGGCCGACGACCAAGCGATCGAGCATGGTCATCAGCAAGGCTTCGGCTGGATTAGCACGCGACGCTGCAGCGCTGCCGCCCCCGCGGAGCTGCAGCTTGGGCTCCGCGACGCTCGCGTGGGCCCTGCGGGCTGGCAGCGCCTTGCGGAGCCCATCCACGCTCGCTGCGTCGATCTGACTTGGGCAGTGAGGCTCCGCAGCATAAGCCAACTTGTAGAAGACGGGGTTGGCCTTCTTGAGCTCCTCCGCGTCGCTGGGGAACACTGCGCAAGGCGGCGGCGCCGCCCCTCTAGAAGCAGCGAGCTTGTGCCTGGTCTTCAGGTCGGTCAGCTGGTTTATGACTTTGTTGGCTTCGATGTTCATCTCAGCGACTGGCCCATTTGGCCCTGCCAACAGAATCGTCGCCAACAGCGCCACGTAGGATGGCTCAGAGGGGTGCGCACAACCAATGCGCAACATCCGATTGATCGCCACAACACACTTCGTGTTGAAATCGAAGTTGGGGTTCTTGAGCTTCCCCCAGTCGGCGGCCACCATGTAGTTGCGCGGGCGCGGCAAGGTCTGCAGCTGAGCCCTTCGGGCGTTCAAGGATGACCCCAGTGCGACCCTACCCAGAAGTTGGAGCCCCTAGGAAAGCAGCACTAGTTGCTAGGCTGTGCTATGCTACGCTATGCCATGCTATGCTGTGCTATGATATGCTATGCTATGCAATGCTGCGCCATGCGATGCTATGCTATGATATGATATGCTAAGCTATGTTATGTCATGATGCGCTGTGTTATGCTAAGCTATGATGGGCTATGCTTACGCTGCGCTATGCTATGCTATGCTATGCTCTGCTCTGCTCTGCAATGCTATGCTATGCTGCGCGGTGCTGTGCTGTGCTGTGCTGTGCTGTGCTGTGCTGCGCTATGCTATGCTATGTTATGCTATGCTGCGCTATGCTGTGCTATGCTGGGCTTTGCTATGATATGCTGTGCTGCGCTGTGCTGTGCTACGATATGCTATGATATGCGGTGCTCTGCTATGCTAAAGCCTGGCGAAGCTAAGATGAAGGTAAGCTAAGCTAAGATAGACCTGAGCTAAGATGAAGCTAAGCTAGGCTAAGATGGAATAAGCTAAAGTAAGATGAGATAAGCAACGCTAAGCTAAGGGAGCGCCGCTGGGGGAACCGCGGGGGGGCGGATCCTGGGGGAACCGCCTGGGGCGAGGAGCACTGCCTGGCCCTTTAAGCACACAGGTTAAGAACCCTTCTGGGCAGAGCCTAGGTCGGGAATTAGAATTGCTTTAGCCCCCCTCTCCACTGCCACCCCATCCTCCCTCATCGTCATCCTCCACGTCTGGATTCACTCCCTCATTTTCTCTTGCCGGGCGACCTCCCCCCCGAGCTCGCGGCGCCAGGGTCGTCAGAGGTCTTTTCCACGAGTACAGTCTGCATCTCATTGACGTGGGCCTCCGAGAACTGCTTGGCATCCAACATATGTAGAATGTTGCTGGACTGGG
>CAUYUJ010020571.1:125881-225881 GCA_963575745.1 Prorocentrum cordatum | reverse complement strand
CTCCTCCTCTTCCCCTGCTACCCCCCATGAGGACCATTCGGCGCGCGCGGGCTCGCGCGGAATACCCCTTCAAGGCATTATCCTCGTCATCACCCTGCTGCTCATCCTCCTCCTCCTCCTCGTCGCCCTCGCGTCTCCTCCTCCTCCTCCTCCGCCCCCCCCCCCTCCTTTTCCTCCTCCTCCTCCTTGAGCGCCGTCCATATCAACCGCGTCCTCCTGAAGGCGCCGCGGTTGAAATCCACGCTTCGCCCCCTCCCCCCCCCTTCCCCTCGTCGCCCTCCGCCCCCACCTCCTCGACCGGCTTTCATGTCAACCGCTTCCTCCCGACGCCGCCGCGGTTAAAACATTCCCCCCCGCTCGATCCTCTTTCTCCTCCTCCTCCTCCTCCTCCTCGCCCTCCTCCTCGGCATCCACCTCCTCCTGGCCCCCCCTTCCCCCTCCTCCTGCTCCTCCTCGTCCTCGTCCTCCTCCTCGTCCGCCTCCTCCTCCTCCTCGTCCGCGCGTCTCCTCCTTCTCGCGCCTCCTCCTCCTCCTCCTCCCCCTCCTCCTCCTCCGCCTTGAGCAGCGCCCATTTCGATGGTTTCTCCTCCTCCTCCTCCTCCTACTCCTCCTCCTCCTCCCCCTCCTCTTCTTTTTCCTCCTAAACCTCATCCTCGTCCTCCTCCTCCGCGCGAGCGGGCTCGCATGGGGTGCCCCTGAGGGTCATTCCGTGCGAGCGGTCTCGCTAAATGCAGATAGCCGTCGGGATTCTAACTTGTAGGTGGGGCCCCCTATGGGGCCACAGGGGGGGGGCCCTTCCGCGCGAGCGGGCTCGCATGGAATGCCCCTGAGGGCCATTCCGCGCGAGCGGGCTCGCTGCTGCCGATAGCCGCTGGAATTCCAACTCTTTGGCGGGGCCCCCTAGGGGCCACAGGAGAGGGCCCCTTCCGCGCGAGCGGGCTCGCCTGCAATGCCCCTGAGGGTCATTCCGCGCGAGCGGGCTCGTCGATGCCGGTAGCCGCTGGAATTCCAACTCCTAGGTGGGGCCCCCTATAGGGGCCACAGGGGAGATCCCTTCCGCGCGAGCGGGCTCGCATGGAATGCCCCTGGCGGTCCTTCCGCGCGAGCGGGCTCGCTGCCGCCGGCAGCCGCTGGAATTCAAATGTTTAGACGGGGCCCCCTATGGGGCCACATGGGAGGCCCCTTCCGCGCGAGCGGGATCGCATGGAATACCCCTGAAAATCAGTCCGCGCGAGCGGGCTTGCATGGAATGCCCAAGGATGATGATGATGATGCGCGTGCGCGCGCGGGTGAGTGGCCCACGGCCGCCCAGAGAAAACAATACCCCCACTTAGGATGTGGGGGAAAAGCAATGCGCGGGGGGGGGCCAGATATCTTCTTCACGTCGTCAGGGGACAGGGGAGAGCATCTCTGGGGTGCGGGGCAATGGGCGGGTGGAGTTCGGGGTGCTGCCAGCCTGGTTCGCCACCCCCTGAGTTAGCGCGCCCAATCTTGAACGCCGGGCCCTCGCCCGCGCCAGTGAGCGACCACCCTGGACAGGGCGGCCCCGCGCCCAACATATGGACTGGCAATGTCAAGTCCTGGGCGGGCATCTGGAGGACGTCCCCGTCGCTCTTGCCGACCTTGCAAGAGTCGCCGAAGATGGTCTTCAGGTACTTAGAGTATCGACCCTCAATGCCGCAGACATTCGCCCCCTCTACTCTGACGTTCATTTCACGGAGGCTCCATCCGAAACCATCTAGCCCGCAACGTGGCATGGCCACGCGCAGCGGCTTCGTAAGGTCGAATTGGGGAAGGATTGCGCTCCACTGGTTTGGCCGAGGGAAACATTCCGAAACGGCAATCATACTTCGGGGGTCTGATCCTCCCGAGTCTTCGCTGTATTCGCTTCGTGCCAGAACGGCTATACATCGGAAGGTGCCCCGCCCCGGGGCCCCTCTCCGTCCACCCTCCCCGGCGTCTTCTCATTCTATATCTTCCCACCTTGCTCCTCCTCCGCCTGGCTTTCCAATTCGCCCCCCGCCTCCTCCTATCCTTCCTCTTCCTCTTCTCCTCCGTCCGCGATCCCCCGAGAATCTCAGCGCCCATGGCCAGCGGAGCTCACATGCTGGCCCCCCTGAGGAGGCAGCGGAAGGGGGCAATGAGAAGGGGGGGGGGGGGGGGGCGAGGGGGAGGGGGAGGGGCGAATGAACAATCACGAGGGGAGTGAGGGAGAGAGGGGGGGGTGGAGGAGGATGGAGGGGCGAGGGGCGGGGGGGATGATGAGGGGGAAGGAGGGAACATGAGGGTGATGAAGCTGCGTGCGTGTAAGCGGTCACGAGCGTTCCCGAGAGCGTTCCATGAGCACATCGGGGGCATGTCACGGGAGTGTCGCGCGCGCGTCACTGGCGTGTCACCGGCATGTCACGGGCATGTCGCAGGAATGTCACTGGCGTGTCACCGCTGGTGACATGCTGGTGACGCCCTGGTGACATGCTGGTGACATGCATGTCACCGCGTGTCACCTGCATGTCACCTGCATGTCACCAGATGCCGGCCCCCGATGCCGACGCCGGCCCACCGATGCCGGCTCCCCAGAGGCATCCCCGAGAGCATGGGGGATGATGGGCGCAGGGAAGAGGGTGAAGACGGCGGATGTCCAGGCAAAGATAAGAGGATGTGAGGAGGAAGGGGCGCGAAGGCATGAGGGGTGAGGTCGAATTGAGAGCGAGCGATATATATATATATATATGCATAGAGAGAGAGAGAGAGAGAGAGAGAGAGAGAGAGAGAGAGAGAGAGAAACAAAGAAATAAATAAATAAAGAAATAGAGAGAGAAAGAGAGAGAGAGAGAGAGAGGAGAGAGAGAGAGAGAGAGAGAAAGAGAGAGAGAGAGAAGAGAGAGAGAAGAGAGAGAGAGAGAGAGAGAGAGAGAGACGAGCTGCACACGCAGGGCGCGAGACGCGTCTGGAGGCCAAGTATGAGAGAGAGAGAGAGAGAGAGAGAGAGAGAGAGAGAGAGAGAGAGAGAGAGAGAGAGAGAGAGAAAGAGAGCAGGGCGGGGGAGCATGGCCCCTGGGATGGGGGGCTGGAGAAGAGAAGCTGCTGCAGGGGGGGGGGCGGAGGGTGGGAGGATGGGGGGGGGGCGTATTATCTTGAGCGCTACACGTATCCCCGAGAGTGGCCTTTCCCAGGCCGCGAATGTCACGAGTGCGCGAGAGCGCCGGTGACGGCCCAAGGTATCTGGCATTTTGCATGCCAGTCACCAGCGCGCGTGCGGGAAGCAAGTCAGACGGGTGAGCCTCGTCTGAGCTGACCTCCGAGTCTCTCGCCTGAACTAGTCAGCGAGCCCCTCCCCCCTCTGCGACATGGCCTCGGAGAACTGTCCGTCGATGCGCTCCGAGGCGCTGTTGGCCGAGATCAGCTTCTGCTTCATGAGCTCCATCGAGTTCTCGAACTCGCCGTGCCCCTTGAGCAGCGCCAGGTTGACCTGCTCCTCGACCTGCTTGATCGACTCGATGATCTTCATCGCGCCCGGCACCGAGTAGGGAGGAATATACTTCTTCAGCTCTGGCTTCGCAACGTTGTCCTTTACGTCGTTGAGCTTGTAGCGGGCAGCCTGCACTTTCGTCGGCAATGTCTCGAGCCTTTTCTTTTGGCCAGTCTTGAGCTTGGGGCCCTCCACCTCCTCCTCGGCGCCCTCGGCCTCTCCATCGCCCTCGGTCTTCGGCTTCTTGCTGACTGGCCTGTGGGCGAACTCCACGTTGCGCTTCTGCGCGCGCGATCTCCTCCTCGTCCATAATCACCGACTGGAATTCGAGGTCTTCCCAGATCTTGCACTGGCGCGTCGGGTGGGTCAGGGTCCGGCCGTGCTTGAGCACCGCGGCCAGGTGGTCTGGCTTGTCCCAGTACTTGTTCTCCAAGTCCTGCTGGTCCAGCCACGTCCCAGTTCCCTTAGATTGCGCGAGGCCCGTCATCTTCTTGGCATCCTGGATCGTTTCCTGCATCCTCACGAGCAGGTCGCCGCCCGCCATCTGGCAATTCTCCATGTAGAACTGCTGCTTTTTCTCACCAGGCACTATGGTCCAATCCTGGACCAACCTGCCGTGCTTGTTGACCAGGCGATCGTATCGGCCTTTGCAGTTGTGGCATTCCCTGCAACGATACACCGACTTGTTCCTCTTCGCGTTCGCCCTCTTGACGACGATCACCTCAGCTGACTTCGGGGATATCCTCAAGTTGCCCCGCTGGCGCAAGCCCCTGGTCCGCGACCTCCGCCTCTGCCAAGATCCCCGCGCCCTGCCCCTCCACCGAAGAACCCGCCACGGTCGATAGATCCTCCTGGGGGGCCTGGGCCAGGTCAACAGGGCCAAGCGCGGCCATGGCCAGGTGCTATGGGCGAAGCGGGGAGTTGCAGATCGCCACAGGTATCAGGGGTGTCGAGCCTCCTGTTCTGAAGCCAAATAGGCAGCGGTGGGCGCAATATGATGCGGAGGAGGGGGGGGGGGGGGCGGGCGAGGGGGGGGGGGGCGGTAGTGCGGACGCGGGGGATGCACGAGGGATAAGGGGCGAGTTCGGCGAGGGCGAGGTGGGGGGTCGGCAAACTCTGTAGCTGGCGCCATGCACTTTCCCACGACATCTTATGATTTCAATTCGATCGTTCGTCATCGTTTCGGTTTGTTTCTGCGTGGAATGTTATTGCGTTTGATGTCGCCCCCCCTCGTGCCTCCGGCCCTGGCGGGGCTCGCCAATGCCGGCGAGATCAAGGACATTCCGGCCGCTCGGGGCTGGGGTTCGCGGGCATTGAAATTAGCAGGGCAGAGGCGCGAGCAGGCCAAGCGAGGAAGGGGGGGGGGGGGGGCACAGGAGGAGGAGGAGGGGGGCGAATGTAGAAGGCAAAGGAGGAGGGGGAGGAGGAGGGGAGGAGGAGGAGGAGGAGGGGGAGGAGGAGGAAGGAGGAGGAGGAGGAGGAGGAGGAGGAGGAGGAGGAGGAGGAGGAGGAGGAGGGGGGTAAATAGGATTGCGGCCTGGAGGATCATCAGGGGCATGAGTTTGCACTGCGCGCCCGCGCCCACGGGCTCTCAAGTTAGACGCGCGATTTGCGAGCCCCTACGGGTTCCCATCCCAAAGTTAAACTCGCGATGAGTTACCTCCCTTTGAATAAGGCGAGCCTTCGCTCGTTATTAACTACCCTATAGGCGCGGGAAGATCGGCCGGGCGCCGCCCTGCAACTTCACGTAGAGCAGCACGCACTTCACGTTGTCGATCGGCTCCAGAACATCTCCGTAGCCGGACGCACTCCACGAAAGATTGTATGGGTTGGGCTGGATGTAAACGTCCATCTGCACGAAATGCTTCTTCTCTCCGTTCATCGTCTCCACCTCGATGGAGAATTTCACGCAGCCGACGTTCATGGTGGTCTGGATCAAGTCCCGAGCCATGATGTAGCTGGCCCCGCAGTGCACCTTTTCTGACACGTAGGCCATGTGCAAATTGACGAAAACGTTGCGGAAATTGTCGGGCACGACCCAAGGCCCCCCTGCGGTCGACTATGTTTGCGTAGCAGTCGCACAGCAGCTTGGCAAGGATGCGCGACTCCATTAGGTTGAGTACATGCGAGCCGATACCTTTTACCAAGCGGTGCCGGCGCTCGGGGCCGAAGCAGCTCAAGTTTGAGCGGCCCCTCTCGATCTGGTCGGGCACGCGCCACAGAAAGTGCAACTTCGGCTTGGAGGACTCGGGGTTCAAGCGAGTGAACAAGTTGAAGTGCATTATGATGGCCGCTCTGAGCTCGTTTACCTTGCCTACAGCTTTGCTGTCCAAATTCAGAACGCAGACGATCTTGCGCATGGCCTTCAAACGCAAGCATTGCTCCACCATCACTGTCTGTGGCTCTAAGACCATGTCTGCAAAGAGAGCTCGAGCACAGCCAGCGCGCTAAACATCTCCGAAGCAAAGCGTCCAAGGTGCGCCCCAGCGTCGTCAACGAATCGGTCCTTGAAGAACCTCTTCGTCAAAGGCTTCTGGCACGTCTTTGGCCAGACGATGGTGGCCTGGACGCGGTCAAGGTCGTCGAGTGAGATGTGGCGCGAGTGCTTCAGCTCGTAGATGATCTTGTTCGCTGTGTTTTGGGCCGCGCCACCGCTCGCCATGAGGGCGCGCATCCAGTCCCACCGAGTTCCAGAAACAGGCTTAATGATATCGTTCGCGAACGTTGGGTCCCAAAACAACGCGCCAGGCTCGAAATTGATCCCAAGATATTTCTGCAACTCGTCGAGGGCCTTCCGTGTTGGAAGTGCGTCAATGAAATTCCTCAGATAAGTGGTCATGTCCATCAAAGATTGGTCGTCGTGCAAATCAAAATCGCGTGGCCTTGCCGCCCCGTAGTCCTTGATGTAGTCGTGACCTTCAAACCCCCGGCTGACGATGTTCTCGCAGCAGAAACAAGGCTCGGTGCCAGCTGCGCCTTTCAGAGACCAGATCTGCTGAATCGCAAGCTCGTCGCGCAGCACTTTCACGCTGTCGACCTTGAAATGGAATTCACCTCGGGGGGAATTAGTCCAACGGATGGACCCCACATGAAAACCTAATTTTGTATGGGCTATGTGCGCTATCAGAATGATGTAGTTCCTGCTGGCGCTGCTGCTGCCCCCCCCCCCCTCCTCCGCCTTGAGCAGCGCCCATTTCAACCGCGTCCTCCTGACGGCGCCGTGGTTGAAATCACCGCCTCCCCCCCCTCTTTCTCCTCCTCCTCCCCCCCCTTCTCCTGCGCCCCTCCTCTTTCCCCCGCCACCCCCGCGAGGGCCATGGGGGTGGCAGGGGGGGGGGGGCGCGAGCGGGATCGCGTGGAATGCCCCTGAGGGCCATTCCGCGCGAGCGGGCTCGCTGATAGCCGCTGGAATTCTAACTTGCATAGGCGGGGCCCCCTATGGGGCCACGGGGGAGGCCCCTTCCGCGCGAGCGGGCTCGCATGGAATGCCCATGAGGGTCATTCCGTGCGAGCGGGCTCTTTGATTCCGATAGCCGTTGGAATTCCAACTCTTCGGTGGGGCCCCCTAGGGGCCACGGGGGATATCCCGTCCGCGCGAGCGGGCTCGCATGGAACGCCCTTGAGGGTCAGTCTGTGCGAGCGGGCTCGCTGCTGCCGATAGCCGCGGGGATTCTAACTTGTAGGCGGAGCCCCCTATAGAGGCCACAAGGGAGGCCCCTTCCGCGCGAGCGGGCTCGCATGGAATGCCCCTGAGGGCCATTCCGTGCGAGCGGGCTCGCTGCTGCCGGTAGCCGCTGGAATTCTAACTTGCAGGTGGGGCCCCCATACAGGGGCCACGGGGGGCATCCCTTCCGCGCGAGCGGGCTCGCATGGAATGCCCCTGAGGGCCATTCCGTGCGAGCGGTCATTCCGCGCGAGCGGTCATCATCATCATCGTCCTCCTCCTCATCCTCCTCTTCCACTGGCGACCGCCGCCTACAAGAAATGCAATTTTTTGTAATCCCGTTCGCCCCATTTGCCCCACTTGCTCCACTTGCCCCGCTCGGCCCACTCGCTCAAGAGATCGCCCGCTCGCCGCGCTCGCCCAAGTTGGGCAAGTGGGGCAAGAGGGGCAAGTAGGGCAAGTGAGGCAAGTGGGCAAGTGGGTCGCACCTCAGATGCCGAGTACCATCTGCATGTGCAATGGAAATTCCAACTTTTAGGTGGGGCCCCCTAGGGGCCACAGGGGAAGTTCCTTCCGCGCGAGCGGGCTCGCATGGAATGCCCCCGAGGGTCATCCCGCGCCAGCGGGCTCGCTGCTGCCGATAGCCGCTGGAATTCTAACTTTTAGGCGGGGCCCCCTAGAGGCCACAGGGGAGGCCCTTTCCGCGCGAGCGGGCTCGCATGGAATGCCCCTGAGGGCCATTCCGTGCGAGCGGGTTCGCTGCCGCCGGTAGCCGCTGGAATTCCAAATTTTATGTGGGGCACCCTAGGGGCCGCAGTGGAGGTCCCTTCCGCGCGAGCGGCTCGCGTGGAATGCCCGAGGATGATGATGATGATGGCGATGAAGAAGATGATGATGATGATGATGATGATGATGATGATGATGCGTGTACGTGTGCGCGCGGGTGAGTGGCCCGCGGCCGTCCAGAGAAAACAAGAACCCCACTTAGGATGCGGGGAAAACGACGGAGGGCGGGGGGCGGGGGGGGGGGGGGGGGGGGGGGAGAGCAGGAGGGGGGATAGAGGCAGGAGAAGCGAAGAGGAGTAAGAGGGGGCTGAGGGGGGCGGTGGAGCAGGAGGAGGGAGAACAAGCAGGAGAAGGAGGAGGAGGGGGAGGTAGACCGCTCAAGGTCGGGATTTTTTGAGGCGCACACCTGTCGAGCAATGGATGTTGACTCCGACGTCCTTCATGCTCCAGCCATCGGGGTGCCTCGCGAACGCGCGGGCGATCTCTTTCATGAGTTCGGGCAGTCCACAGGCGAGCTCCTTAACCGTGTCAGTGCGGACGATCATGCAAGGGGGCCACCCTTGCGACCTCGACCTGGACCAGTCGGGCAACTCGGCGATGGAACAATAGAAGCATTCGAGGGAGCGGCCGGAGTCGGGCCGCAGCGCGTTTCCCGCGCGCACTGCGTCCACGCACAGGAGCAGGGTGAGCTCGTCGTTCTCCATGCGGCACTTCTTCAGGAGATCCCCGTACTCAGGCAATCGGGCGGTCATGTAGTTCAAGAGTGCGTGCGGGTTGATCATCGGCACCTCGACCGCGTCGACCTTGACCTTCTCGACGATGGGGCCATGGGGCGTCATCTGGTTCCCGGGGGAGTGGGGGTCTCGAGCAGCGCGCTTGCGACGAGTGTGCTTCGAGACCTCAGCGCCGCCCAGCGCGGTCGCGATCTCTGCGACGTGGCTGAGCGGCAGGCCGCGTGGCAGCCCGCGCGCGAAGTTGCCCGGCAGTGCGATTGCCATTTTGGAAGGCGAGCCTTTCCAGCCCCTTGCAGGCTATACCCGCATCAAACCTCGGGCAAAAAGGAAGCGTCGGAGGACGAGGGCAGGGGGATGCGGGGGAGGTGGATGAGGACGAGGACGCCGATGACGAACAATATAATAATGATGAGGATTACCCCAGTGCGACCCTACCTAGAAGTTGCAAGAGGGCCCCAAGACGCCCCAAAAGAGCCCCAATAAGCCCCAAGAAGGCCCTAAGAGAACCTCAGGAGAGCTCCAAGAAAGAGCCCCAGGAGGCCCCAAGAGGGGCCCAAGATAATCCCAAGAGAGTCCCAAGATGCCTCCAAGTTTCGGAAAGCACGCGAGCTTAAGACACAAATCAGTGCAACAGTCATTACGAGTCATCGAAGCACCCCTCACCCCTCATCGAAGCACCATCATAGCTTGCACCGATTCCCATCTTAAACTTCAATGCGAGAAGGTATGTGTGATCCTTGTTTTCTCGAAGACGGCTGCGCGACTGCATGCGTCCTGCCGCCCCTGATTCACCAATTCCCCTGCTGATCGTTTCTGGATGGGTGGATGGGCTGGTGGGGATGCGCGAAACGTCGAGAATTCAAAACCCTTACATATCCTTGCGCAAAACGGCGAAGCCAACGTGGCACGGCGCATGCGAGGAGGTGCAACGCAGCGCGGGCACGAGACGCGCGAGGGGCGCGCCATTCAGGGCGCCGAACCGCGGGCGCGATCAGGAAGTGCAAGTTTACGCGCGGTGGCCAAAATCGAGCTTTCCATGGGGCGGGGCGCGGGCAGGCTGCTGGTGCGTAGGCTATCGTCGGGGGTGAAGCCGGCCCTCCCCCGCCCTTCCCCTTTGCTCCTTCCCCCATCCTCGTCCGTCTCCCTGTCCTCGCACCCCCTTTTGCCTTTTGCCTTTTGTCTCCGCAGCCGTTCGTGGCGAGGCAATCCCGCCGTGGCCCAGCCGCGCGCGCTCTCGGGCGCGCGCGATGGCGAGCCCCCGTGGGCCCGCATGGGCCCGTGCCCGTTGCCCCGAGGGGGCGCTCTTACCTCGTGGCAGAGGAACCAGATCTGGCATGACGAGAGGACCAAGGGCTGCGCGGCATCGGTCCGGCGCAGGACGCAGCGGGCATCGCGCTGCTTGACGATCTCAAGACTGTTCGACGAAGGGGCCCCCCAATGGGCCATGTGGGATGAGGCGCGCGACGCCTCGTCGCAGCGACGGGGCGTCGCGCGCGTCAATCACCACGCGTTGCCCACGATTGGGTTGCGACCACTTCGTCGCCAAAAGGCCCGCGGACAAGGCGCAGGCGGCCTTCGACGTGGCCGCGAAGTTCATCGAGGAGAACGGCAACGACGGCGGCCGACATGACGAGCCAGACTACTACGACGGCAGACACCACCGCCCGCCGAACAGCGGCAACAGCAGCGGCAGCAGATGGTCGTGGTCGCAGGGTGATTCGCGGCACTCGCAGCAGCAGCGTCAACCATATGGTTATTGGCCCAAGTGGAAGAAGGACCACACGCAGGAGTACTACGACAGCTGGATGTGGCAGCGTCAGCAACAAGCAGCACAGATGTCGTGGGATGTCCATGTCGCCACGCGCAACTGGAAGGAGCAGGAGGCCCAGACACAGATGCTGAAGTACGAGAACGAGAAGCTGAAAAGACAGCTGGCGACGTCGTGGAGCACCCCGCCCTCGGCGGCTTCAGGCAGCACAGAGGCCAGGAGTTCACTACCACAGCCGGCGAAGTACCAGGCCAAGAAGAATGACCAGCTGCAGAAGGAGAAGACCAAGCCTTTGGAGTTAACGAAGGTGGGCGTCAGTCAACCTGAGGCTCGCCCAGGTGCTGGCGCAAAAGACGACGAGCACCCTTCCCCAGCGAGCTTGGCACCCTCGTCGGAGACGGAGAAGGATTCGAGCAGCGACGAGTCCACCTTCAGTTCAAAGGCCAAGGGCAAGGCCGAGGTCGACGACGCAGAGGCAAAGATCATCTCGTCACCGTTCGACGTCTCGTCACCGTCCGACCTCAAGCACGCGCTGCAGGGCGACTCGAAGGAGCAGGGCATGAAGCCGGGGAAAACCATCAAGAACGCGGTCGCCAGCAAGTCGCCGAGGCCGCGAGTAACATGAGCGGACGCGCGCTGCCTGCACTCAGCGCTAGCGGAGTGGAGGGAGGGAGAAAAACATCAGTGGAGAGGGAGGGGGGGGGGCAGAAAAGGAGGGAGGGATGCTCCGCCGTCGCGGCGGATACGCACTCGCTCCGCACGCCCAATTGTTCATTTAATCGAATTAGAGAGAAGGCGCGTCCTCCTCGAAGCACGGTTCTCGCGCGATAGAGGGCGATGCCAAACGTCGGCGTCCTCTTCTGCCCGGCTTCCCCCCCTTCACCCTCGCATTCCCTCTCCCCTAGCTCCCCCTACTGCCCGCCCTCCCTCCCCCTTCCCCATCGCCTCCCATTCCCTACCTAAGCTCTGCCTAGAAGGGTTCTTACTGCGGTTGCTTCAAAGGGGCCGCGCAGTGCAAATCGGCCAGGGCGGTTCCCCCCAGGATCCGCCCCGCGGTTCCCCCAGCGACGTCCCCTTAGCTTAGCGTTGTTTATCTCATCTTAGCTTAGCTTGTGCCATCTTAGTTTAGCTTAATTTCATATTAGCTCAGGTTTATATTAGCTTAGCTTAGCATAGCATAGCGCAGCGCTGCATTAGCATACCATGTCATAGCATAAGATAGCCGAGCATAGCATAGCATATCACAGCGCATCGTATCATAGCAAATCATAGCAAATAATAGCATAGCATGTATCAGCTTAGCATAACATAGCATATCATCGCATGGTATGGCATAGTTTATCATATCACACCATGACATAGCATATCATAGCTTAGCATGACATAGCACACCACATCATATCATAGCATAGCATAGCACAGCATAGCAAACCATAGCATATCATATCATAGCAACGAATGCTGCTTTCCTAGGGGCTCGGGTTCTTTGGGGGGGGGGTCTGGGGGCCCTCTTGGGGCTCTTTTGGGATGCCTGAGGGGCCTCTCGGGGCCGTCTTGGTCCTTATGGCTAAAGAAGGGGGGGGTCCTCAATTCTCGCCCCCCCCTTCGGAGGCTCAACAATGCAGTATTGGGACCCTCTTGGCCCGCTCTTGGAGCGCTGTTGGGCGCTCTTGGGGCCGTCTTGGGGCTCTCTTGGGCCCCTGTTGGGGCTGTCTTGGGCCGGGCGAAAAAGCGAGAAGGCAACCAGACATTGATTTCTTCATGTTGTTGAAGGATGTTGGCCTCTTGGGGGGTCCTTGTAGGCCTCGGAGGGCACTTGAAATCGTCTTGTCTTGAGGCCTCTTGGACGCGTGTCGGAGGCTATCGCGGCCCGTCTACCGCTATCTTGGGCCATCTTGGAGGCCATCTTGCGCTCTCGGAGGCCCCCTTGGAGCCATCTTGGGCCATCTTGGACGATGCCATGGGCCCGCCCCCCCCCCCCCTCCCCCCCCTCCCTCCCATCCAAACGCAGGGGGCGGGGGGGGGTAAACCTCCCGAGCAGGGAAAGGCAGGAGGTTGGAAAGGGAAGCGCCCTAGACCACCTGCGCCCAGAGGGCTGGTGGGATTTGTTTTGATAGTTCACCAACATAGATCATAAGCGCACTGTGTGCGTGCGTTGGTTGGTCTTTGAACTGTTTCATAACTCGCTTGTAACTATTTTATAACACTTTTATAACTTGTTTCTTCATATCTTCTATAACTTTTGGTATAACTTTAACGTGTTATATGTTTTCTGCGTAGTGTCATAAGTCAACATATAACGTGCCGTGCTGCATGTATGTACAATCTTATGTTGGTATCCACTTATATGTTGCCCGACGTGGTTCTATACTTGAATGAGCATGACATTTATTTGATTGGGAAATTTATAGCAGCATATAAAACCATGCGAAGCGCGAAGATCAACGAAGTACTCCCACACGCCGAGGCCCCCCAACCGCCAATGCCGCGCCCCCTCCGCCAGCCGCCAAGCCCCCGACCGCCGCCGCGCCATCGACAGGCCCTGCCCCCGCTGCTGCCGCCGCTGGCTCGACAGGAAGCCGCTCCAGGTAGCCTCCAGGCGGGATCACCGCCGGGTCGCGGCCCGCCGCCGCCTCCCGCGCGCGGTGCTCCGCCCGCTCCTGAGCCTCCGACTGGTCGAAGGCGTCATCCAACTCCTGCTGGGTCGGCGCCGCTCGAAACCTGTAAACGTTCCCGCGCGCCAGCCCCGGGGGCGGGGGCCATCTTGCCTCTGCATATCTCACCGCCGAGATGTGCGCCTCCTCCAGGTCGTACTTCTCCGAGTTGCAGTCGCCGTCTGGCGTGAGGATGTAGTTAGTCGCCGAGCACGCCCTCGAGCTCCCGACGCGCCGCCTCTGGCGCCACAGCTCGCCCTCGCCGCGCGCCCCGGCCAGGCACCCCGCGCCAAGCAGCGCGACGGCCCAGCTCCACGGCAGCCCAATTTGCAGCTCCACCTCCGCTGCGTCCTGCCGAACCGCGGGCGCGCCTGGGCGCGCCGGGCAAGCGGGGATCGAAAGGCGCCGACCGCAATTGCAGGCGGGGCGGCGGTGCTCGGGGCACCGCGGGCAGCTCGCCAGGTAGCTCTGCGTCAGACCAGCTGCCACCGACGCGAGCTCGCCCCACATGCACAGCGCGCGAGAGGGACTCGAGAGCGCTGACCCCTCCACAAATTAACTTGAGCGAAGACAGTTGCGGAACAACGAGATGCGGTCAAATCTGCGAGGCTGAGGCTCCAAGATCAATGTACAAATACCGTCATATATATATATATCCATGACGGCCCAAGGACGGCCCAATCGGACTGCAAGACGCCTAGAGAGGGCCCAAGACGACCCACAAGACAGCCTCAAAGTTCATCGATTCTCGTACTGCTTTAAACTGACCTCCGCATTCTCGCCATTTCGGTCGGAGTTCTGAGCCCCAACACGGACCGAGAACCCCCCCAGATTGTCCCAATACGGCCGAAAAGGCTCCTCTGGAGCGCGGAGCGCGCCAAGGACGGCGCCGGAGGCGCCGCCAGGGGCGCCCAGCGCCGAGCTCCGAAAGTTGATGTTTGTGTCGTACTGTCACATTCAAGGAAAAGGAAAGGCGATAGACATCGATGTGTACGCCAAGACGGTGCACATCTGCATATCGTATGCGTGATTCGTCGATGTATATTACGACGCAAATATAATTACATAGTGTATTTGTGTTCGTGGATGCACACCTACGATGCACACTCATGTACATAGGTGTTTTCTTTTGATATACGTGCATCGTCTTCAAGACGAGAGGCATCTATGCATATCCCACGCACGCCTACACAAGGCATTACCAGAGTTTGGGCGAGCCCACGCGAGGAGTCTGAGGGGCCGCTTCGGCCCGAGATGGACCCGCGGGGACTGCTGATATGTCAAAAATAATTCCAAGGCGCAGATAACCCATTTATGCCCATGTTACCTCCGAATTAAATACGCAATTATGGTTTGTTACGGTTTCTATCGTGCCTCCAAATCTGCCGCAAGACGGCTCCGAGTGTCTCCAAGTGGCCAACGCCTCCCAGCGATGCCCACGAGCGGCGACCATGCGCTTTCTAATGCAATTTGCCGTCTCGCCCTTTCGCTTTCGATGGGCCCGTGGTGCTTCAAAATTACTGGAAGCCGATCGTCCAAGAGAGCCCCGAAAAGGGGCCCATCCGAAGGCCCCCCAAAACGCTCCAAATCAACTATCCCAAGAGCGCTCCAAGACGCGAGTCTTCGTGCTCAAGAGGGGCACTGTTGATTAGGCCCCCCCCGCTGGTTCATAGATCATTCAGCTTACCTGCCGTAAGTTTTTAGATCAATGTTACACGTGGGGGGAAGGGTGAGTACATGCTTGGGAGGGCGTCGGAGATGGCGGAAGACTTTCAAAGGTGGCTCAATATGGCCTCCATAACGCCTCCACGAAGCCCCAACATGGCCTTAAGACTGCTCCAAGTGGCCACCGTGCCTCCTAAGGGCACCCCCACGAACCCAGGCTCAAGCTACAACGATTTGCTTGTCGATGTTATGATGCCACCACGACTTTTCGACTATGATGAGCGAAGGCTCAACGATCGCCAATGCAAGCCCCAAGGAGGACCCATAAGGCCTCCAACGCGGCCCCGAGAGCACCCGAGATCGCCCCAAGAGATGGCTACAAGCCGTTTACCAGAGGGACAAGGTTTCCGGCATAAGTGAAGTATGATGGTCATGCTAACGTGCTGGTCTCATCGCTCATGATAACTATCCCATATATGCCTCCTGTGATACGCTACGCTGTAATATAACGAATGTTTTTATATAAAAATGAGCCAAGAGGAGGGACGACGACGACCCTCAGCCTTTCCACTCTCGCGCCGATGGGACCGCGGTGGCAGCGCTTGGCGTCGCTTGTCTCTGACGCTTATGCAGCTGCGGCGGCGGCGGCAGGGAGCGAACCCGAGGATGAATGTAACAATTTCCCCCCCGGCGCGACGCGTAGGCCCAGCGTTTCAGCCTGCCCCAGGAGATCTGCGGGCCCCTGGCACCCCCCGAAGCACTTTGGCCCCTCCCAGCGCCAGCCCCCGAAACTTTTTACATCGCCAGGGGAGGGGGCGCCGATGCAGCCGTCGGATCCCCCCTAGGGGGAAAGCTGAAACGGACCGACGCATCTCACAGATAGACCCCTGGTATCAAAAGTGAAAGTTGAAGTTCAGGTACACGCGATTTGTCCCGTTCTTATTGAACACGTAATGCGACTCCGTCTGAGACGTCGCCTACAACTTTTCCTTCACCTCGCACGATTGCGATTGTAATATCGGTCGTGTTCATCTGCAACCCAGCGCTGCCACTCTTCTCCAGTTTCATGGTGCGCAGACTTGGCTCCGCCAGGTGAATCGCAGTGCGTCCTGATGTTCCACTGGCCTTGGTAGTAGTTGCGCTAGGTCGTGCGCCCACTTGGTCCACGACCACCTGGCCAGCGCCCTCCTTGTCCTGGGCGTCTCCAAGGCGTCCGCTGCCTCGGGGCAGTATGCGATGCAGAAGATTGCCTCGATCCAGTCCGGCGGCTCCTGCTCCCGCGCGGAGCCGGCGGCGGCCCCGGCAGGTCGTCGCGCCGCGGGGTCAGACTACGGCGCGCCGTCGCGAAAGGGGCGGCCATCGGAGGCCGCGGCCAGCACGTTGCCCGACGGCGGCGCGGGAAGAGCGGGAAGAGAGGCGGGGGCGCCGCCTGAGTCGGCGACTCAGTCGCGCTCAACATCAACCTCCAAAGGTTCCCATGGGCTCTCTACGGGGGCACTGCCGGCTAAGCCAGTAGCGGCCCCGCCTGGGGCAATTCTAGCGGCGGATGTCTCTGCGGGCGATGGCGCGGCGGGCGATGCGGGATGCGGCCGCCTTTCTCCTTCGGCCGCAACGCCTTGCATCGGGTCGTCGGCGGGCGCGCCAATATCGGCTGAGCCGATATCAAGGAGCTCATTCTTCGCAGACGTTCGGAGTAGTCCGATGGCATTTGTAACGTTTTGCTGGCCATGCTTGGCGATAAATCGCCGGGCATCTCAGCGCGTTGGCCCTGCAGTGGCTCTCTCCATTTGCCTTGACCAATGAGATCAGCCATCGTGGCTTGCATTGGCCAGGGATCCGCGCGCATGTTGGACTTAAGGCTGAGCCCCAAGTCCGCGATGAATGTCTCCAGTAGGTCAGAACTTTTGACTGCCTCCCATATTTTCTCATCAAGTTCGCATGAATATCTCCGCATCTGCTGCGCGCAGCGTGGGTGCTCTGTCCCGCCGGTTTGCACTTCTGCTGAGGACACAATGCGTCGTTCTTGCATAGTACAATACAATCAGCATTTCCGAACAATGTTCATTGCGCGAAGAGGCATATGCCCAAGCAGGGCAGGATTCATATCCTTTCCCCAAATCATCCATGAGCTTGCCAATCCTCTCGCAGAGGACAGTTTTGTCCTTGTCACCGAACGTTGCGTCAACGATTACGCATCGCTGCATGAATTTGAATGCTGTCAATGCCGCGTCATGCCCGGAGGTTTTGGCGGCAATCTACGCCCGGGAGTCTTCGGGCAAGTCTATCCCTTCCTTGGCTACAAAAAAGACGTATCCTTGCTTTTTGGTTTTCACAATCCCAATCATTCGTCGGTTGATATCAAAGGCCATTGTGGTTTCCGCATCGTTGAATTCAAATGCCCCTGTGGAATTCCCGCCACCGTTGGGCGGGTTCCTCAGATTGATGGCTTCTGGGCCCTCTTCGCGCTTGAACTCAGGCTCGCTTACGCATCGGCCACCGACAAGGTAGACATTGGAACGATTGGGGTCGAGGCCCAGCAATTCGTCGCACCTCCTGGTCGCATCTTCGGAAATTGCGCGCGGCCCGCCCTTCGGTCAGTGCTTTGACACTCGCGACGGGAAGCTCGATGCGGAAGTGTGGATCATTAGTAAGAGAAGACTGATGCCCTCCCGCGTTCACGCCGCGCTCGCCCACCAACCGCGCGGCCGCGGGAGGGGCAGTTCCGCGCCCTGCAAGGTTCTCCTCCCGAAGCTGCCATCCAATCGTTGGTTCAAACTAATCATCTTCAACGCCTGCCCAAATCAACGCGCGCGGGGGGGGGGGGGGCGGCGCGTCGTCGGAATCTCGGTCGGGCCGATGTGCCCCCACGCAGCGGGCCGCCAACCAGCTGGCACTTCATGGAACTTTCTCCAAATATTGCATGGAATCTACCTGTGCTTGATGGGGCTCAAGGAAGCGAAGCTATGACTCGCATCTGCACGGAGTTTCGTCGTTTGCTCGATCGGCAGTCCAAGGAAGAACGGAATGCGAAACCATGGCGAGGTAAGTGATGCCCGCCATTGACTTCTAAGCCCTCGCGTCGCGGGTGTTTACCAGTTTCCTTTGCGTTGGTCATGAGAACTCATATTGCCATCCGCCTTCTGCGGGGACTTATGTCGCCTTCCCTTCTTATAGTTGGGCTCTAGCGGAACGTATATGTCCTATATATGTCTCGCGAGTCCTCTCGCATGAAGGCAGCGGTCTATGTTGCCAACCGGTGACGGTTCATGGTATGCGCGATTATTCTGTAGTCTCTGCACAGGTTCATCGCATTCTGTGCAAAAACGCATTCCCACGCGGAAGATGTGGAATTTTGCACAGGTGTACCATGCATCAGATATACCACCATATCATAGTGGGACCCGTCGAATGTGTAGGTATTCTCGTCCGACTGCAAGAGAGCAGCGGTCTCTTTTCGAATCGGCAGCAAATTCTTCCTGTGCCTGAAAAACATGTCTCTTGGTACAGTATGTAGAAATTTCATTGTCAGCGCGGCTGCACAGAATGATCTTGTCAATGTCAACCCACTTGGGGAGATCCTTAGTAATCGCTGATCCATCAGGGGTCACTCTGGACCTGTTGCCGTAACAAGCCGTTCCATGGAAGAACATGGTGCCATCCCAATTATTTTGGTGATCGGGGCGCACAATCCAAAAAATCCCTGACATGGGGTTCGATATGTCCTTGCTGGTGCTCCTCTGCATGCTCCAGATGATCTTTCATTGACGGCAGCTCCTCCTCGACAGACTGCTCCATCCGGCTGAGCCAGTTGGGGAATGTCGCAGCGGCATCAGGAGTCGCGCCGTGAAGTCGCGTGGGAAGAAGCCTCAACACATTGTATATCGGGGGAAGCAAGCAAGCCGTCGTTCCCCTCGGGGGCAACGACTTCGCCCGATTGCGAACGAATCGTGGTTTCCTTCGCCGTGACATGTGCGAACGGGCCGCGCTTGTGAAACATGCTGATGCAATCGCGCGGCGCGATCATCCGCGCCACGTCAACGACGTGAACCGAGTGCCCCGGAGTGGCTCGGAACGTAAGGGAAACGGGTAGCTTCAGCATATAATCCTCCATGTCCTGGTCGATG
Source organism: Prorocentrum cordatum (assembly GCA_963575745.1). Lineage (NCBI taxonomy): Eukaryota > Dinophyceae > Prorocentrales > Prorocentraceae > Prorocentrum > Prorocentrum cordatum. The sequence continues at coordinate 207,017 of CAUYUJ010020571.1, read as the reverse complement.
ATTTGTTTGTCGTCCGTTCAAGGACTCCAATATTATCTCTCGCTCCGACCGAATGGCAATCGCAATCTTTGACTGGAAGACCCAAGATCAGAATGGAGGCCGAAGGAAGCATGGATAACCCATGCATCGCTAGGGCAAGTGTTCGGCAATCGCAGCCGCTCACACACACACACACAAATCGTCCAAAACCTCTGCGAATGAACGCCAGCCCCCCGAACACGCGACAAAATATGCCGAGTGCCGGAGGATGCGCAGGACGAGGTTGGCTATGAGCTGGGCCTTATGTAAGGTCTTGGGGCATGATGGTCCTGGATCTTGCGGCGGGCATTGGGTCCCAGGGCCGTTGGGTCTCAGGGTCTTTAGGTATTCGGGTCTGAAGTGCCGAGGGTGTTGAGGTCCTGGGGACTTCCTGTATTACCGTATTTGGGTCTTAGGGTCTCAGGGTCTTGAGGTCACAGGGCGTTAGGGCATGGAGCCTGGAGGCGGCTTGCGCGGTCCCAGACAACGCAAGGTGGTTCCAAGAGGGCATCAATCTGTCAAAATTCAATCAAAGGTGGATTTTCTTAGCTTACACGACTTTTTCGGGATCCCGGCAGCTCAGGACAGCCTCAGAGGCCCGCCATTGGTGCTCCAAGGGGGGGGATCCAGGCACCTGTGCGAGAAGGAAGCGGCCCCAATCGTGGTGGCGACGTCGCGCGCCGCCATGTGGAAATGCGCCCCAGTTGCCCCGCTTGCCCCACTTGCACCACTTGCCGCGCCCGCCCGCGCGGGATCAAACGTGGACGTCTAGGAATCGAGGGTGCCACTTGGTCCACTTGGCCCCACTTGCCCCACTTGGGCAAGTGGGGCAAGTGGGGCAAGTCGGACCAAGTGGATCAAGTGGGGCAAGTGGGGCAATTGGGGCGCATTTCAAATGCCGTAACGGCACTGCATGTCCAATCAAACGTCTTCTTTCTTGACATGGGTTAGTTCTCCATGCTCGAGCACGTGCTGTCTTGTCTCTGGTCATGAAATATTTCCTCTGCGGATGGTCCTCTGTCTGTTCGTTTCACACCCGCGGCGGCTGAGCCGCCGTCGGGGGTGGCGGTAAGTTTCGTAGACAGAAATATCCCATCGACTCCGTCATGGACAGCGCATCATTGGCATCGGCCGGGGCAAGGGCCAACTCCTCCACGTCAGTGAAATATGGCGGAAGATCAGGGGCCGACGGAACCGCCGGATGCTGAGCACCCCCGGTTGAACCAGCGGCGCCGCCGCCCGCGGCACCGGCTATTGGCGATCTAGGAGACGCAGGATCACCGGGAGCACTAGGTGGGTCGCCCCCCGCTTCGGATGCATGCAGACGCACGCCCCTGGCATCGACCGAGTAAGGCTTGAATCCCATCCAACCCTGAAGTAATGATCGAATGCTCGCTGAGACTCTCTTCTCAAAACTGGTGTATTCTGGGCAAGGAGCATGCGCGGTCAGGCATTCTTGGGCCCTGCCCAGATCCTGGCGCAACCTGTCATTGACACTCCTCATGACTTGTAATTTGAATGCTGCGGTCGACTGAACGCATAGTTCAATCGCATGTTGATCGCCCATTGCCGTGTTGAGCATGAACTAAACAATGTTGGGCATGGCGATAATGGAACGATGGGTCTCTGCCAACTGCGCGCTTGGAAATTGAAGTTTCCAGACAGCTGCAAAGTTACTCATAGCGGGAATGCATGCGACTGGCGCATTCGGGTTATTGTCCCACCTATCCCTCGAGCCGGCTGCGGATACCTGTGTATTCGGCGCCCCGGGGACTGGCAGTTCCGTCGTCGGCTCGGTGGCATCGTGACCCCTCAGGGGAACCGATCGCGGAGTGACCCCGCTCTCAGCGCCAGCCACACGAACGTCACTCGCCATCCCCAAAGCCTGAGCGGGAGCACCGCCGCTGGCTGAGCCGGTAGCAGCTACCGTCGGACTGGATGGAGGTCGCAACGGCAGGATCATACCCACGCGGTAGGGTCGCTGGTAACGGAGGCTCTCCAACGTGGGGGCGGGGCGCCTTGAGGCGACGAGTCGGTAGGGGGACGTTGGGGGGCGCCCGAGCACTCGCCCCAATCTTTGCTAGTGGCAGCGACAGACATCCTCTTCGCCAGGCCACAAACGATCGTTGCACGAACAATGAACGATCCAGCAAATCAGCGGGAGTGCAGGAGTCGCGCCGCCCGGGGGGCGGCAGGGTTTGCGGGCTGCCAGTCGCTGCGACTCCGTGCCCTTGTGCCAATGCGGAGGCGGCGGAATGCACGCGTCGTGGATGGGGAGACATGACGCAATGATCGTCGGAAGCGCAAGCAAAAGCAACGTGCATTTGTTTCGCAAGATCGTCAGTGCAATTTCCCAACGATGCGCATTTCTTTCCTCTAACTTCAACATGATCGCGTGTTCCATCACAACATCAATGAGATCCGTTCGTAGCTTCAGTAGACGCAGTCCCATAAGTCCACGGCTTATTCATGACATTCCCCTGCATGTGTTTGAGACCGTATGCGAATCCGTGCAATCTGCATTTGTGGAATTGATTTGCGCGGGAGAAATCTCGAACCTGCCGGTCTCGCCAGTTCTGACATGCCGAAGGCCCTTCTAAGCAAACTGGTCTTCCCTTCTGTGAAACCGCAATCGACAAGTCACGGAAATTCCGAATCAACTATCTGACACATGTCTCGCAAGTGTCTCGCTGGACTATGATACCCCCCCCCCCCCCCCACCCCCCCCGATGATGCACGGTTTCATGTACTCATTGCCGAGGAGATCATCCAGAGCAACGAATATAAACCCAGCGTGTCACATCTTTCCCGGAATCAGTGGTCCTGTCTTCCATAGTTGTAAAGCGAATAACTGCACTTTTCGCGCATTGCACATCCATCGACAGGTAATGCAACTGTGTTTTAAACTTACGGCGTTCTTGATGTCATCGCACTTGATCTTCGCGCTCGCCATGCTCAAGGGGGGCTGTTAGGTCCTGGCGAACCAGAGACCACGTAGCTGTAATGCCCGCTAAGCGGGCTCACTGTAGGCAACGCGCGCACGTGCATGCACGCCTGCCGGCCGAGAAGCCGCGCGCGCGCTCTTGTGCCGTGGGCAAGCAATCGGCTGCGGGCACTCCCGCATCCGCCTCGATCCCTTCCAACCCTCGCTGAAGGGGATGGGCGGGGCAGCTTGAACAGGCGAGGAAAGCGCTAGGATTGGCTCCCCACGCGGCCTCCCGGCGCGGCATCGCGTTGGCTGCAGTCCCGAGCAAAGGAGGCGGGACGCGCCAAATAATATTCAGCAGGCCCCAAGAGAGCCGGACAGACTTCACCCCTTCCCCGAGGGCCGCTATGGGCCCCCCACGGCGCCGAGGCCCCAAAAAGTTTGAGGGCGCTCGCGGGAGGGGGGGGGCGCCCCCGCCACCGCCCCACGGGGCTATCCGAGGGCCTCCGGGCGCGCCCCGCCCTAGATATAAGCAGCGCTAGCGCGCGCCGCCCAGCACTCAACTCATACGGCAGCCAGCCTGTTCGATGCTTCGGCGCGCCAGCAATCCTGAGCGCTGCCCCGTAGCACGCGGGGCCAGGTCGAGGCGCTGTCTCGACGCTACCACCCTGACCTGTCATTGACCGCCACCGACTGCTGTCCGAACCGCCGCTCTGTGGATTGTTCCAAGTCTGGGCACGGCTCCAGGTCCGCCGGCCGGCGGAGCTCGATGATGGAGCCCAGGGGGCCCAGAGGTCAGCGGGGTCCGTGCGCCAGGGGGGCCTGGGAGACGCCGCCTCCGCATGCCGCCCCTGCGCGTACTTCCTCGCCACGGTGGAACAGCCGACTCTATGGGCGACGCCTCGAGCACGCTCGCCAGCGAAGGCGGCGCAGGCGCCGACCGCGTCGACGGAGGCGCTGCCTCGGCCAAGCGAATGTCCGCATAGTCACTCCAGGTAATCGACAAGCTCGGCTCTCTGCGGCGAACCGCACGCAGCGGCATCCGTGGGTCCAAGTCCAACGCGACGGGCCACGGCTCCTCTCGCGCGTCCTCGCCTTCACCGAACCCGACCGAAGGGGCGGAAGGGGCGTCGTGCCGCGGCGCTTGCGACGCGCGTCGGGGGCCGTCGTCGGGCGCCAGGCGGGCCATCGCCAGGCGGCGTCGTCAGACGGATCGTCGTCAGATGGTCTGCCGCCAGCGCCGTCGTCGGGCGGGCCATCGCCACCGTCATCGCCATCGTCACACGGCTAATCAAGGACATGGTCGTCTGGGGGGTCAGATTCCTCAGTCGGGGGCCAATGAAGCCCTAGCTCTTCCCACGTGCGGTCCTTCAGCGCGTCCCGAGTCTGCGCATGATGGCCAGGCCCCTCCGAGGCACGCACGCCGGGTGTTCCCAGCCCGCTGCAGGGCTGTTGGAATGAGCATCCGAAGGGCGGATGTTATCCCACATGCATGGCTCCAACATGTCAAAGTTTTCACCGTCGTGACGAATGCGGCGACTCGAGAATGACCACCACGCATGAGCGGGGACCACGGCGTTGGGACCAGTTGCCGGAGTTCCATTGCACCGCTGATCATTAAGCCAGCGCAACCCCAGCTTTCTCGACTTCTCTTGAAGCCAGTCGTGAATCTCTGCTGGTGAAGTATGTGTGCTAGATATTGGGCACCATGCCAGGACAGTCATGATGTTGTTGGAAAATGCTGTCTGGCCCTGCAGGGCCCGTGTCCGACGGTTCTGCGCCCCCTCGGGTCGATGCCACTTCGCCTTGGACTTATATGCGTCATGTATGCGAACCGACCTTGCGAGAACTTTGTTTGCCGCGTATGCTGGGCCAGGCCAGGACTGTGTCCCCGGTCTCTGGGTCAATCTCCTGATCAGTCACCTCCTGGAACCCACGTGTTTCCCACGCAGATGCTGGCCACACGCAATGCGAGGATCCAAAATGAGGCTCATAGAGAATAGGCAGCGAACCAAACGACGCATCGCCCCCAACCGACTCCTGCACTCATTGGAGCAGACCAGATAGCCATCGCCCCAAAACGCCGACAGGAACAACTTATTTTTGAAATCTATCGAGGCCAGTCCATCATCAGGGTCGCCCAACTCTCTGAATGAATGTTTGCACTGCACATGGTCGACGCAGCCTGAATCCGGATCTTTCGCACACCAGCCTCCACCCAGGCGGCGATCGAACGCCGCGGTCCACGACGCTGTCGGGACCGGTGTATCTGCCACTACAATATGACCTATGTGGTGGATGTCATCCCACACTGAGGGCGATATCCGGTAGCAAGAGATCCATCTGGCAAGATCCAGAATGTCCAAATATCAAAGGTACCTGATGACTCCGTCGCCAGGTACTGACCCGACAACTCGGCTGGGTGGCCCACATCAAAGGCACGCACATCCAGACCCTCTGCCGAGAATGCCCTCGACCAGTCATTCGGCCGAAGCCGCCTCGGGAACTGGTCTGGGTGATCTTGCAGCCCCCAGCCCAATCCCGTTCGAGCATCGTCATTCCCCCGCTGGCGTTGCCCTCTTCAGGCGCTGCGATGTCGTCCTCGGGATGAAGGGAGCTGCCCAACTTGACGGGGATGGCCGACATGAGCTTGTACTGTCTCTTCCCAGCATATCTCGCCCCGGGAGAATCACTCTGCCAACCGTGGATTGAAGAATGCTCGGGAGGCCGAGCGGGAACGCAGTCGGCGCATTCCTTTCCACTGGTCTGTAGCGACAATATACGCGCTCTGGCTGGGCCGCCCCAGCGAGTGCCCCTGTGAAGCGCGGAATGCGATCGGCCGAGCCCGAGGTGGTCCGTTGTCAGTCCCGTAGAGGGCACCGCCATCTCGGGGTCTCTTCCGCCCGAAGCTCTCACTCCAGCGTGGGGGCCGGGCGACGGCCAGTTCGTTGTCTTCGACCATGCGGACTCCGAGAACGTGCACCGTCTTCCTGGGCAGTACGATCAGAGCACGCGGAAGACGAGCCCACGCGAGGTCAAAACCCTCCGCGATGAGAGCATCAACCGCGTTCCTGAGCTCGATCCAGCCACCCGAACTAAATACGTCAGCAGCACTGTGCTTGACCATCTCCAGGAGTAGCGAGCCCAAGCGGGCGGTTCCTTCCTCGTCAGCGCCGCTGTACCATGCTTATAGGTGGCGGTCAGCTGACGGCGCCATTGGCGCGAGGTCGTGTGATTTGGTGGGCAAATCATGCGCCTCGATTGCATTGTAGCGCGCTCGACGGAATCGCCCGCAGAGGGGTGTCCTTTCCACGCGCGTACTCCGCGCGTTGGCGACCAGCGTGCACGGTCGCCCCTCTGCGCGAAGCTGTTATTTCGAGATCTGCTCGTCCCTCGGGGTGTTCGGCGGCGCGGAGAGACATAGGCGCCCGCGCCCGAACACCTCGGGCAGCGCGTTGCTCTTCACTGCAAGCGGAATCAGGTCGGGAGGAAGGCATCCCACGTTGGCGCTCCGCGTTGGTCGCGGCACTGGGTCAACGGAGACCGCGATGACACTGTCACTGGGCCCGGGAGTTGGAGTCCGCTGGTCTTCTGCCATGTCAAAATCGGGCTCCACCTGCACTTCGGGCGCGCAGCTCCTCGTCGCCCGCGGCCGCATGCAACGACGCGCGGGCGCGGGGGGCAGGAAGATGATCAGGGTCTGCAGGCTCCGTCGCCGGGGAGTCCAGCGGGCCCCCCGCAGGCGGCTGCGACTGGGCCGCGTCTTCTTCCCAATCTGCGTCAGGATCATATCCTGGCACCTCGGGGGGAGGCGGCGGCGGCGCGCCGGCGCTGCCGGCTGCCCCCCGCGCGCGCCCCGGCGGCGGGCTGATTGATATGCGTCATGCTGAGACATTGTCGGCGTAGTTTCTCTCCCCCCTTCCTCATGGGAGGGGGCCCGCCTCTCCCTGCGCCTCCTCGCCGCGCAGTGCGGAGGGAGGCCCTCTGCTGCGGTGCGCGCGCGTCGACGTGCACGGCGGAAGCGGCATTGCACCTCGCGCAGACGACAGCTGGAAGCATTGCCTCACCCTCGGACACTCTCGACGGCGAGGTGCAGAAGCAGCCCGAAAGCGGGCAAATGTAGGCCTGGCTCGCGCATGGCATGGCGGCGGAGGCGACGCGGCCGCGGCCGCCGCCAATGTTCGAACGCTGCAATCCTAGGATAGTGGCCGCCCCCACCAGCACTGGCTGCTCGCCAGGCGCAGATGGCCTGGGGCCCCTCGGCTGGCCCACTGGCGTCGCGCAAACGGGAAACATATCATTGGCCTTGTGACAAGTCCCAAACCCAGCCACGCCTAGGCCCCCCCCCCCCCCACACCCACCCCACAATAATTCCTTCCTGTTACTACCGCCCACAATCCTACGACGGAGTGCCATAGGCGGGTGCACCTGATCATCGCGTGAGATGCGGCGCAACAGATTCCGCTCTCGCTTTCGCATTGTCCCGTTCTTCTCAGGCCCGGGGCCAGCGGGCGCATTGCCCCCGCCTTCCTCTGCATTGTTCTCCATGTCCCCCTTTATCAGCCTCCGAAGAAGATGGCGCTGTCATCGCCTGGGCCTTTGCCCCCCCCGCGGCCGCGCCGGCCATCGTCGGCCTTTCGGTGCGAGGTCAGGCTCCCCAGCGAGCGCCGTGCCCGCCTCGGATCAGGCCCACCTACTTCAGGGGGCAGGATCGGAGAATCGGAATCAATCCCCGCCAGCTTTGCTTGCTGTAGTGCTCAAGCCTCTCCTGAGAGGGGTTTGCGGAATATGGCGAGAGGAAAGAGTGCGCCCCCACGTCTCGGGGCCAGTTCTCGAGGCCACTCCATCTGGCGGTGTCGCGCAGGTCGCGTGCGACATAGTTGATGAGGCGCTGGGCCATCTGGGCTCGGTCACTCGCGATCCGCGCTGCTTGAGCTATCTGGCAAACTCTCTGCGAATCTCGCGCTTCAGCCGCTCGACGTCAACGGGCCCGCTCCCACGACGGGCCCTCTCTTGCGCGTCGCCCCTCGAGCTCCGTCGGGCAATTCTTCGAGCGGATCAGGATCCACTTGGGCACGGAAGTTCAGCTCGAAATTGCCCCGTCTCGAAGCAGAGGGAACAAGCTTGCGCCGCCCCTTCTTGCGGGGCCGGGAATCAGCGGCGAAGTAGAGCCACAGAGCAGTGCGGATAATGTTCGCCAGTTTAGAGCAACGCCATTGCTTCTTCTCCCAGGGGTTGATGTCGACAGCAAGGAGCCCGTCGGCACGACCCGTTGTGCTCGACGGGGTGAGGAGCTGGAACTCGCGCGTTGCGTCCAAGCCGTCGCCTAAGAACTTACGGGCCACGGAATAATTAATGCGCATGGATGAGAAGGGCTGCCTCCGTATCCTCATCCACATGCACTCCGCAGGCTTTCGCGCCGGAGCTCTTCCTGGTCTTGGCCCTGTCAACTTCGTCATCCCACGACACCGCGAAGACGCCTGCATTGATTGTGGCCCCCGCGCGATCGGCATCGACCGGATGGGAGAAAAGACGCCGTCATTGCTGCATCGTGTTCTCCACAAAACCTTCGGGGAAAACCGTAAGGGATCGTCAAGATAGCTTGATGATCATTGCTTCCATATTGAATCTTCCCTGGATCGAACACGCCACAGAGCGCCCCGTTCCGGTCATTGGCCGCACGCAGACCACTCCACAGCGCGGTTCTTGAGGCAGGCCTCCGCGGGCAGAGGTGGTACAGCCGCCCTGGTGCTGTTGGCCGGCCACTTGTGTTGGCTGGTGTTTTCGATCGTTTTCGACCCACTTCCTTCCGTTGGGTCGGGTTTCGCGGACTTTGAGAGCTTCTTCGGGGCACGGTCGTCCACCGAGAATCGCCTGAGCAGGAGATCGTAATCGATTTGTGATTCGGGTTCAACGCTTCGATTGATTCATGACTCTTGAAAATTTGCTCTATGCTGGCCCTGGCCCATGATGATCGGAGACTGATGAGGTCTCCGAGGAATCGAAGGCCTCCTCGCAATGACCAAACTCTCGCCTACGCGGCATCTCAACGAGAGGTCTCTGCCGCGAAGTGTCGAATACTCGAGGGTACTATCTACAAGGTTCGCCCACCAAACGAGGATACTCGTTTTCTGTTCCTGGTGACCGTCCGTCTGGGACCTTGCCTGTGCCTCCTCCGCCTTGATCCATCTGATGGGTTGAACGGGCACTGTCCGATTCCCCGCCGCCACCGCCTCAATGAGCTCGATACAACCCTTCATGTGACCGTCTGGTTCGAGTCCGATTTGCGCGCGGGTCGACGATGGGAGCGCGCCTGCCAAACATAATTTGTCATCAAATGGAAGCTCGTAGAATGAGGCATCGACCCAGAGAAGGCGGGCCGCAAGGTTCCTGTATGCAACCTACTCGGCGTAGGCAACCTACTCGGCGACGGCCGTGGAGCCCGCGCCAATGTGCTCCAACTTCGGTAGCGCTGGAGTGATGTCGGGGCAAAATGGCAGCAAAGAGCCATCGTCCATTTTCACGAATTGTCCCTGAGCAGGTGACCCTGTGCGTGAGACATTGCATTCGCCCCCGTTGACGGGTGGAAGCACTGCTTCCACGCCTGGAACCGTTCGGGGCCTGACTGATCTCTTTGCAGAGGTGGGGGGGGGGGGGGGGTAGAGCCGGTTGGCATTGTTGACGGCCTCGATCGAGAACCTCGGCGACCGTTTTTGGGGAGCGGTCCCTCCCGGCAGAACAGTAGCACTGCACCGCAACACATGCAATTCCAAAGTCACGTCGAGAATGTGTGTCCCCGACGTTTGTGGTCCCGCTTATTGTTGTGATCCCCGTTGTGGTCATGGATTTCCCCTCCCGGGTTGCAGGGCCGTGTTCCGTCGCACGCGGCCCCCAAACTCATGCGTCGTGGCAAAAAGAGCGTGTAGCACCCGTTGCCGTATCCTGGCCATGGCGTACAACATTGGTAGCCACGTCTTATTAGCACCCAAGACTTCTCATAGTAAGAGTTCTGTGGCGTGACAGTAAGGGGGCCCCAGAGAAACGCAAAGGCCTCCCACATTGGCCCAACTGCGGCCACGCATGGCCCCAAGAAATTCCCAATAAGGTGCCAGATCGACATAACGCGACGGCCTTCATGGATGACTCTTCGGCTTGCTCAGGCGGATCTCGAGCTTCGGCTTGACGGCTTCCCCGCTACTTGTTCCACTGCATGCCCTTACACTTCCCTGATCCAGGCAACTCGTTGTGTCCCTGTCATGACCTCCTCAAAGGCGCGTAACGTCGCGCTTCGCGCTGCGCGAAGCGCGAATAACTTCGCGCTCTCGCGCCGCCCCCCAAAAGAGAAGAGGAAGATGGGGAATCGGAGCCGAACCGCGAAGCGCGAAAAACTTCGCGCCCTCGAGGGCGCATTTATGTTTGTTCTACTGCATGCTCTTGCACGTCCCTGATCAAGGCAAGTCGCTGCCATTATCATGACCTCCTGCTCCTCTGACTCACGCCCCTGCCTCGAGGGTGGGAGCCATGTGACAAACAGAGGCTGGAGGCCAATCACCCACCAGCATCCACAAGAACGCCGCCGCAGCTGCAGCACGACCGCGTCCAGCTTCACACAAGAGGCCCGCCTCGAGAGCGCCACATGAAGTGCAGCTCTCGCAGACAGGAGCACTACCGCTCGCCCGAGTCGCCTGCAGTAGACACATACGACTTATGTTTTTTTAGGCAGCGTTGAGGACCGCTTCATGAACCCTCCACTCCGAATCATACGAGCCCCTCACTGTCACGCCACAGAAACCTTACTATAAGAAATATTGGTGCCCATTCTTGGTCGATCTGTGAGGGTCGTAAGGTGCCCCAATGCTTCTGTGGGTCCTTGGGGCCATCGGGGGATACGAAATTTCCGTTGGGCACCTGCTGGCAGCCTAGTTTCTTATTTCACGTGCCCACTGTACATCGAAGGCACGCGCAAGTTGCCAAGTGAACGCCCTGGCCGCCACCGCTCACGACGTCGCGAATCCTGAGCTCTCGAGACGAGCTGGACTGATCTGCGAGGGCTGCGCAGAGTCAGCTGGATTTCACAGGCTGGATCTCCCTTAACGTGCCGAACGAATCGGCCGAGCTAGATGCGCCGCTGAAGCCAGGACTCTGAAAGCAGAACCCACCGCGCCCTCTCGCGACGTCCTCTGGTCGGGCCCTTCCTCCTCCTCCTCCTCCTCCTCCTCCTCCACCCGCACTGCCCCTCGCACGATCTGTGTCCGTGCGCACATGCAGCACCACGAGTTCGCAGAGCCGGCCTGGCGTAGGTGCAAGCCCTCCGGGCGCAAGGAGGACCTCCCGCGCAGTGGCCGCGGTGGCCTCAGAAGCACGGCGAGGTCCTGATCTGGGCCGGCTCGATCAATCCCACGGCTGATCCCAAGCGGATCCACGGCGCGATCATGATCCTGGTCCAGCGGGCCCGATCCATCCCAGAGCATGCGCCACCCAGCTGATCGAGGGCCCGTTCGACCGTTCCGTCTCCGATAGATCCATATACATGTGCCCGATCCAGAAACTAACTCAGTACTGGTTGTGGTCGATGTGGGCGTCCCAGATGGCCAAATCGACCACAACCACAACCAACATGTTCATGTCGAGGTCGGTGGACTCTCCCCCGAGGGGCCCTCCAGAAAAATCCGCTTAATTGCGGTTGTGATTCTTTGTTGTGCCCGCCGCCGTCCGCCGTCGGACCTGCCGCCGTTTCTCTTCCGCTGGCCTTCCGCAAGCTCCCGCTGGAGGCGGGACGCGCCTGAGCCGAGGCCCTTCTCTGGAGCGCGCCACCTCGGGGGAACACAAAGATACGGACACCGCCACTCCCTGGACCTCTCCTGGGCGTAGCCGCCCCAATACGCAGCGCGCAACCCGAAGCGTGTTGACGCGGAGCTCAGCACGTGGACTAAAAACGTACGCTTGGCGCGACACATTCGCCAACATGTGGGCCAACCAACACGTGCCGAGGCAACACGCAGCGTGTTAACACTGACGTTTTGAGCACGGTACGTGTTGCGTTTCAGAACGGGCGGATCAGGGCAGCGAGGCTCCCAGGGTGCGTTCTGACCAGAACTTCGAGGCGAACCCAGCCGCGGTGACGAGGAAAGGGTAGCGGCGTCGGTATCTGTTCTGGAAAAAAGTCAACGGCATAATAATAAACTTTTGGAGATCGGCGCGGATTTCCTAGATCGGCAATGGACCCCCTTTCCCTGGCTCACGGAGCGCGCCAAGGGCGCGGCGCAAGAAGCGCCGCCAGTGGGGGCCAGCACCGATCCGAGAAATCCGCGCAGACCTCGAAACTTTATAAAAGTATTTTGCTCGTCGAGACGAGGAGACGTGTCGCTGTATCGGTACCTCTGCTTCCCCTGACTCGCATCGACCGCAGCCCCGACCTGACCGAGCACCGATCGCCGCATCGGGGCCTCCTCGGGCGGTGGCAGCACAAGCCAAACGGGCCTGGAACCGTGCTGCGGGGAGGGGGGCCCTCTCGAGCCGCAGGGCGGCAGCAGGTGGGAGTCGCGGGCGCGCCCAGCGAAAAGGCGGGCCATCGTCGTCGTTGCCGTCGCCGCCAAAGCTCTCAAACATGTTGCTGGTTCCGGAAACCGTGAGCCCCAAAGAATCGTCACCTCTTGGAAGGCCTGTTTCTACTTCCACCGGCTTCCGCCAGTGGAGGCGGCCTCGTCTTACTTCCCGCCGCCTTCCGCAGACCTTCCGCCGAGGAAGCGAGGGCAGCTCCTTCGACCCTCGAAAGCGAGGCCCTTTTCTGGAACGCCACATGTGGTGCGTGGTCGCAGCCGACCACGGCTCTGCGCTGCGGTGGCCGCCGAGCGGCGGGTGAAGGCTTCACCCCGAGGCCGCAGCCCCTTTCGCTCAGACGCCGACCCCGAGCCCCCGGCGCTCGTGGAGGCCCAGCACTTAGCGGCACGAGCGCGAGCTCCTCTGTCCCCCCTCCATTGTTTGGCCTGCCTCCCACGGCAAAGCGGATTTCGTGCGCTCCTGCCTTGCCCAAAGAGCGGCGAGGGTTTTGCACCTTCGTCGCTCTGGGACGCTCGCAGTGACCTTCATCTCACCCTCATCATCCTCTTGCTTATGCTCTTCGGTGTCGGCGCCATCTTCCTTCTCTTCCACCTCCTACCACCCCTACATCTCAAGCGATTCACGTATCCGCCTCCAGGATCCTCCTCCCGATATGCCTACATATATTCACCGGGAATCCCCTGTGGGGCCTTTCGGTCGTGCTGACTTCAGCTGAGGTCCAGAAACTGGCAGGGGAGGTCCTTTGGGCAGCGTCGGCATTACGACCAGAGCCTGCGATGTTAGCACCGCGACAGGAAATTCGGCCGACCCCACTCCCCGCACCTCCATTTCCCAGCGCGTATCATCCTCATTCGCACCATCGTCATCACAATTGCCAGCGCCATCATTGCCACCACCAGCATAATCACATCAACATCGTCGTCATCACCACTACCATCGTTATCATCATCATCGTCATCATCGTCGTCCTCGTCATCAGCGCCAAGACCGTCACCATCATCATCATCATAATCGTAATCCGTGTTATCATTATCATTTGCATCATGATCATGGTCATCATCATTAACATCATCACCCGTATCATCGTCATCACCGTCGCAAATGTCGTCGTCACCATGATCACTTGCCTGCCCGAATCGTGAATCTGCATGAAAATATCCTCGCGTCTTTGAGCAAGGCTAGTTTAGCCAGCCGATCTCGAGTGGGTGGGTCGGACTTTTGCGCTACCATTGGAGCTTACGGCTTCAAGAATTCCCAGATGCATTGCGACACGTAGGCTCTCGTGACTAAAAAATATGAGGTTCTACCCCTTCCTCAGTCTATCCCGGACTTAACCCAGCATCTTTTCGTATCGCAACTTGCATATGCTCCTGCCCCACCGTCACTCCGAAGTATGAATTGATACCATATCAGGCAAGCCCTTATCGCTCCCACCCTCATCCTCTGCAAAACAACTATGCGCGCATACTCGCTTATCAGAACAAAACATGTGTTTTCAACAGCCCCTTGCGACACAAACACACACACACAAACGGGGCGAAGTGCCCCCGCGCGCGTCGTCGCGCGCGCGTGCCGAAATTGCTCAAAACCTTAATGTTGGCAAGGATTTCAAGGGTTTCAAAATCGACTGACCCGAATATCTATCTATCTGTCTATCTATCTATCTATCTATCTATCTATCTATATATATATGTACCTATATATTTACACATATATATATATACACATGTACTAGAACCATCGCGCGCTTCGCGCGCGCTCAGGTTCTAGCCCAGGCAGTGGGGGCTTGGACAACGCTATCAAGCACAGGCGCGCGACGGCATCTGAGGAGCTTCTGGGGTGTTCCGCATGCTTCGTCAACTGGTTGTCGGAGGCACCTCTTGGGTGCTTCTTGGGGGGGCGTCTGAGGGTCCCTTGGGGGCATCGGTTCTGCAATCTGAAGCCGTCATTGGCTGTCTTGGCTGCGTGGAGGCCCGACTTGAAGCCACCTGCGGCCAGATTGAGGCAATCCAGAAGCCTCCCGGGGGCCTCTTGGAAGCAGTTTTGACGCATCGAGGGCACTCTTGGGCTATTTTAAAACCTCTTGGACGTCTCCTAGGGGCCTTTTTAGGCCCTCGGGAAGTTTTTGGGGTCCTCGTCGGACCACTAGGGGGCCTCTTGCAGCCTCCTGTGGGCCTTGTGGGGGGACCGCTCTGCTGTTGGGTCGCGTTCCCTTTCTTGGGCCTCTCTTGGGGCTCTTGGGGCCCTCTCGGGCCGTCTTGGGCGCCTCAAGCACCGTCTTGGGGCCCTCGCGGGCCGTCTTGGGACCCTCTTGGAGGCCTCTTCCTCCATGTGGGAGCGGTATTGGTAGCCTCTTGGGCCGTCTTGGAGCATCGGGATGCCACAAGGCCGGAAAATTAAACCCGTCAAAGCCCAATCGTAAAACAATGAGTTGTGCCTCTTGGGGCCACCTTGGGAGATCTCTTGGAACCTCGTCGGCCATCTTGGGAGCTTCTCGGGGGCCTCTTGGATCCGATTGGGGGCCTCTTGGAACTTCCCGAGAACCTCTCGGGGTAGAAAGCTCGGATTCTCGGTTCGTGTTTCCCTTCTTGGGCCTCTCTTTGGGCCCTCTCGGGCCGTCTTGGGCGCCTCAGGCACCGCCTTGGGGCCCTCGTGGGCCGCCCAGGGCCCTCTTGGAAGCCTCTTCGGCTATCTTGGAACTGTCCGGGAGGCCTCTTCCTCCTCCTCGTCCCCCTCCTCCTTCTCCTCCTCCTCCCACTCCAGCTCTCTCTCCTCCTGATCTTCCTCCTCCTCCTGCAGCGTGTTCCGGAAGGCTCCTGCCAGAACATGCTGTGCACAAGTGCTGTCATTGCTCCCGCCACCGTGCCCTGGGTGGTGGGTCAGAGGCCTCATGGGTGTTGGTTTGGATCTCGTGGTTGGCCTGTCAGGGACGTCGTGAAGGCAGTTTCGCAGTTTCTCGGTAGCCGTTTTGGGACCGTTGTGGGGCCTCCTCGGGGCTGTTTTGTGGCCTCTTTAGGCCTCGGTTGGGCCTCCTGGGTGCCTCTTGGGGGCCTCCTGGGGCCTCTTGGGGGCTCCTTGGGGCCTCCTGGGGCACTCTTCAAGCGGGAGGGTCGAATTTTGGAGTCGTGGTCCCCCTCTTGGGCGCATCTTGGGGCCGTCTTGGGGCTCTGTTGGGCTGTCTTGGGCGACTCTGGGGCCGTCTTGGGGCCCTCTTGGGCCGTCTTGGGGCGCTCTTGGGGGCCTATTGAGCCGTCTTGGAACGTCGGACAGCCGAAAAGGCTGGAAGGCCAAAATCGTCCGAAAACCTTAGTAAAATTGACGGTTTCGGCCTCTTGAAGCGCTCTGGAGAGGCGTCTTGAAGCATCGTGGAGTGCCTTGGGGGGCCTCTCGGGCCGTCTTGGGCCTATCTTGGGCGTCCTGGAGCGGTCTTTCGGCGACTCGGGGCCCGCTTGGGCCGTCTTTGGAGCCTCTGGGGGCCCTCCTGGACTATTTTGGACCTCCCCGGCCGCCCCGTCCACCCACGGGGGGTCGGAGGCGGCGGCCTCCGAGGCCCAGGACGCGGAAACCCTGTAAAAACACATGGACAATGAGCCCCGGTACCCCCATGGAGGCTCTTCGGCGCTCTTGGACCGTTGAAGCTCGAAAACGCGAGAAGCCAAAAACATTGAAAAGACAATTGAACATATACGACTTTGGCCTCTTCGGGCCGTACCGTGATACCTATCAGACTTCTTGGGGTCTCTTGGAGGCCACCTGGGAGCCTCGAGAGCCGTCGGAAGGCTGACTTGGGTTGCTCGGGAGCGTCTTGGGCCCTCCTGGAGCGCTGTGGAGGCTGCCCGGAAAGGCTGGGGCAGCGGTGCCGGGAGCGTTCCCGAGATGTGGCCATATCTTTTCAGCGCGTTCCGGGAGCATATTCCCGGAACGCGCTCGTGGCAGGGCGCCCACGTCCGAGGACGTTGGCATGGGAAACCGCAGCGCGTGATCATTCCAGCGCGTTCCGGCGAAGACCGTCCGGAACGCGCTTAGGCAAGCGCTGGGTTTGGGGAAGGCGAGTGGGAACCGTTCAAGCAATTTGGATGTTCGGGGCAAGAGGCGGAAGCCATCCTCATAAGACATGCAGTATTCCTGGAGCCGTCTTGCAGAAAACACAAGAAAAATGAGACCCTGCAGTCGTTCCTGGAGCCGTCTTGGAGCCCTCTTGGGCTGCCCTGGAGCCTGTTGGAGCCCTCTGCGGAATGGTCTTGGAGCCCGCGCCGAGGATCTGGAAAACGTCCGGGACCATCGCGGCGGCCTCCGAGGCCCGGGACGCCGACCCCCCGTAAAACACTGCGAAAATGAGCCCCGGTACTCCCATGGAGGGTCGGGCAGCTGTTTTCGGGCCCCTGGGCTAGAACCATCGCGCGCGCTTCGCGCGCGCTCAGGTTCTAGCCCAGGTCGGGGGGGCGCTGGACGATCTGGGACAACGCTATCAAGCACAGGCGCGCGACGGCATCTGAGGGTCTTCTGGGGTGTTCCGCATGCTTCGTCAACTGGCTGTTGGAGGCACCTCTTGGGTGCTTCTTCGGGGGGCGTCTGAGGGTCCCTTGGGGGCATCGGCTCTGCAATCTGAAGCCGTCATTGGCCGTCTTGGCTGCGTGGAGGCCCGACTTGAGGCCACCTGCGGCCAGATTGAGGCAATCCGGAAGCCTCCCGGGGGCCTCCTGGAAGCAGTTTTGACGCATCGAGGGCACTCTTGGGCTATTTTAAAACCTCTTGGACGTCTCCTAGGGGCCTTTACCACTTGGGGGCCTCTTGCGGCCTCCTGTGGGCCTTGTGGGGGGACCGCTCTGCTGTTGGGTCGCGTTCCCCTTCTTGGGCCTCTCTTGGGGCTCTTGGGGCCCTCTCGGGCCGTCTTGGGCGCCTCAAGCACCGTCTTGGGGCCTTCGCGGGCCGTCTTGGGGCCCTCTTGGAGGCCACTTCCTCTATATGGGAGCGGTATTGGAAGCCTCTTGAGCCGTCTTGGAACATCGGGATGCCAAAAGGCAGAAAAAATTTAAACCCGTCAAAGCCCAATCGTAAAACAATGAGTTGTGCCTCTTGGGACCACCTTGGGAGATCTCTTGGAACCTCGGCGGCCCTCTTGGAAGCTTCTTGGGGGCCTCTTGGATCCGATTGGGGGCATCTTGGGACTTCCAGAGAACCTCTCGGGGTAGAAAGCTCGGATTCTCGGTTCGTGTTTCCCTTCTTGGGCCTCTCTTGGGGCCGTCTTGGGGCCCTCTCGGGCCGTCTTGGGCGCCTCAGGCACCGCCTTGGGGCCCTCGTGGGCCGCCCAGGGCCCTCTTGGAAGCCTCTTCGGCTATCTTGGAGCTGTCTGGGAGGTCTCTTCCTCCTCCTCGTCCCCCTCCTCCTCCTCCTCCTCCTCCCACTCCAGCTCTCTCTCCTCCTGATCTTCCTCCTCCTCCTCCTGCAGCGTGTTCCGGAAGGCTCCCGCCGGAACATGCTGTGCAAAAGTGCTGTCACTGCTCCCGCCACCGTGCCCTGGGTGGTGGGTCAGAGGCCTCACGGGAGTTGGTTTGGATCTCGTGGTTGGCCTGTCGGGGACGTCGTGAAGGCAGTTTCGCAGTTTCTCGGTAGCTGTTTTGGGACCGTTGTGGGGCCTCCTTGGGGCTGTTTTGTGGCCTCTTGCCTCCTGGGTGCCTCTTGGGGGCCTCCTGGGGCCTCTTGGGGGCTCCTTGGGGCCTCTTGGGGGCTCCTTGGGGCCTCCTGGGGCACTCTTCAAGCAGGAGGGTCGAATTTTGAAGTCGTGGTCCCCCTCTTGGGCGCATCTTGGGGCCATCTTGGGGCTCTGTTGGGCTGTCTTGGGCGACTCTGGGGCCGTCTTGGGGCCCTCTTGGGGCGCTCTTGGGGGCCTATTGAGCCGTCTTGGAACGTCGGACAGCCGAAAAGGCTGGAAGGCCAAAATCGTTCGAAAACCTTTCTAAAATTGACGATTTCGGCCTTTTGAAGCGCTCTGGAGAGGCGTCTTGAAGCGTCGTGGAGTGCCTTGGGGGGCCTCTCGGGCCGTCTTGGGCCTATCTTGGGCGTCCTGGAGCGGTCTTTCCGCGACTCGGGGCCCGCTTGGGCCGTCTTGGGAGCCTCTGGAGGCCCTCCTGGGCCATTTTGGACCTCCCCGGCCGCCCTGTCCTCCCATGGGAGGCGGCGGCCTCCGAGGCCCAGGACGCGGAAATCCTGTAAAAGCACAGGGAAAGTGAGCCCTGGTACCCCCATGGAGGGTCGAGGCAGCTGTTTTCGGGCCCCGGGCCTGCTCCCCCGGGATATATATATATATATATATATATATATATATATGTATATATGCATATATATACATATATATATATCTATATATATATATATATATATACTGCGCGCGCTTAGGTTCTAGCCGCGCCCAAAGTACGCGCATCGCAAATGGCCAATGTGGCAATGAGGAATGCAGTGGCGATTCGAGTGCAAGCGCATTGCTTGATCCCTTCAGTATGCACACAGTACATCTCGCGATTGCATGCAAACTTTACGAGTCAACTTCCTACCGCCAACTTTAGGGTTCTCCCCTCACCCCTTGTCATCAGGCCTCGGCTGTTTCATACCTATTTGCGATCGTTCCGCGGGCATTGAAATCCTTGGTAGGTTTTTGGACAATCATCCGTGCCGGGATGAAGAATGTACGTCTCCCCTGATTTCGGTTTCCTCCTCCTCTTCATCCTCCTCGTCCTCCTTCTTGTCCTGATTGCGCTCCCCACTCCCGCCCGTTCCCCCTCCCTCCCTGCTCCCTCCTCCTCCTCCTCCCCCCGGCCGCATTCTACATTACTCCCAGCGATTCTATCACTCGCATCTGCCTACCCGCATCCCGCTCCACCTGACCCCAGGCTCTCCGCTCGCTCCCGTTCGTCTTTTGGCCATTCCCATTCGCTCCCCCTTCCCACCCTAGTTGCTACGCCAGCAGATCCCACCCATTCCTTGCCCTGTTATTGGACGGTTTCCCAAACTCAGCGAACTGAACTACAATCCATATTTGTGTATATATCCAAGACACCCATCCAGCCAGCCAGCCCAGCAGCGCTGCACAAGCTCGCTGTGGACACCTCCCCCGTGGGTTGGAAGTCCTACTGCGTACCCCCGATATCCATCCCAGTGCAACCATTTTGTGGGATGCCAGGCCATCTTCGGAATGAGGAGGGTGCGGAGTATGAGACTCTTAGCCCTACTGCCGCTCTATGCATGATAGGTTTTGTAGGCCACGGACAGGGAAATCAAATGTTTGCCCCTGTGAGGGGCCCTTCCCGCGCTCTGATTATGTTTCCATTCTGGTCCCTCCACATTCCATCCCATGGCGGGCCCTTGCCAGCATCCTCCGATGCCCCCCCCCCGTCCCCTCCCTCCCCGTCTGAATGTTCCCCTTCCGAATCTCTCCCACGTCCCTCTGATGTGGGCCTCCTCTCTTCTTCCCTTCCCCACCCACCATCCATCCCCCTGCCCTCTTACGCGTCCTCTTAAATTGTTCATGCTACCTGCCTCACCGCGCTTGAATCCTCAGCCTCATTACCGGCCATTGGCAGAAACATGATAATATCAAAGATGCCCCCCCAGGGCCCTCGGGAAATGTCCTGCATTCCCCTTGGCAAGCCCACGCAAAGAGCTACAACTTGTTGCGGCTAGGTTTGGGCTTCAACCGGGGGGTGTTAACAAATTATCCTCGCCTCCCGCCAAGCGGGGGGTAAGCGCAGGAAAGAGCCACATTTTGTTGCGGCTGTCTGGGCTAATTGCTGCCAATGTGTTGCATCGCGCTGCAAGGGCGGCGTCACGCAACGAAAATGTCAAGTATCACGGAATATGCCACAGTGGCTGTCACCGCATGCCCTGGCGTGTGTGGCGGCATATTATATATATATATGTATATACACACATATGTATATATACCTATATGTACTAGAACCATCGCGCGCTCGTCGCGCGCGCTTGGGTTCTTGACCCCTCCTCGCGGTCCTGGGGCGAAGATCTCAGGTTCTCGGTTCACGTTCTCGATCGAAGGCGCCTACGGCAAATCACCGCCGCCCCCTGCCTTTATGGAAGCGCCTGTGTGGCCGAACGTTGAGGCCAGACCTGCCAAGCTATCGGACCATTCCCCGAATCGGTTTGGAAAGCCTTCGGGGAACACGTAGGCATCTTGAAGGTCATCTTGGCCGTCTGCAAGCCATTTTAACCCTTTCGGGCCTTCTTGGAGGACGTCTTGGAGGGCTCTTGGGCCGTCGTGGAGGCCATCTTGAGCGTCTTGGAGACCTCTTGGGCCGTTTTGGGGGCCTCTTGGGGCCGTGTCTTGGGCCTCTTGGGCGATCTTTGGGGGCACTTGGGCCGTCTCGGGCCGTCGGAAGGCAGAAAAAAAGCAAATGCCACAATCCTTCAAAAACCAATAGGGAATCAATGATTTTGGCCTTTTCGGGCCTTCCTGGAAGCGGTCCGTTTGGGCTCTTATCCTTTCTTCTTGGAACACTACATACCGAATGTGTGCGGATGTTCCCAGCGAAATGGACACATGTAGAAACGACATCAACGATACAATTAAGTTGGTCTGCCTTGCTCCTCCCGATGTTCTGAGGATGTCCGCAGCAAGAGCGTCATCTTTTACATGAGAGGTAATAGAGCAGCTTTGACATCATCTCATGTTTGTGGGGTGTCCAAAGCGAAACGCCAATGCTAGAAAATCCCACCAGCCCTTTGGGCGTGAGTGGTTTAGCGAGTCCTCTCTGTTCTCAACCCCCCTTCTTCCCCTTCGGGGAGGGGTTTACCCCTCCCCCTACCCCCTCCCCCTGGGCCTGGAGAGGTCCTTTCGCGGGTGGTCAGGGGGGTCCTTTTCGACTCCTGGGAGGGCTAAAAAACGACAACCCTCACGAGGATTCTGGCCCCGACGGGGGGGGGGGGCAGAAAAAAACATCTCCTCTTCTTTGAAGCCGGAATCATTGATTTTACTACGGTTTTGGCCCCATTTTGGCCTTCTGAGGGGGCAGCGCTCATTAAAGCTCCCCTCTTCCTTCAATGCAAAATCATTGATTTTACGAAGGGTTTGGGCTCTTTTTGCCCTTCTGAGGGGGCAGCGCTCATTAAAGCTCCCCTCTTCTTTGATCCATCCCCTCCAAGATGGCCCCAAGAAGCGCCCAGGAGGCACCAAGAGGCCCCAAGATGGCCCCAAGAGGCCCCCAGGAGGCCCCCAAGAGGCCTCCAAGAGGCCCCCAAGATGCCCCCAAGAGGTCCCCAAGAGGCCCCAAGAGGCGCCGAAGACGCCCCAAGAGGCCTCCAAGAGGCTCCCAAAAGACATCTACTACTACTTCTACTCCTACGACTAGTACTACTACTACTACTACTACTACTACTACTACTACTACTACTACTACTACTACTACTACTACTACTACTATTACTACTCATACTAGTATCACTACATCATCTCCTACTACGACAACTACAACTACTATTACGACTACTACTAGTTCTAGTCCTACTACTACTACTACTACTACTACTACTACTACTACTACTACTACTACTACTACTACTACTGCTACTACTACAAGTACTGCCACTACCACTGCTACTAGTACCACGACGAGGGCCCCGAACGACTCACACCACGAGGAGCCCGAACGACTCACACCAGGAGGAGGGGCCCGAACGACTCACACCACGAAGAGCCCGAACAACTCACACCAGGAAGAAGGGCCCGAACGACTCACACCAGGACGAGAAACCCCAAACGACTCAAACCACGAGGAGCGCTTTCTCTCCCTCCTCCTCCGCCTCGTCCTTCTCCCGCTCCCACCACAAGGAGGATGTACAAGGAGGCGGGAGGAAGGAGGAACAGGGGAGATATGCGGGGGCAAGCGGAAACACGCCTGAAAAACACGACTGTCGGCATGCTTCGCAAGAGTTCCTGTTTTGAGATGGGCTGGTGGGGATACGCGAAGCGTAAAGAATTTTTTGCCTGTTTTGTTGCGTCCACAGCTTTTTGTTGCAGCAATGTTCTAGCGCAGCTTTTTTCTGTACCACCGCCTTTTGCTACCTCATTGGCTGCCGCATATTATTTTCTTGTTTACGGCGTGTGCGTACATGCTTCCACTCTTTGTGCTCAACTAACAGCCAGTATATACACGTACGCATTATACATGTGTGCAGATGATATAACTTGCGTGCATAAGCATGCACATGGATAAACATATATGTGCGTATGTATGGATGTATGCATGCACGCATGCATGTGCTTGCGCGCGCATCGTGACTGTACTCTCCATCTTCCTTTTATATTTATGTTTCTAAACACATGGTTCCTCCCCCCCTCCAAAATCATACCTCTCTCTACTTCTCCGTTCCTTCTCTTCCTCCTTCTCCGTTGCTTTTCTTTCTCCTTTCCCTTCCCGCCTTCTCCAAACACAATTCCTCCTCCTCCTACTCGCCCATTATCCTTCTCCTTTTTCTCCTTTCCGTTTCCTCCTCTCTCCAGCAACGCAAAACCAATAATACTCAGTGTTTGGCGCCCTCGGAGCAAGGAAACGGTGTGTATTGTTGGTTGTTCTTGTTTTTTTGGGTCTAGAATGCAAGGAAACACCGTGTATCTTTGGTTGTTTTGATTTTTTGGGTTTGGGAAGCTCCAGTGCTCCCCGCGGCCTCCCCCCATCACCTCCTCCTTCTACCCCTTCCACAATTAGTCAATATGAATACTACTCTCCCTCTTCCCCTGATGACGGCTTGGGAATATCCGACCCCCCCCCCGCGTTTTGTTTTTTTACACACAGGTTTCCCCGGAGTTGGGTTTTCGCCTGCATTTGTTTCCAAAATGCTGCTCTCGCTGAGGCGCCGGCTTCATTTTCGGGCCCCGCTCGTTCCGAATCGTGCTCCCGCTGCAGCGCTGGCCACATTTCCGCCGGCGCCCGGGCTGCACGCCCGAGCCGGCGCCCGGGCCGGCGCTCCGGCCGGGTCCGGAGCCGGTTCCGGCCGCCGGAAGAGACCCCCAAGAGGCCCCAAGAGGCCCTCAAGACGCCCGCGGCAGGCCCCACAGGGCCTCCAGAGGCCCCCCAAGAGGCTTCCAAGAGGCCGCCCGAGGTTCCCAGGAAGCCCCCAGGAGACCCCCAAGAGGGCCCCAACGGGCTTCTGAGAGGCTTCCCCAGATCATGTACGTCTACATGCGGCCTCCGGTCCAAAAACCTGAGACCGTTCCTGGGACGCCGCCGGGGCCGCTGGGCTCCAACAGCCAATTGAGGAAGCACGGAGAACACCCCAGAAGCCCTTCAGATGCCCCCACGAAGACCCAAGAGGTTCCCAAGAGGCCCTCAGGAGGCACGACTATGTCACGCGCCTGTGCTTGATAGCGCTGTCCAAGATCTTCTAGCGCGCCCCCAGCCTGGGCTAGCACCTGAGCGCGCGCGAAGCGCGCGCGATGGTTCTAGTGTATATATACACTAGAACCATCGCGCGCGCTTCGCGCGCGCTCAAGTTCTAGCTAGGCTCGACAGGCTAACGCATGTAATCTCAATTGTTGAAGCGCCTTGTGTATCTAACGACCTTCTTGGAGTCCCTGCGCAAGCCTCTGAAGCGTATAGAAGGGGAAATGCGGAAACCACATCATCATCATCATCATCATCATCATCATCATCATCATCATCATCATCATCATCATCATCATCATCATCATCATCAGCATCATCATCAACTTCCTTTAGGTGCTCGATGATTTGGGCCCCTCGAAGGCTTCCTGGGATTTTTCTTCGGTGGTGACGGGGGCCTTAAATGATGGTCTTATGTGCAAAAAGCAGCAGGGGCACATTTAATTAGCCTGGCGAAGGACCCAACTATATGCAGTTGTGAATACCGCAGTTGTAAGCATCGTTTTCGGGGGGCGACGCATGCGGACTGCGCCACTGGAACGTTCGGTGGAGCCCCCCTTGTAGGGCCACGAAACAATGTACAGGGCGGGGGAGACGCATGCAGACTGCGCCACTGGAACTTTCGGTGGAGCTCCCTATGGGGCCACGAGGCGCTATACTGGCGGGGGAGACGCATGCGGGCTGCGCCACTGGGACCTTCGTCGGAGCTCCCTGCCCTGTAGGGCCACGAAGCGCAGTACTCGGTGGGTGAGACGCATGCGGGCTGCGTAATTGAAACCTTCGGTGGAGCTCCCTATGGGGCCACGAAAGGCTGTATTGGGTGGGAGGGACTCAGGCGGGCTGCGCCAGTGGAACCTTCGGTGGAGCTCCCTAAGCGGCCACGATCGGTGTAGTGGGCGTGGGAGACGCATGCGGGCTGCGCCACTGAGGCCTTCGGTGGAGCTCCCCATGGGGCCACAAAGCGCTGTACCGGGTGTGGCGGACGCACGCGGGCTGCGCCACTGGGACCTTCGGACGAGTTCCAAAAGGCCCTTTCGGGCCGTCCTGTGCGCCTTTGGCGCCAGCTTGGGGCCCCCTTGGGCCGTCGTGGGCCCGTCTTCGAGGCCCCTGGGGCTGCCTTGGAGCGGACAATATGAATCTTGGGTCGTCGTGGCGCGTCAGAACACTGAGAAGGCGAGAACTTGGAAATCCTTCAAAAACCTTTTGGAGAATCATTAACCAAGTGTGCCTCGCGGGACTCCTTTGGAGGCATCTTGGAGGTTTCTGGGGACGTCTTGGAGGCCTCTTGGATAGTCAGGGGCTAATTCTGGCCGCCTTGGCCGTCATTGGTCGTTCCCGCAATCTGGAAGCGCCATCTTTGGCGATCCTGGGACCGTCTTCGGGCGATCTTAGGGGGCCCCCGGCGCCTCGGCAAAACCCCCGGAGCTTCCCAGCCCCCCAATGGGGGCACATGTTTGGGGACCGCGGGTATGTATATATATATATATATATATATACACATGCAAACACACACACACAAACACAAACATACATTCATACGTATATACAAGTATATGTACATATAAACATACATATAGACACACATACACACACAAACAAACACATACATACGTATAGTTTTATGTATGTATGTATATTTAGGAATGTACTCTACATATACAGATATGTATGTATGTATGTATGTATGTATGTATATATATATATATACACATATATACATAAATCTATACAGCATGATGCCAGGGGGGCGCGCGGGGGCCAGGTAAGCGTCGCGGCCCGCAGGGCCTGGCGTGGCACTGCGCGAGACCTTCCTCTCCCGCGCACCCCTGGCCTTGGCGGCGGCCTTCGCTCCTCCAAGATTGCGCCCTCGCGCCCTGGCCGCCCGCTTGGCGACAGAGCCGACGACTGTTGCAGACGGGCGGGCTGGATCTGCGACGCTCGCCTGGGCCGCCTCCTGCGCCGCCGCGGCGAAATCGGGGGCGGCCCCCGCGAGAAGGCGAGTGCGCTGGCTCGGGGAAGCGGCCGCCATGGCGTCGATGGCAGCTGCTCGCTCGCGACCGAAGCCTACCTCTGACCGACGTCCTGGCCGAGGCTCCCTCGTGATTCCCTTGTCGGACTCTCGGCCCTCCTCGCCGCTGCGGTCTTTCACTTTGAGCGCTCGCGTTGCTGGAGCACGTGCACGCCTGCGCCGACGCCTGCCAGGCTCGCCCCGCTCGCGCTGTTCCAGCCACGCGCGCGGGAATTTGCTGGGGGACACCGCGCCCGCGAGAGCGCAGTCCGCCGCGGACACGTCGAGCATTCGAACCCTGTCGGGGCAATGGTGCTCGGAGCAACGGCGCAATCGCCGCCCCACGTTGCCCGTGGGCGTCTTCCACGCGAGGAAGAGCTCCACCTGCCGCCGGCCGTTGGCAAACTCAGGCCACTCCGCTGCAGCGCGGCCCAAGCCTGCCGCGCGGTGCCCTCGTCTCGACGACGCATCTCGGCGCGCTTCAAAATGTGCCGCAGCTGGGCGACGGCCTGCCGCTTAGGAAGGCCTGCCCCCTTACAGATGCGCATCAAACATGCCGCGGCTTCTGACGCAGACTCCTCTGCGCCCGCGTCTGTTGCAGACAGAGAAGAAGACAAACGGACGCCGTGCAAGCGTGCGACCAAGAATGATCTGGCCGATGCAGTTTCATGCTCTCCTTCGCGTTCGCTACGATTACCTGCGCCCGTCATTCAGCCGCGTGGGCGGCCCCCCTGGCCCGGGGCACAGGGGTCCAATCGCCGACGCCTACAATTTGCACGCTGTTGCCGCATGGGCACCTGGACATCTGCCGCAAAAGCTTGAGGGCGATGCCAATGGAACTGCAGGGGGGCGCCCAACGTCGCCCCATCGATGAACAGCGCGTTCAGCCTTGCGAGGAACGAAGCGGCCCTGGCTTGGACGGCGGCGGCGGCGGGGTCGCTGGCGCCCCCAGTTGCGACCCACGAGCAATGCTCCGCCGCCAAGTCCGCCACGAGCCGCCGAGCAGCAGACGCGAGCTTTTCTCGCCCCCGAACCCTTCCAGGAAAGATCGGGCGCGAATGCGCCGATCCTCGCTCACCTGGGATTCCTCTCCGAGCGCATTGAATATAACGTTCCAGCGTCGGCTTTCCCGCGCCCGGGGCCTCGCCCGACTGTTGAAACGCCGGGGGGCCCGACCGAAGTTTTGGGCGAACGCGATCTCGCCTTCCAGCTGGTGCGCCCCCACCCCACTGCGGTGCGGAACGCGCTGGGCGCAGTCAGAAACTTGGCCAGACTTGGAGGCTGCTTACCCGTTGCCAGCTGCATGTCAGATATAGCGATCTCGCTGCCCTCCTTTGTCATTGTTTTTTCGAGCAGCTTCTGGGCCGAATGCGCTTCGCCCCAAGCATGAA
Organism: Prorocentrum cordatum; assembly: GCA_963575745.1. NCBI lineage: Eukaryota > Dinophyceae > Prorocentrales > Prorocentraceae > Prorocentrum > Prorocentrum cordatum. Next base: position 179,723 of record CAUYUJ010020571.1, on the reverse strand, counting down.
ACGCCAGCCGCGGGAACGTGCCCGTTGTAGCAAGGGGTGCATTTTGATCCGCCCCATCGCTGCGCCGCGCCCGCATCTCCTCTCGCACATGCTCGTGCAGCTCCACGCCCAGTTCCCCGCCTGCCGTCTGGCCCGCGCGACGCGCGCGTTCCTCCAGCACGGAGACCCTGCCGTCGCAATCTACGGCCCGTGGAAACTCCCGCACCCCGATCGCCCGGCCCACGATCCAGGGTCCTCCAGGGCCCAGCTGTTCCAGCCAGCCTGCCTTGAGACCGTTGCTCGGGGGAAAGTCCAGAGTCTTTGGGATAGACCGCGTCGCGGTGCCGATCTCGGCCCGGCACGCGCGGTCGAGGCCGCCCGCGGCCAACTGAAAACCTCTGGGTTCTGAGTTTTTCGCATTGAGCCGTTGCGGTCACCGCCTGGCGGCGCTCCCGCGAAGACTCCAAAGCTCCGCGGTCGCCCCCGAGGAACGCGCCCCGCCGCGCATCGAAACTTCCGAAGGAACTGGGCGTTTCCAAGAGTGCGCGGGTGGCGACCACTGCGCGGCAACCAGGGCGCGGGTCGGCAGCTGTTGCGGCTTGGGACTGCTGCGGCTGTTGCGCAGCTGGTGCAGCTGATCTCCAGGAAGATGTTGCGGCTGTTGCGGCTTGAAACGCCTGCGCGGGGAGGCCCTGGTGCGCGCCTTCCGCTCGAACTCGTTTTTGCCGCGCCGCTTCTGCTGCCTGGCGCCCCTCGCTCTGTGCGTGGTGCGCGAGGTTCTCGCGACGTCGGAAACTCTCGCCACCCTGGCCTATGGTGGATTTGCAACGAGAGCCCTTGAACGCCGAGCACAACAAGCATATTCCAAATTGACCACCTGCGCAGCCGATCCAAGTTTCAGGCTTCAGGGTTACTGGAGTCGTCGCAGACAGGGTGGCGCTCCAAAAAGTCATGACGTGCTTTGCGTAGTCGTGGCTGTTGACGTGCTCCTCCAGGGTCATGGACGCAGGCTCGAACTTCTCGACTGCTTTGCTCGGGACGGCCTTAGCCTTAGCCTGCGCTGTTTCAACTACGGGCAAATCGTTGCTGGAGCCGCTGCCCTCTGCGGAGCCGCTGCTGGAGCTGCTGCTGGAGACGCTGCTGGAGCCATTCTTGCAACCGTCGGCCTCGGCAACTCCAGCGGCGTCGGCAACTCCGTCGGCGTCGTCGGCGTCGGACACTACTACGTCGGCTTCGGCGCCCGAGCTGTTGCAACCAGGGCTCGAAGGGGCCGCAGGGCTCGAGGGGGCCGCAGGGCTCGAGGGGGCCACGCGGCTCGAAGAGGCCGCAGGGCTCGAGGAGGCCGCGCGGTTCGAGGGGGCTGCGCGGCTCGATGAAACCGCGCGATTCGAGGGGGCCGCAGGGCTCGAGGAGGCCGCGGGGCTTGAGGGGGCCGCACGGCTCGAAGGGGCCGCGCGGCTCGAGGAAGCCGCGCGGCTCGAGGGGGCCGCGCGGTTCGAGGCCGCAGGGCTGAAGGGGGCCGCACGGCTCGAAGAGGGGCGTGGGGACGACGACATTGCCTGGCTTGAGCCATGTCCTACGGAAGATGATGGTGACGGTGACGGTGATGCTGCTGCTGATGATGATGATGCTGCTGATGATGATGATGACGATAATGTTGATGAAGATGAAAATGTAGATGAAGATGATGATGATGAAGATGATGATGATGATGATGATAATAATAATGATGATGATGATGATGATGATGATGATGATGATGATGATGATGGTGATGGTGATGGTGATGGTGATGGTGATGGTGTTGGTGATGATGGTGATGGAGATAATATGTGTTGCCTCTCTAAAATAGGATGATCACCATCATCACCATCGACAACAGCATCTCCAGGAAAACCATACTGGTTTTCCTGGATCCCGAGGATGTCTCAAGCGAAACGGGCCTGAACACTTCGCGAACAGCATCTAGGAACCCTGAGTTGTGATCGGCCGAATCGGGCCAACGCACCTCAAGTCGGGGCATCTTGGAGCCTGGGGTTCCAAGGATGTCTCAGTCGCGAGCGCCTCGCGAAACGCATCTTGTAACCCACAGGTGTGAGGACGTGTTGGAAGAGATGCTCCAGAACACCTCACGTCAGGGCATCTCGGAGCTTGAACGTGACCGGATCCCCATTAACACTCGGCTGGCACGCGCCAGAGGCGGCTTTGGACACCGTTCGCTTGGTTCCCCAGACAACTGTGCTGACTGGGATTCTGTTCAGATGTGCCGCGCTGTGCTGCGAGTTATGGGCGGCGATACCTTCGCCCACACTGCTACCTTGGCCGCAGACTTTCGCACGAGAAAACCTCACGACTCTGAGCTCACAGATGTTCCGACTTGAGGTGGTCTGGCCAATTCCGCCTGAGACATCCTCTCAACTCTGGGCTCGGCAACTCCATGACCTGAGGTGGTGTTGCTCGCTTCGCGTGAGACATCCTTCCACCTTTGGGCTCCGAGATGCCGTGACCTGAGTGGTCCAGCCCTTTTCTCCAAAGGCATTTTCGCCACTCTGAGCTCAGAGATGCCCTGACCTGAGGTGGTCCAGCCAATTTCGCCTGAGACATCCTCGCAACGCTGAGCCCAACGATGCTGCGCGCGAGGTCGTCGGGCCAATTTCGCCTGGAACATCCTGGAAGCTCTGGGTTTCGAGATGCTGCGCGCAGCGTGGTCTGGCCCGTTTCGCCACAGACATATTCGCAACATTGCGCTCAAAGATGCCCTGATCTGACATGGTCCAGCCCGTCTCGCCTCAGACAATCTTACAACTTTGAGATGAGATATGCCGTGACCTGAGATGGTCCGGCCCTTTTCGCCTGGGACATCTTCGATGGGGTTCCGAAGTGTCTGGACTTAAGGTGGTCCAGCCAATTTTGCCTGCGACATCCTCGCCAGTGGGAGCTCACGGATGCCGCGCAAGAGGTTGCCCAGCCAATTGCGCCTGAGACATCCTCGCAACACCAGGGCTCGAAGATGCTACACGCGAAGTGGTCCGACAAGGTTCGCCTGAGACATCCTCGCACCTCCTGGGACATCCTCGCGACTCTGGGCTTGGAGACCTGCAATGGTCCAGCCTATTTTGCATGCGGTTTTCCTCGCAACTCTGATATCCGAGGTGCCGCGTGCGAGGTGGTCTGACCGACTGCGCCAGGGGCATCCGACTCTGGGCTCCGAAATGCCGTTTCACCTGACACATGCTCGCAACTCTGGCCTCCCACTTGTCGCGCTGGAGGTGCTACTTCGTCGCTATCGTCGTCGTCGTCGGCGTCGTCGTCGCCGTCGTCATTGACATCGTAGCCGTCGTCGTCGTCGTCTCCGTCGTCGTCGTCGTCGTCGCCTTCGTCGTCGTCATCACCACCGCTGTCCTCGTCGTCGCCGCCGCCGCCGAAGCCGCCGCTCTCGCCGCCGTCGTCGCCATTGTCTTGGGCATGGTCGTCGGCGTTGTCGTCGTTGCCGGCGCCGCCAACGCCGCCGGCGTTGTCGTCGTCGTCGTCGTCGTTGTCGTCGTCGTTGTTGACATCATCGCGGCACGCGCCGCTTTCACCTTGGTGGTCGCGACAGTCGTCGCCGCCACCGTTTCAGATGATGGCGTCGTCGTCGTTGCGTGGTCTTTCTCCTCATCCTCTGCCTCGTCCCCGCCCTCCTCGTTGCCTTCTCATTATCTTGCCCCTGCCTTTCCCTCCCGTCGCCGGACCCCACATAAGGTTCACAGAAAGTCTACATAGGAAATCGACGTCGTTCCCGTCGCCGCCGCAGCGGTGGTGATCGTCGTCGCTGTCGTCGTCGACATCGCCATCGTGGTCGCAGCCGCCGCCGCTGCCGTCGTCGCCGTCATTGCGGTCGCCCCCGCACCCGTCGTCCGCGCCACCGTCGCCGTCGACGCTGTCGCGTCGTCATCGTACTCGTCGCTGTCGCCGCGTTCGTCGTACCGTAGTCGGCATCGCCTTCACCGTCGCCGCTGCCACGGGGCTCTTCGTCGTCGCCGCCGTCGTCAACGCCGACGCCGCCAAGGACTCTACCAAGGGAGTTCTACAAGAGCGCAACGATAAGACCAGGGAATGCGCTTCAATGCTCTGCCTGCTCCTTGCGCGCGCTCGCCGCCGTCTAGGCGCCGCGGGAGCGCGTCGGCTGCCCCGCAGCGCGTGCGCTGGCTGCCCCCCGGCGGGAACATCATTTCGAACCACTTGCCAACCACTCACCAGAACTGCTCGTCACAACCGTTCGTCAGGTCACAGGGTGGATGCGCAGATTCCTTCGACGTCTGTCAACAAAAAGAAGCAAAACGAAAACAACGAAGAGCTCTGAGTTACAAGGATGTCTCGGGCGAGTCGAAGATCACCACAGGTCAGGACATACATGGGCCCAGAGTTGCGACGATGTCTAAGGCGAAAAATGCCCCAAGCCAAGAGTTGCGAGGATGTCTCAGGCGAAACTGACAGGACCACCAGTTGCGTGGCATCTCGGGGCTCACAGATGCCGCACGAAAGATTGTCCGACCTCTTTCGCATGAGACGTCCTCGCAATTTTGAGCTCCCAGCTGCAGTGACCTGAGGTCCAGCCCGTCTCGCCTAAAACACCTCGTAATTCTGGGATCCTATGTCGTGACCTGAGATGGTCCAACCCCTTTCGCCCGAGACATCCTCGCAACTCTGAACTCCCAGATGCCGCGCGAACGTTGGTCCGGCCCGTTCGCCAGACGCATCCTTGCAACTTGAAACTCCCAGATGCCGTGACCTGATTTGGTCCGGCCCGTTTCGCCTGAAACATCCTTGCGAGTCTGGGTTCAGAGATGCCCTGACCTGAGGAGGTTTGGCCCATTTCGCGTGCGACTTCCTTGCAACTCTGGCCTCGATGCCGCGACCTGAGGTGATCCTGCCCATCTCGACTGAGACATCCTCGCAAGGCTCAGAGATGCCCTGTCCTGACTTGGTCGTGCCAATTTTGCCTGAGATATCATGGCAACTCCGGGCTCCGAGATGCCGCGCAACAGGCGGTCCGGCCGGTTTCGCATGAGACGTCTTCATAAATTTGGGCTCAGAGATAGTGCGCGAGAGGTGGTCCGATCAATCTCGCCTGAGACATCCTCCCAACTCTGGGCTCGAAGATGCTGCGCGCGAGGTGGTCTGGGCAATTTCGCCCGAGACATCCTCCCGACTCTGGGCTCAGAGATGCCGCGCGCGAGGTGATCCAGCCCGTTTCGCTATAGACATCTTCGCGCCTCTGGACTCAAAGATGCCCTGACCTGAGGTGATCCGGCTCGTCTCGCCTGAGACATCCTTGAAACTCTTGGCTCGTCGCCTCACACATCCTCACCAATCTACGCTCCGAGACGCCCTGACCCGAGGTGGTCCAGCCACTTTCGCTCTACGTAGACGTCCTCGCCAGGGCTCAAAGATGCCACGCGAGAGGAGGTCCAGCCATTTGCGCCTGAGACAAGCTCGCAACTGCAGGCTCGACGATGCTACCCGCGAGGTGGTCCCCTGAGACATCCTCCAAACTCCTGGGGCACCCTCGCAACTCTGGGTTCGGAGGTGCTCGAACGTCGCGAACATAATAAAATATGAGAGGAACAAGCGTAGCGCGTGCACAACACGTGGATACTGCGATGGAAACAATCGACACTACCGCGCCGCAACAAAACCATACAAAAGATGTAGCCCAAACCATTGCACACAACAGCGTTTTTGAGAATGCAGCTGGCGCTCGAGCCGGAAGCCAGCGCCGCCAGCGTCAACTTACTACACCCCGTAGTAGCGCACAGTCGAGTCATCGTCAAGGGCGTGCCGAATAATCAAGCCAGGTGACGCTCCCAGAAGGGAACGATCCTCGCGAGGGGCGGTAGGAATTTTCCAGGTGACGCTGTGCGAAAATGGTGGAGCTGACAAAGATGACGGTGATGCTGCGCATCATGGCCACAATGCTTCTGTGCGGCGATCGGCTGCGCTGGGTCCGCGCTGGGGCGCGACGCGGCACGACGGCCCCGACGGCGTGACCCCATGCGAGCTTCCACAACTGACGGCGCTGGCCTGCACTTAGCCCACACTGGGGCGCGACGCGACGGCGACGGACGCGGCGCTAACGCGTGACGCTATGCGACCTACAATTCACAATCTAACAAAACAATTATCCCAGTGCGACCCTACCTAGAAGTTGGAGCATCTAGGAAAGCAACATGCTATGCTATGCTATGCTATGATTTGCTATGCTTTGCTATGCTGCGCTATGCTATGCTATGCTATGCTAGGGTACGCTCGGCTGCGCTGTGTTATGCTAGGCTATGCTATGTTTTGATATGCTGCGCTATGCTATGTCATGCTATGTTATGCTATGCTATGATATGCTATGCTATGATCTGCTGCGCTATGCTATGCTATGTTATGCTGCGCTATGCTATGCTATGCTAGGCTATGCTATACTATGATATGCTGCGCTATGCTATGCTATGTTTTGATATGCTGCGCTATGGTATGCTATGCATGCTATGCCATGCTATGCTGCGCTGTGCTATGCTAAGCTATACTATGCTATGATATGCTGCGCTATGTTATGCTATGCTATAATATGCTGCGCTATGATATGCTGCGCTATGCTATGCTATGCTATGCTATGGTATGCTATGGTATGCTATGTTATGCTAATGCTGCGCTGCGCCAAGCTAAGTTGAGCTAAGCTAAGCTAAGCTAAGATAGGCCAGGCTAAGCTAAGCTAAGCTAAGCTAAGCTGAGCTAGGCTAGGCTAAGTTAAGCTAAGCTAAGCTAAGCAAAGTTAAGCTAGGCTAAGTTGAGATAAGCAACGCTAAGCTAAGGGGACGTACCTGGGGGAACCGCGGGGCGGATACCGGGCAACCGCCCGGGGCGGTTTCCACTGCCCGGCCCCTTTAAGAAAGAGAGTAAGAACCCTCTAGGCAGAGCCTAGGTAGGAAATCTACAAAAAAACGCCAGAACCCAGACAACCCCTCCAAGATGGTAATGATAAGCCTCCCAGCATGAAATTGCGGCAACCGCTCGGGCGGGAGCACCGTCCCCAATCAGGGATGTCGCTGGCGCTCGGGTAGAACACCGTTCCCAACCACGGATGTGGCCAGCACTCGAGCGGCGGTACCATCCCCAACCAAGGCTGTGGCCAGCGATCGGACGGGAGCACTGTTCCCAATCAGGGATGTGGCCGGCGCACACGCGACAGCACCAATCCCAGGCGAAAGCACCATTCCCAAACAGGGATGTGTCCCGCGCTCGAACTGCAGCACCACACTCAGGCAGGCACGTGACCAGGGCTGAGGCAAGACGAGCAGGCCCAGTCAAGGATGTGGCTAGCGCTCGGACAGGAATACCGTTCCCAATCAGGGATGCGGCCAGCGCTCGAGCGGCAGCACCATCCCCAATCAGGGGTGTGGCTGGCGCTCGTACCACACCCAATCAAGGCTGTGGCTGGCGCTCTGGCGAGAGTGCCATCCCAGAAAGGGGTGTGGCGGGCGCGCAGGCGACAGCACCATTCCATCGACAGAACTGTTGCCAGCGCTCAGGCGACAGCGCACCACTCCCGATCAAGGATGTGGCCAACGCTCAAGCGAGAGCCACATTCCGACACAAGAGCATGGCTGGACTTCCAAGTGTAGGCCGCGCTGGCTGTCTTCCCCCTCCTCCTGCTGCTCCTCCTTCTAGTCCTTCTCCCCCATAGCTCCTCCCAAACCTCCCCAGTCTTACCCCGTCCTCCTCCTCCTCCTCCTCCTCCTCCTCCTCCCTCTCCCCTTCTTTTGCCTCCTTGTCTCCTCTGCCCGCTTCTCCTGCGCCCTCCTCCCCCTCCCTTCCTCCTCCTCCTCCTTCTCCTTCTACCCTTCCTCTGCCTCCTTGTCTCCTCTGCCTGCTTCCCCTGCGCCATCCTCCCCCTCCCCCTCCTCCTCCTCCTTCTCCTCCTCCTCCTCCTCCTCCTTCTTCTCCTCGAAAGAGCGTCGACTCGGCTTGGGAACTGCGCGTGGCAGCCAAACTCTGAAAGTATGGGGGAGGGAGTGGGAAGGAACGACGGGGCGGAAGGGGAGAGACGGAAGGAGTGGAGGACACGGAGGGGAGAAGAGTTTTTTTCCTTCCAGTCGCGCGGGCGCGGGTCAAATTACTCGCGTCCAAAGCCGCCCGTCGACGCGACAAACGCCAGCAAATTGGGCCGTGATGCGCAGAGAGTGCGTTAGAAGATTGCTTGCGCAGATCAGGTACGGAGGTAGAGGTATGGATGTATGGAGGAATGGTGGTATGGATAAGAAGAGAGGTACGGAGGAGTGGAAGGAACGACGGGACGGAAGGGGAGAGACGGAAGGAGTGAAGGACACGGAGGGGAGAGAGGAGATTTGTCCTTCCAGTCGCGCGGACGCGGGTCAAGTTATTCGTGTCCAAAGCCGCCCGTCGACGCGACAAACACCAGCCAATTAGGCCGCGATGCGCAGAGAGCGCGTTAGAACATTACTTAAGTCCAACAGGCGACAAGCCAAACGCATGCCAGCCAGTCAGGTTGCGCAGGTTGCTTGCGCAGAGCAGGTACGGAGGTAGAAGTATGGATGTATGGAAGAATGATGGTATAGATAAGAAGAGAGGTACGGAGGAGTGGGAGTATAAAACTCTGAACGCATGCAGGTGCATGCAGCTATGGGCGCGCGCGGGCACGGAGGAAGGGCCGCCTGGATGCGTGGAGTCTGAGAGTGCGGGACTCTGAATATGTGGATGTATGGTGTTACATGGTCAAGGACATCTGGAGGCATGCAGTTATACATATATATGTATATATATACACACGTAAAAACACGTGTATATATGGTATAACCATACTAGGCCCGACAGGCTAACTCATGGAATATCACTTGTTGAAGCGCCTTGTGCATCTAACGACCTTGTTGGAGTCCCTGCGCAAGCCTCGGAAGCGTATAGAAGGGGAAATGCGGAAGCCACATAATCATCAACTTCCTTTAGGTGTTCGATGATTTGGGGCCTTCGAAGGCTTCCTGGGATCTTTCTTCGATGGTGACGGGGGCCTTCATGATGGTCTGATGGGCAAAAATAAACGGGGGGTAAATCTTTCAATTGGCGTGGCGAAGGACACAACCAAATGCAGTTGTGAGCACCGCTGTTGTAGCCATCGTCTTCGGTGGAGCCCCCTTGTAGGGCCACGAAACGTTGTACTGTGTGGGGGAGACGCATGCGGACTACGCCACTGGAACATTTGGTGGAGCCCCCTTGTAGGGCCACGAAACGCTGTACTGTGTGGGGGAGAAGCACGCGGGCTGCACAATTGAGACCTTCGGTGGAGCTCCCTATGGGGCCACGAAGCGCTGCACTGGTGGGGGAGACGCATGCGGGCTGCGCCTCTGGGACCTTCGTCGGAACTCCCTGTGGGGCCACGAAGCGCTGTACTCGGTGGGTGAGACGCATGCGGACTGCGCAATTGAGACCTTCGGTGGAGCTCCCTATGGGGCCGCGAAGCGCTGTTCTGGGCGTGGCGGACGCATGCGGGCACCCCCAGCGGGCCCTTTGGTCCATAAGGCCCTCTCGGGCCGTCCTGTGCGCCTCCGGCGCCGTCTTGGGGCCCTCTTGGGCCGTTTTGGGTCGTTTTCGAAGCCTTTGGGACTGTCTTGTAACGGACAATATGACCTCTGGGGCCGTTGTGGAGCGTCGGAAAAATTGAAAAGGCGAGAACCTGGAAATCCTTCCAAAACCTTTGGATAAGCAATAAGTTGTGCCTCCCGGGGCTCCTTTGGAGGTATCTTGGAGGTTTCTGGGGGCGTCTTGGAGGCCTCTTGGACAGTCAAGGGCTAATTCTGGCCGCCTTGGCCGTCTTGGCCGCCATTGGTCGTTCCCGCGGTCTGGAAGCGCCATGTTTGGCGATCCGGAGGCCGTATCCGGGCGATCTTACGGTGCCCCCGGCGCCCCAGCAAAACCCCCGGAACACCCCAGTCCCCCAATGGGGACACAGGTCACGGACGGAAAACCGTGGGTTTTCGCTCGAAGGGGTTCCCAGGAGGGCTCCAGAATCCAGCAAAATGCACCCAGAGGGTTCCAAGAGGCCCCCAGGAGGGCCAGAAGACGCTCCAAGACAGTTTCAAAGAAACGTCCCAAAAGGGTCCAAGCGCACTGCAAACTCGCTCTGCGGATGAAGCTGGGAGGCGCGGTACCGGCCAGATGTCAGGGGATATGTAGGACCCCCGAGTAGGAGTTCCACTTCGATGAATTACCCTGGCGACGTACCCAACCCCTGCGCAAAAGCGGGGGGGGGTCTCTTGGCATCGCTTCAAGTACGCCTACGGCCATCTTCACACATTCGTGGCTGAAACATCCTTTCCTGGAGGCCGAAAACATGCCCCGCACCCCAGCGGCTGAATGCGATGACAGGGGAGGGAGGTTAGAAAAGTCTGAGGCCCTGGGCCGCTTGCCCCGGGACGCCGATGACATTGCCTGCAGCATCGTCACCATCATCGTCACCACCCTCACCCCCACCCCCATAACCATCACCATCACCATCACCATCACCATCACAATCACCGTCACCACCACCACCATCATCAGCATCATCATCATCATCATCATCATCATCATCATCATCAGCATCATCATCATCATCAGCATCATCATCGTAATCATCATCGTCATCATCATTATCGTCGTCGTCATCACCATCCTCCTCCTCCTCCTCCTCCTCCGGATCATCATCCCCACCCTCATCCTCATCCTCCTCATCATCATGACCACCATCATCATCAGAATCAGATTCATCATCACCATCATCATCATCATCATCATCATCATCATCATCTTCTTCATCATCATCAGCATCACCATCATCAACATCATCATCAACATCAGCATCACCATCATCACCAGCATCATAATCATTATCACCACTCTCATCAACATCATCATCACCCTCATTCATCCATCATCCATCATCATCATCATCATCATCATCAACATCATCATCATCATCATCATCATCATCATCATCATCATCATCACCATCATCAACATCATCACTGCCCGCATCGTTCACGTGTTCCCCTCCGTGTGGCCTTGCGCCCATCCTGCCACTGTGCCTGTTGTTAATCAGAAACCTCGTGTATGCCTGTTGGTAGCCTCTGGGCGACCGCATGAAGGCAGTCCTGCAGCCTCTTGGGGGTGATTCGGAGCCTTTGGGGCTCTCTGTTAGGCACCTGGGGAGCCTCCTCGTGGGTCCTCTTGAAGGTCGTCTCGGGAGCTTTCTGGAGGTTTCGAGGGTCCGCTCGGGGCGGAGGCCTCCAAATGGCATGTCTGTCGGAGTTCTCCTCTGGGGCCGCTCTCGGGGCCTTCTTGGGGCCGTCTTGGGCGGTCTTGGGCGCCTCCTGGGCTCTCTCGGGGCTCTCTTGGGCGCCTCCTGAGGCCCTCTCGGGCTGCCTTGGAGCGGTCCTGTGGGCCTTTTGGGCCAGATGGGGTTCGCATCCCGCCCCCTCTCCTACTTCGGCACACCTCTCACACGGAGCGTGGCCCACATGGATCTCTACCTGCGGCCCCAGAGGCAAAGTTCGTACAACGCCCCCCCGCCTATGTCGGCACACCCGTCACACAAATCATGCCCCAGAAGGAGCTTCACCTATGGGATCAATGGGCAGCTTCGCATGGCGTTCCCCCGTCCATTTCAGAACATCCCTCGCACGGGTCGTGCCAGGAGGAGGTCCACCTGCGGCGTCAAAAGGGTTTTTGCGCGGTGGCATCCAAACTCATTCGGCACACCCTGCACGCGGATCGTGCCTCACAAGGAGTCCAGCGCACCCGTGCACGCGTGCTCCGCAGCAGCCATCTTTCCGCATTGCCCCGCGGCGCGCAGTGTATGAAGAGAGACCCGCGCCCTGAGCGAAGACAATTTGGCCTCCCGCAGGGGCCCTCCCAGGGCGCATCTTGGAGTCTTCGTGGGACGTTTTCGTGGCCTCTTGAGCCGTCTTATTCGCGCGCCTGCGGCCTTGTCAGTCCGCTCTGGTCGCTTCTAGCCTCTGGAGCTGTTTGGGCGGCGGGGAAAAGGCCAAGGAGGCCCAGGAGGGCACGCACGGGGTCAACAATGACGTGGGCAAGGGGGGGGGATCCGGGGGGGTGTCTGGGCCTTGGCCCCTGGGCCCCTGGTACCCCAGCACTGATATCTATATCTATATCTATATATATACATATATATATATATACTCGAACCACGCGCGCGCTTAACCACGCGCGCGCTTCGCGCGCGCTTAGGTTCTAGCTAGGATCGTCACCGTCGTCATCATGAACATCACCATCGCCATCATTCCCCCCGCCAGGGCTCATGTACATCGTTTCTGGATGCTTCTGGCCAGAATACGAAAGGAGTTTCTGTAGTTAGAGTCTCTGGGGGAAGACGCGGGGAAGCTTTTGTTGTCTTTGGTGTTGCGTCGCCAGGAGGTCTGGGCTCCCTCCTCCTCGTGTGCCTACCTCCTCTCTGGACGTCCGATGTCGTGATGCTTTCTGTGCGCGGCCCCTGGACCTCTCGACGACTTCCTGGGGATGTTTTTTTTTTTCATCCTGAATCGTTTTCTGACGGTCCCGGGACCCTGCGAGGGGCCCCGGAGGCCGAAAATTGACCGAAACCGCCGTCGTGATTTTTCCAAGACGTCGGAGGTCCAGGTCGTGCTTCCCGCCTCCCCAGACCTCCGACGTCGTAATTTTTGCGACCTCGGGTCCAGGAATCGATTGGTAAAACGCACATGGGAAGGCAAGAAATGATGGACCCATCATTTCGTACCTGTGCCTTGATCAGTGGGACGGGCTTCGCACCGCCGCACATCACAAGACACGCTCGAGCGGATCCAGCCGTGGCGACGTCGGGGACTGCAGAAGGTCGCAAGGACACGGAATCTGAAAGGAAGAAAGAGAAAGAGAGAGAAAGAGAGGGAGAGAGAGAGACAGACAGACAGAGAGCGAGAGAGAGAGAGAGAGAGAGAGATGAGAGAGAGAGAGAGAAGAAGACAGAGAGAGAGAGAGAGGCAGAGAGAGGAAATGGAGAGGAGGCGAGCTTGAGTCAACGAAAGTCGCAGGGAAGGGGGCAGGGGGAAGAAGGCCAGAGAGCGCTGAAGGATACAAATACTGGAACCCTCTTGGGATTTTTTGGGGGGCCTCGTCCGGCCGCTCGCTGGGAGTTTGACGTAGCTTCTTGGGAGCCTCTGAACCTGTCGGGGGCCTCCTGGAAGCAGGTTCGAAGCATTGTGGGGGCCGATTTGGGGCTTCTCGGGGCCTCCTTTGGGCCTCTTGGGGGTCTCCTGGGGCCTCTTGAGGGGCCTCCTGGGGGCCTCCTGGCGGCCTCTTGGGGCGGAAGGCTCGAGCTTGCGGTTCGTGGTCCCCCTCTGGGCCCCCTCTTGGGCCCGTCTTGGGGCCCTCTTGGGCCATCTTGGGCGCCTCTTGGGCCGTCTTGGGGCCCTCTTGGGCTATCCTGGGGCCCTCTTGGAAGCTTCTTGGGCCGTCTTGGGGCGGTCTTGGGCGCCTCTTGGGCCGTCCTGTAACGTCGGAAAGCCCAAAAGACAACTTTGTTGAAAATGTACGTTTTACGAAGGGGATGGGCCAATTTTTGCGTCTAGGGGCCCTCTTGGGATGCATGTTGGAGGCTTCTTGGGGCCTCTTGGGGGCGTCCTTGGACGTCTGGAGGCCATCTTCAGCATCTCGGAGCCCTCTTGGAGGCCTCTTGGAAGTTTCTTGGGCCGTCTTGGGCGCTTCTGGGGCCGTCTTGTCTGACCGGGGAGGCCTCCGGCAAGCCCCGACGAGCCTCCGGGCCCCCCGGAGCCCACATTTGTGGTCGAGGTCCCGGCCCCGGGCCCCCGGACCCGGTGCGCCGTTATATGTATATGATCTGCGACCTGGCCGACCAAGCGAGGGGCGTCCAAGAGGAGGGCTCGCAGACAGTAGGGGCTCGACCACAAGAAACCTTACACAACAAACCCAACCCTGAGACCCCAGGAAGTCCATTGATTCTTGGTGTGGGAACATCGCGCTTTCCATAGCAAAACCATCGGAAAGCAAGAAACCCAGGGCACCCTGGAGGCAAGCGGGGTGTTTATTCTCATGGGTCTCCACTGTATCCTGCCTCGAGACACGTGCGCGGACGGGGGGATAGCAGGAGGCGTGCTGAAAGAAGAAGAGGGGACCATGAAATCTGGTGAAATACACGTCGGTCGGAAGAAGTATATTAAAAGCATGAAGAAGGAAGGCGGATCAAATAGATTGGGTCCAGGCCCTCCCTCAGGAATAACAAACACACATTCAAAGCAGATCGATTCTTGAAGTAGGAGGGCACTTGAAGCAGATTGGGATCTGGGAATCCAAAACATACATGCTTTCAACGGCCGACGCGTATCATTAGAGGAACAACAAACACCATAAACATATACTTTTGGCGCTCCGCGCGGAATTCTTGGATCTGCGCTGGACTCCCCTCCCTGGCGCGCGGAGCGCGCCAGTTGTGGCGCTGGAGACGCCGCCAGTGGGGCCCAGCGCGGATCCAAGAAATCCGTGCAGAGCGCCAGAAGCTTATGTTTGTGGCGTAACCTGCTTCCAACGGCCGACGTGTAACATGGTCTCCGCCATGACATCAGCCCCTCCCCCGTAGTAGTCGACCCACTCTTGGCCGCCCCCGAACGCCCTCCGGTCCGAGCCCGGGCCCCAAGCAGGTGATCAGCCCTGAGCGCCCGAGAGAGCTTGCGCCGCCGCCGCGGCCGGGCCAGCGCGCACCGTCCATTGTTCCAGAGGGGCCCAGGGGCACACAAGTAAAGAGACACTGATCCCAATATTCCCTATATTTTCTCATTTTATGGATTCTCGTCTTCCCCTCCGCTTCCCATATTTTTCCATATTTGCCAGGGAATCGACGATTATTTGTGTCTGTGTGTTTTTCCCCTCCTGGATTGTGCTATGAGGCAGTCCCTCCAGCCCTCTGGGTGTAGGTGGTTCAACGAACTCTTGTCTTCTCTTGTCCCACAACCCTCCTTCCTCTGCTCCGGGGAGGGGCTTATTACTGTTTCCTATTGGTCTACACCCCCTCCCCCACCCCGCCGACAGCCAACCCAGAGCAATGCCGACCCCATGACCACCCGCCCCCACCATCCCTGTCGTAAACAATGCAAAACACACTCTGCCTTCACATTTGGAGCATGCGCGGCCGCCCCACGAACACTTTGTATTGTTATTTTACAGGGGCGGCCAGGGTGCCAGCAGATCCCACCTGCCTTCTGGGCGCAGGTGGTCGACTAACTGCTTTGACGAATCATTGGCTGCTGCCTTCTCGTCTTTTCGTTCCCGATGGGCTTTCGAAGCCTCCAAATGGCTCCAAAATTGGCCAAGAAAGCTCCAAGCCGGGCCCAAGAGGCTTCCAAACCGGCCCAAAGAACACCCCACTCGCGAGGTGGCCAGCAGCCGCAAGCATCCGCCAGTGCGTGCGCAATTGCTGGCGTAGCACTCGTTGCGGCGCACGCAGGTGAAGACCCTATCGGTTCCCAGTGGTTGGCGCACATGGCGCGGCTGGAGCACGTGGAACACTGGGTGCACGTTGAGCACGTGCCGCACCTGGCGCGCCTGGCACGCTTGGGCCTCCAAGGTGTCTGGTGCATCTGGAACCCATGGCTTCTGGTGCGCTCTTACGCGATATGCTGACACCCGGGTGTTGGTTATTTGTTGAGAGGGCGGTGGGAGTGAGCCAGACGGCTTGCGGGGGCCTCCTTGTGCTGTCTTGGGGCGATCTTTGGAGCCTCTTGGGCCATTTTGGGCCGTTCTTAGCCCGAAAATGCGAAAACCCGAAAACGCATCAAAAATCATTTAACAAATCAATGAATGTTGCCTTTTGGGGGCCCTCTTTTTTTAGCGCTCAGGAGATCTGACATTCGCAGGGTTGGTCAGTTCACGCTGCCACACACGGAGGCAGCTGCGGCAACCTTAGCTGACGAGCAACAAAACAACTGCCAGGGATAAGTATGGAGAGGGACAAAAAAGCAAGAAGAGGGAAGGAAGAACGAGATGATGAGAGCAAGGAGGTCCGAGAGTCGTTGGAGAAAGAAATCGAGGATACGTCCCCCGCAAAAACACACGCACACGCAGACTGTCCGAGAGAGCGTGCTTGCGGAACCCGCGCACTGCGGGCAATCCTCCACATACACAACAGTATACGCAGACTCGACTCGACTCGCGCCCTGCACAGTCAGACTGGCCCCAGTCAAGGGGAGGGCGGCGTACTACGCGCAGGTAGGCAGGCCCACCCACGGCAGTGCGTGGGCCTGCCTACCTGCGTTCAGAGTTCAGTGCGTGGTGAAACGATCTTCAAATTCAGCCCACTCCTCCGGGTTCCGGGCAATGTTTGTCTTTTTGGGCCGTACGTGTCAGCGAAGCCGTCGGCCCACCTCTTCACAGGACGCCCGATGCAGTCTCTCTTGCTCTGGGCCGGGCCTGAGCTCCTCAACAGCATCTTGTAAGACCACTCGTGTGCATCACTTGACAGAAAGTTCCCCGCTAGCTTTCACTTTCGAGCTCTGCACTGCGCAATCAAATCGTCCATCCCAACGTCGTCCAGACGTTGTTCGATATCCTGGGCTATTCGCTGAATCCACTTCACCCATGTCTCGAAATCTTCCTCCCCATCAGAACTGTTTTCCGCCTCCTTCCCGAACCCGCAACCAGGCGTAGTATTTGCCGTGGGTTCATCGCAAGAGGGAGAGCTAAGCCGACCCGCTGCCAGCTGCGAAAAACGGATGCTGCTCGGCCGCCGACCACGGGAAGGACATGGCGCCAGAGATACACGCAGGCGTTCCGACAGGCACTGGGCAAGTGTTTCTTACACTCTCACTTAGAGCGGCGGCAGGAATCACATAACGATAACACAGCAAGTTACACGAACTTGGATTATGCATGAAATGTCGTGCAGACGATTGGGCTGATCATAACTTAGACTCAGCTCCACCAGCCACTTGAAGGCGCGAGGGGGGCGCAAAAACGTGCCACGGCTTTGCTGCCACGGGCAAAAGAACCGAACAGAGTGAATTATTACCACGAACGGAAAGCCATCGGCCACTGTGCCGCGGGCCCTGCAACAACAAAACCCACTTGACCCCAGACATGCTGTCAACTCAACGCACACATGTTTGTCCTCCTTCACCTTCTCCTCTCCTTGTGTCTGTGAGCTTTTTCTCCTCCTGACCAGCGTCGTTGGGCTGTCCTGGTCTGTCGTGAAGCCTTTCGGGGGCATCAGAGTCCCGCGCAGCTCTCTTGGATTCATCCTGAGCGGAAAGGGATGGCACAACGACTACAAACAGGACCGCCGCATGGCTGGACTCATGCTGGTCGCCTGGATATCCTCGTGGGGCCCTGGGGCCATCTTGGATGCACCCTGGGGCCCCCTCGGGCTGCCCTTGGGCCCTCTTAGGCGACGTTAGCAACGCCTTGGGCTGTTTTAATACAGCCTTGTTGGTCTGGAGCAACATGCAGCAAGCAATGCCTGCGGTGCGAACGGCAATGGGTCCCCCTGCTATGTGCGGGTGCATCCCACTGCCATCTCACATTTCTGCAAAGCTACGCGCCTGGTGGTGCCCAAACAGCCTGTGCAGCAAAGCTACGCGCCTACTCGCTACAGCAAATGGCGATGATGAAAAAGTCGCGGAGGCGCAATGCCGCGAGAAGAAGAAAGGAGAGAATCAGCAACATTGTGGGGAACTCTTTGGAGCATCTATTTTGTCGCGACGCGAAATGGTCTGGGGAGGGAGGCGGAGCCTGGACAGCCTTCGGCTAAGCTCCTGGCTCGACGGTGCCAGATCGCACGGACTAGAAAGCCTGTTCTGGGTCCGGCCCAAAACTCTCAGTGAAACATCGTACAAAGACTTCCCATTTGGGGGGGTCCCGCACGTACGCCATGACGTGCTCGTCTGATGCGAACGAACCCGAAATGCAGTTGCGCAGGCACGATGCCCATGCATTCATCGGTCTACCCCGCTTCCGCTTGAGCGACGCTGTGGCCGAGCGGATCGAACCATCTTGACAAGTAAGCTGTCTCAGAAAACCTTGGTTAGAAGCTCTGCCAATTTTCCCGAACAATGTCAGCTGATGCCTCAATAACTGCGCTGTGTATGGCTGTTGCCCTGCACGTTGTAATACATCCTTGTTAAAAAATGTGCGTAAGAAAGGCCAGGGGGATGTGCAGCACCTTCCTCAAGCATCTGGCTTGAAATCAAATCCGTCGAGTCTCCTCCGTTCAACTTTGTTCAACCACGCCGTATTCAAAGAATACACCAGCTCGGATGTTACCAGTGCTTGAAATAGTTCCATCTTCTGAGTGACCACGGGCAAGAATGACCTCTGGTGTACAGCTTCTGGGGGCCCGTGAAGTGGGCACAGCCCAAGCGCACAAGCTGGGGATATCTCATCGAGCTCAGCGGTCGGGAGACCCTGGCAGCGCACCAGAAGGTCACTCTGGCGAAAGGCCGCCCTACTGCGTAATTAGCCTTGCCGGCCACGGGGCTCGAGGGGGCGCGGCCGACGGGCAGAGGCTGGGACCGGCGAGCCCCGGCCTGCCGGCGCGGCTCACAGGCTGGCGGGCCTGCGCAGCCCCGCGGCCTCGAGGGCGCCCAGGGTCCCACCGCTGCGGTGCGACTCCCCATCGGGCTGCGGCGGCCGCCTGGGCCCTCGGCCGGGCCTTCGTCGAGCGCCGCTGGACGTCCAGCGCTGGATGCTGCTGAAGGTCATGCGCGCGGTGCCTCGGCCCCGCTTGGACTGGTCCGGGATGTCGGCCAAGTCCAGGAACACCGTGGCCGAGAAGGCGAGCTGGCGCTGGCGCAGGTGGGTCGGCATGAAGTGGAGGGTTTGCGGAAAAATTTCCGTGGAGGTTGAGATATCGCCCTTGGTCTGGCCCAGGAGCGCGACATACGCCTCCTGGACCCACGCCACAAACTGGTCGTGTTGGTCCATCTTGACCCAGCTCAGAAACTTCGCGTCCTCGCAGGTGCCGAAGCAGTGCTGGAAGCTGTCGGAGAAGCACAGAATGTCGTAGCCAGCCGAGAGCACGTCGAACCAGAAGGCGGGGGCGTCCCCCTCGAAATCATTGAAAAACGTCGAGCCTGAAGGATCCGAGCCCAGGGACTGCTCCAGGTCCAGAGCGCCCAGGTCGCCGACGCTGCTGCTGCCGTTGCTGCTGCCGCCGCTGTCTTCAGCGTCCTCTGGCGGACCGGGGGGCGGCCTCGGCGGCGTTCCCTGCAGGTCCTGCTTTGGCCGGCCACCCCGCCGGCGCAGCTGCCTGATCTCCGCCAGACGCCCTAGGTTTGGCAGAAGCATGGAGTCAGAGTCGCTCACCTCCAGGACGCCCACCTTGAAGGGCGGGAGCCCGCCCTGGCAAAAATAGGACACGGCGAACACGTGCACGTTCACGGGCATGCCCGTGCTGTCCTTCATCAGCACCTGGAAGGTCTTGCTCAGGTCTGAGTGCTCATTCCCGCAGTCCCGCAGCTGCCCCATCTGTTCTGTGAACTTGCTGTTGTCGGATTCGGACACCAAGAACGAGCGGATGTCCTCCTGCTTGAGGCTGCGCTGGGGATTCAGGAACAGCATGTCAGCTAGCTCCCGCGAGTGCCTCTGCAGCCTGAACTCCGCGTCGAGGTCGACCACCACCTCGCACACGCAGCCGAGCACCGAGGTGGCCGCCCGGAGCTCCTGCCTGGATAACTTGGACTGGAGCTCCAGGCGAACGATGTAAGTCAGGAGGTGGTGAAACACGATGATCATGCCCACCAAGAGAATCATGTTCTGAAACCCGTCGCTCAATATCTGCTCGAAGCTGTACTCATCACTCTGGATTTCCTCTGCGTTCTCCCCGAACATCAGCGTGTAGGTGGACGAGAAGCATAGCACAAGCAACCATGGGATGTTCACTATCGGCTTCAGATTCCAGAGACATAAGAAAAGGCTGAGAATGTAGATCATGCTCATGCGATAGGCGACCAGGTCTGCACGGATCGCATACGGTGACAGGTACACTACCAGGCAGGCCATCAGCGCAGAGAACCAGTAGTCCAAAGACCTGGCCGTCACGACGCAGACTTGCGCCCATTGCGATGCCCACATGATGGATATCATGCCGCTGAAGACGGAGAGAGCGATGTCCTGAACGATCGACCCGAACCTCTTCACGGAGCCCCCGTCCAGCCCGCTGCGCACGGTGAAGACGAAGAAGTTAATGAAGACCAGTGCCTGCGCCCAGGGGAGGATCCGCAGGGCGCGCGTCAGCCGCCGGCGCTCCAGCTCCTCGCACAGCGAGGCCTCGCAGGCGCCGTCCTGGCGCGCCCGCCGGCCGCAGGTGGCGCCCGACGCCAGCAAGGAGCCCTCGCAGAGGCGGCGGCCCCGCAGCAGGCCGACGAGCACCACGAGGCAACAGGCGAGGAAGCCGCAGGCGCCGACCATGAACACCACAAAGTCGCGCTGCCTTGAGGCCACGAAGTTGCCCGGCGAGAACTGGGCCATGCCCTCGTCCGGCACGCCCGCGTGGGGCGCCGGAGGTGAGATTGCCCGAGCCGAGCTTGAGCCAAAATGGTTACGGAGCCTTTTGGGGGCCCTCTTGGGAAGCTTCCTGCAAGCCTCTTGGGGAGTCTCGGGGCGACGTACCCAACCCCTGCGCAAAAGCGGGGCGCAAATAGTTTAGGATACTTTATAAGGGGGCGATGACGGAGCGAGGGTTGCATATGTCTGCAGACGGAATTCGGGAGACTCGCAGGACACTGGCTACAGGAAAAGGGCTTGATAAAGCTGATGAGTTACAATTCCTGGGCACTCCTAGCCACTTCGAAAATGATGATCACAGCAGGCCTCGAAAGTGGCGACAGTTTCACAGATCGCAGCCCCACAGGGATGGCGAGGTCTAATTTGGGTCCGCGCGTGGCGTCACTGTGCCGGGCCCCCCAGCAGGCCTCGAAAGTGGCGACAGTTTCACAGAGCGCAGCCTCCAGGGGATGGCGAGGTCTCATTTGAATCTGCCCGTGGCGTCACTGCGCCGGGCCCCTCAGCAGGCCTCGAAAGTGGCGACAGTTTCACAGATCACAGCCCCCCAAGGGATGGCGAGGCCTCGTTTGAATATGCCCGTGGCGTAACTGTGCAGGGCCCCCCAGCAGGCCTCGAAAGTGGCGACAGTTTCACAGATCGCAGCCCCCCCAGAGATGGCGAGGTCTAATTTGAATCCGCACGTGGCCCTCACTGTGCTGGGCCCCCCAGTAGGCCTCGAAAATGGCGACAGTTTCACAGATCACAGCCCCCCAGGGATGGCGAGGTTTCAGAGGAATCTGCCCGTGGCGTCACTGTGCTGCGCCCCCCAGCAGGCCTCGAAAGTGGCGACAGTTTCACAGATCGCACCCCCCCAGGGATGGCGAGGTCTCATTTGAATCTGCCCGTGGCCCTCACTGTGCTGGGCCCCCCAGCAGGCCTCGAAATGGCGACAGTTTCACAGATCGCAGCCCCCAGGGATGGCGAGGTCTCATTTGAACCCCGTGGGTCACTGTGTCTGTGGCCCCCAGCAGGCCTCGAAAATGGCGACAGTTTCACAGATCGCAGCCCCCCAGGGATGGCGAGTCCATTTGAATCCGCGCGTCCCCACTGTGCTGGGCCCCCCAGCAGGCCTCGAAAATTGGCGACAGTTTCACAGATCGCAGCCCCCCAGGGATGGCGAGGTCTAATTTGAATCCGCGCGTGCGTCACTGTGCTGGGCCCCCCAGCAGGCCTCGAAAGTGGCGACAGTTTCACAGATCGCAGCCCCCCAGGGATGGCGAGGTCTAATTTGAATCTGCCGTGGCCCTCACTGTGCTGGGCCCCCCAGCAGGCCTCGAAAATGGCGACAGTTTCACAGATCGCAGCCCCCCAGGGATGGCGAGGTCTAATTTGAATCTGCCCGTGGCCCTCACTGTGCTGGGCCCCCCAGCAGGCCTCGAAAATGGCGACAGTTTCACAGATCGCAGCCCCCCAGGGATGGCGAGGTCTAATTTGAATCTGCCCGGGCCCTCACTGTGCTGGGCCCCCCAGCAGGCCTCGAAAATGGCGACAGTTTCACAGATCGCAGCCCCCCAGGGATGGCGAGGTCTAATTTGAATCTGCCCGTGGCCCTCACTGTGCTGGGCCCCCCAGCAGGCCTCGAAAATGGCGACAGTTTCACAGATCGCAGCCCCCCAGGGATGGCGAGGTCTAATTTGAATCTGCCCGTGGCCCTCACTGTGCTGGGCCCCCCAGCAGGCCTCGAAAATGGCGACAGTTTCACAGAGCGCAGCCCCCCAGGGATGGCGAGGTCTAATTTGAATCTGCCCGTGGCCCTCACTGTGCTGGGCCCCCCAGCAGGCCTCGAAAATGGCGACAGTTTCACAGATCGCAGCCCCCCGCAGGCAAGACAGAAAGAGGCAGGAAAGAGGCGGGAGGCGGGAGGAGGAAGGACGCGACCACACTGCTCTATTCAAAACGAATACCCAACCAAGGAGGGTTGGGGAAAAAAGAATTCTTGGAATTCCTTCTCTTTTTTCCCAAATCCTCCATCTTTGAGGGCTGGAAGCGGGAAAACGTAAAAAGGCGAAAAACATAGGAAAAACCATGGGAAATCAACGATGTTACCCTCTTTGGGCTCTCTCGGGACGGCTCTCGCAGCTCTCTTGGGCTGTTCTTGGAGCCTCGTCGGGGTCTCTTTGGGGCCTCTCAAGGATCGGGGTTGGATGCCTGGAATGGGCACCAACACCAAGACAAGGGGGCTACCTCCACAGGGGGGAGATGATCCTAGATTTCGATGTTGGTGGTAATATTTCGGCCACCTTGGAAGCCAAAATATTACCACCATCACCGAGATCGGGATCTTTCTTCCCTCGGTGGAGGAACAGCGCCGATATTGGTGTTGGTGTCAATCTCTAGGCCTGCGACTGGGGTGTGTTGGGGGCCTCTGGGGGGTCCCAGGCGTCTCGGGGGTCTCTGGAAGCCTCCTGCTCCCGCTCCTGGGCCCGTCTTGGGCCCGCTCTGGGGTGGTCTGGGCCTGTGCTGGGCGCCTCTTCTAGGGGGAAAACAAACCTACCTCGCTTTTGACCACCCTCGCTTCCAAGAGATACCAAACGATGCCAAACTACGGCCTGCGCTTGTCAGGCCGCTTGACGAGGAGGCGCGTGGTATGACTTGATTTTGCCTGGAAGCGAAAGCGGGGGAGGTAATTCACGCTCTGATCTTCGGCAGTCTTGGAGCCTTCTTGGCCAGTCTTGGGGCCGTCCCGAGGGTCTCTTGGGTGGTCTTGGGGCGGTCTTGGGAGGCTCTTCGGCAGTCTTGGACCGTTGGAAGCTCGAAAACGCGAGGAGCCAAAAACATTGAAAAGACCATGGAACATATACGATGTTGGCCTCTTCGGGCCGCACCGTGGTACCTATCAGACTTCTTGGGGTCTCTTGGAGGCCACCTGGGAGCCTCGAGAGCCGTCGGAAGGCTGACTTGAGCTGCTCGGGAGCGTCTTGGGCCATCCTTTCGCATTCTGGGGGCTCCTGGGGGGCGTCTTGGGCCCACCTGGAGCGCTGTGGAGGCTGCCCGGAAAGGCTGGGGGAGCGGTGCCGGGAGCGTCCCCGAGATGTGGCCATATCTTTTCAGCGCGTTCCGGGAGCATCTTCCCGGAACGCGTTCGTAGCAGGGCGCCCACGTCCGAGGACGGTGGCATGGGAAACCGCAGCGCGTGATCATTCCAGCGCGTTCCGGCGAAGACCGTCCGGAACGCGCTTGGGCAAGCGCTGGGTTTGGTGAAGGCGAGTGGGAACCGTTCAGGCAGTTTGGGATGCTCGTGGCAAGAAGCGGAAGCCATCCTCATAAGACATGCAGTCTTCCTGGAGCCGTCTTGCAGAAAACACAAGAAAAATTAGACCCTGCAGTCGTTCCTGGAGCCGTCTTGGAGCCCGTTTGGGCTACCCTGGAGCCTGTTGGAGCCCTCTGCGGAATGGTCTTGGAGCCCGCGCCGAGGATCTGGAAAATGTCCGGGACCATCGCGGCGGCCTCCGAGGCCCGGGACGCCGAACCCCCGTAAAAACACAAGGAAAATGAGCCCCAGTACTCCCATGGAGGGTCGGGCAGCTGTTTTCGGGCCCCTGGGCTAGAACCATCGCGCGCGCTTCGCGCGCGCTCAGGTTCTAGCCCAGGCCGGGGGGACGCTGGACGATCTTGGACAACGCTATCAAGCACAGGCGCGCGACGGCATCTGAGGAGCTTCTGGGGTGTTCCGCATGCTTCGTCAACTGGCTGTTGGAAGCACCTCTTGGGTGTTTTTTGGGGGGGCGCCTGGGGGTCCCTTGGGGGCATCGGTTCTGCAATATGAAGCCGTCATTGGCCGTCTTAGCTATTAGCTGCGTGGAGGCCCGACTTGAGGCCACCTGCGGCCAGATTGAGGCAATCCGGAAGCCTCCCGGAGGCCTCCTGGAAGCAGATTTGACGCATCGAGGGCACTCTTGGGCTATTTTAAAACCTCTTGGGCGTCTTCTAAGGGCCTTTTAGGCCCTCGGGAAGCTTTTGGGGTCCTCGTCAGACCACTTGGGGGCCTCTTGCGGCCTCCTGTGGGCCTTTTGGGGGGGACGCTCTCCTGTTGGGTCGCATTCCCCGTCTTGGGCCTCTCTTGGGGCTCTTGGGGCTCTCTCGGGCCGTCTTGGGCGCTTCAGGCACCGTCTTGGGGCCCTCGCGGGAAGTAGTGGGGCCCTCTTGGAGGCCTCTTCCTCTATATGGGAGCGGTATTGAAAGCCTCTTGGGCCGTCTTGGAGCATCGGGATGCCAAAAGACAGAAAAAAATAAAACCCGTCAAAGCCCAATCGTAAAACAATGAATTGTGCCTCTTGGGGCCACCTTGGGAGATTTCTTGGAACCTCGTCGGCCCTCTTGGGAGCTTCTTGGGGGCCTCTTGGATCCGATTGGGGGCCTCTTGGGACTTCCCGAGAAACTCTCGGGGTAGAAAGCTCGGATTATCGGTTCGTGTTTCCCTTCTTGGGCCTCTCTCTTGGGGCCGTCTTGGGGCCCTCTCGGGCCGTCTTGGGCGCTTCAGGCACCGCATTGGGGCCCTCGTGGGCCGTCCAGGGCCCTCTTGGAAGCCTCTTCGGTTATCTTAAAGTTGTCTTGGAGGCCTCTTCCTCCTCCTCGTCCCCCTCCTCCTCCTCCTCCTCCCAATCCAGCTCTCTCTACTCCTGATCCTCCTCCTCCTCCTCCTCCTCCTCCTGCAGCGTGTTCCGGAAGTCTCCCGCCGGAACATGCTGTGCACAAGTGCTGTCACTGCTGCCGCCACCGTGCCCTGGGTGGTGGGTCAAAGGCCTCATGGGTGTTGGTTTGGATCTCGTGGTTGGCCTGTCGGGGACGTCGTGAAGGCAATTTCGCAGCTTCTCGGTAGCCGTTTTGGGACCGTGGTGGGGCCTCCTCGGGACTGTTTTGTGGCCTCTGTAGGCCTCGTTTGGGCCTCCTGGGCCTCCTGGGTGCCTCTTGGGGGCCTCCCGGGGCCTCTTCGGGCCTCCTTGGGGTCTCCTGGGGCACTCTTCAAGCGGGAGGGTGGAATTTGGGAGTCGTGGCCCCCCTCTTGGGCGCATCTTGGGGCCGTCGTGGGGCTCTGTTGGGCTGTCTTCGGCGACTCTAAAACCGTATTGGGGCCCTCTTGGGCCGTCTTGGGGCGCTCTTGGGGGCCAATTGAGCCGTATTGAGCCGTCTTGGAACGTCGGACAGCCGAAAAGGCTGGAAGGCCAAAATCGTTCGAAAACATTAGTAAAAATAGCGATTTCGGCATCTTGAAGCGCTGTGGAGAGGCGTCTTGAAGCGTCGTGGAGTGCCTTGGGGGGCCTCTCGGGCCGTCTCGGGCCTATCTTGGGCGTCCTGGAGCGGTCTTTCGGCGACTCGGGGCCCGCTTTGGCCGTCTTGGGAGCCTCTGGAGGCCCTCCTGGACTATTTTGGAACTCCCCAGGCGCCCCGTCCTCCCATGGGGGGTCGGAGGCGGCGGCCTCCGAGGCCCAGGACGCGGAAAACATGTAAATTATCCTGGCAAAGCAACCTAACAGCCATGTGTAGGAGCATCTCTGGGTCGAACAGCATCTCGACGAAAAGGCAGCGACAAAAAAGGTGACGTCGACGACGGCGGTGGCGGCGGCGACGGCGGCGGCGGCGGTCACTGCTATGCATCCTGGCTCCTCCTCCTGGTGGTCCTCGTTCTCCTCCTCCTGGTGGTCCTCGTTCTCCTCCTCCTGGTGCTCTCCCCCCCCCTCCTCCTCCTCCTCCTCCTCGTCCTCCTCCTCCTCCTCCTCCTCCTCCTCCTCCTCCTCCTCCTCCTCCTCCTCCTCCTCTTCATCCTCCTCCTCCTCCTCCTCCTCCTCCTCCTCCTCTCCTGGTCGTCCTCGTCCTCCTCCTCCTCCTCCTCCTCCTGCTCGTCCTTCTCCTGCTCCTCCTGCTCCTCGTCCTGCTCCTGCTCGTCCTCGTCCTCCTGGTCTTGCTCGTCCTCCTCCTCGTCGTGCTCTTGCCCCTGCTGAAAATGTGGCCCAGGAATGGGAGTTCTGGGAAGTCGAAGAGCACGAAGTTGCCTACAGTTGGCTACGGGCATTCAAAATATGGCCCGGGAATGGAGTTCTGGGAACTCGAAGAGCACGAATGGCCTAGAGTTGGCTCCGGGCATTCAAAATGTGGCCCGGGAATGGAGTTCTGGGAACTCGAAGAGCACGAAGTGGCCTACAGTTGGCTCCGGGCATTCAAAATGTGGCCCGGGAATGGAGTTCTGGGAACTCGAAGACCACGAAGTGGCCTACAGTTGGCTCCGGGCATTCAAAATGTGGCCCGGGAATGGAGTTCTGGGAAGTCGAAGAGCACGAAGTGGCCTACAGTTGGCTCCGGGCATTCAGAATGTGGCCCGGGAATGGAGTTCTGGGAGGTCGAAGAGCACGAAGTGTGTGACTGTTTGCTTAAAACGACTTCTGCGGCACCCTGTCCGGCACCCGCCCAGACCCCCCTGTGGAGTCATCTGCTGCTCTCTTTTGACACCACTAGAAACCTATCAGAACAAGCTGTTAGGTAAAAAATTATCCCGGCAAAGCAACCTAACAGCGATGTGTAGAAGCATAGCTGGAGGCATGCAGCAGCAGTAACAGTCACAGTAATAGTAGCAATAAGAAATCAACGCACGGAATTTGAATGGATGCGTGTCCAAACGAGACACTGCTATCAACGCACGGAATTTGAATGGATGTGTGTCCAAACAAGACACTGCTATCAACGCACGGAGCTTGAATGGATGTATGTCCAAACGGGGCACTGCTATCAACGCAAGGAATTTGAATGGATATATGTCCAAACGAGACACTGCTATCAACGCCCGCAGCGCACCCCCTTGTGTTATGTGCGTGTGTGTATGGGTGTGCTGTGTATGCTGTGTGGTGTGCCATGTTGTTTTGTGATGTGCTGCGGCACTGTGTGTGCGTGCTATGTGCTGCGGCACTGTGTGTGTGTGCTGTGTGCTGTGCGTGCTCTGTGCTATATTGTTCATGTCCGCGTTGATGATCGAAGGGAACAGTGGACGTGGGTGAAGACGAGAATCTGGTATCAATGTATGATTTTTCTGGCAGGGAGTCACGGCCCAGAAGAGTCGAAGTGTCTGCGCAGAAGACAGCGCTGCCCCATCAGCACCGACGTGTCTAGAAAAGCTCGAAGTGTATGCGAAGAAAACAGTGCTGCCCCATCAGCACAGACGCGTCTAGAAAAACAACCGCGGGCTGAGAAGCACCGCGGGCTGAGAGGCACCGCGGGCTGAGAAGTACCGCGGGCAAAAGTGGGCAAACGCTTCAGCGGCTCGCCGCCTGCCGCGACAGCATCTTGGGCACCCACTCCTGCACCAACTGCAACACGTTATTCTTGTGCTCATTCCAGAAGCACAACATTGCGGATATCGTGCAGACAGGAACCGACTTGCCATTGCCGCCGGAGCCCAGTGTCAAAGAGATCGCTTTCAAAGCCTGCTGTTCGCGAAGTTTCGTGGTCATGCCGGGCATGATCTTTCGCAAGGCAAGGCGCGATCCGCGTGGAACCGGCCACCGACCAGACAAAGCCAAGAGGTCACCAGGCAGCAAACGCGGCACTGTCAGTTTGGAACTGAGCCCAGCCAGCATGGTGATTTCCAGGATTCGTTTGCACTTGTATGCCCCGCATCCGTCGACCTTGAATTCGCGCTTGCTTGCCATTTGGAAAACTACTTGAGCAAGGCTGAGCAGCACCTGTCGCCGCTGGGCCGTCTGCAGGGAGGGCGTGCGTGAGGAGAGCAGTTGCGCCATCTTGTTGCCGACGACGCGCGTGAACTCAACAAGCTGCGCTGCAATGTTGCCGCGACAGATCTTCCCCGGGTGCTGGCCGCCACGGTGCGCGACCTCCGCAGTGTCGAGGTAATGCCTGAAACCTGTCAAGTCGTTTTGAGCTAGGTATGGCGCTGCAGCATCCACGGTCGCTGCCAAGCCCGTCATGGCAGCAATGTAGATCAGACGCACGAGGTGGCGGGAACGAACCAAAACACTCGTGCTGCGCGAAGTCCGCAGGCTGAGAAGCACCGCAGCACCTTTCTCCAGGGATTCCTGCAGTTTGCGTTGATCCTCGGGGTCAAATGGTTGGTACACAGGGTTTTCTGGCGATCGGATACCTGAAACGAATTCTGACAAGAGCTCTAAATTCACATTGCCATGCAGAGATGCGATGCCTGAACATATACAATCCCGAGCCTGCTTAGCTGCGCATGCCCCACATGCGAAATGCAGTTCTGCACTCGAAGATTGAGGGGCACTGCAAATGCGACAGCGAACAAGGGCATCATTGTACAAGAAGCGCTCATATCTGCTTGTTGGGGGTTTTGCACCAACTAACAGTGAAGATATGACATTCATCTGAAGCGTAACTTTGCCACCACGTCTGCACCCGGAGCGCCTTGCCGTTCTCCTCGCAGCACGGCGGCGACCTGAAGTTCGCTGGCCGAAATGGAGCTGAGGCGCGTTAATCCACGATGGTTTTCCCTCTGGGCGCGGCCCCGAGGCCCGCCAGGGAGTCCCAAGAAAGGCGAAGAGATTTCCCAGAGGCTCAGGAGGACCGAAGAGGTTTCCCCAGAAAGGCCCTCAGAGGCTCGTCAGAACCCCTCAGAAGGCTCCGAAGGAGCTCCTCAGAACCCCGAAGCGGCCCGAGGAGGCCGTTCAGACGCCCGCGCCCGAGCACGGAAGCAAGCGCCAGCGATGCTACAACATGGGCCGGCGGAGTGAGCGAAGCGAATGAAGAGTTGCACTCCTCGGAGTGGCCAAATCTTTCTTCTCCATGCCAGGGGCCAGCGCGGGTCGATACCTTTTGGTAGCAGATTTTTTTTTGAAAACCAATTTCTTGACCATCGCTAGTTGGCTGAAAGAACCGTAAATGACTAGGCAGGCTGAGAAGCACCGCGGGGCGTGGTGAAGCAGCGCATTCAATATACAGAACAGAAAAGTGGGTTGAGCACACAGAGGCACGGACAACGAAATGGATGATGAATGGATGATTATGAAGGGGCCTGGACAATGACGGCGTGCCAGACCACATCCAAGCTTGTCTGCAACCAGTGGACGGTGCGGACAAAGCCCCGGTACGTCTGTTGGGGCCAGCATCCAGAGCGCCGGAAGTGGGCAGAGACGACGAGGCGGGAGACGAGTCTGACGAGGAGAAAGAGACAGACAAAGACGGAGAAGCAGCAGAACAGCCTGACATGGCCTACCTGCATGAGAATGTGGCAGAGTTCACAGTTGCAGTGGATCCAGTGCATGACATCGCTCCAGTCCGAATGATGCAAGCGCTGCAAGGCACGCTGGTGGCGCTGCAGGAGCAGGCAGCACGCTATGTAGCGATGTGTAGAAGCATATATGGAAACATTCCCCTTAAGATCCAGATGAGAATCCAGTTGTAGAATTCTCCTGTTCTCGCAGTCGCAGTCGCATTCGCGATGACAGTCGCAGTGGCAACGGCAGACACAGTCACAGCCTCAGCCTCAGCCTGCCTCAGTATCAGCCTGCCTCAGCCTCAGCCTCAGCCTGCCTCAGCCTCAGCCTCAGCTTGCTTCAGCCTCAGCCTCAGCCACAGCCTGCCTTCAGCCTCGGCCTCAGCCTCAGCCTGCCTCAGCCTCAGCCTGCATCAGCCTCAGCCTCAGCCTCAGCCTCAGCCTCAGCCTGCCTCCGCATCAGCCTGCCTCAGCCTCAGCCTCAGCCTGCCTCAGCCTCAGCCTCAGCCTGCCTCAGCCTCAGCCTCAGCCTGCCTCCTCAGCATCAGCCTGCCTCAGCCTCAGCATCAGCCTGCCTCGGCCTCAGCCTCAGCCTGCTCAGCCTCAGCCTCAGCCTCAGCCTCAGCCTCCTCCTCAGCCTCCTCAGCCTCAGCCTGCCTCAGCGTCTGCCTCAGCCTGCCTCAGCCTCAGCCTCAGCCACAGCACAGCCTCAGCCTCAGCCTCAGCCTCAGCCTGCCTCAGCCTCAGCCTGCATCAGCCTCAGCCTCAGCCTGCCTCAGCCTCAGCCTCAGCCACAGCCTGCCTCAGCCTCGGCCTCAGCCTGCCTCAGCGTCTGCTTCAGCCTGCCTCATCCTCAGCCTCAGCCTCAGCCTCAGCCTCAGCCTCAGCCTCAGCCTCAGCCTCAGCCTGCCTCAGCCTGCCTCAGCCTGCCTCAGCCTCAGCCTGCCTCAGCCTCAGCCTGCCTCAGCCTCAGCCTCAGTCTGCCTCAGTATCAGCTTGCCTAAGCCTCAGCCTCAGCCTGCCTCAGCCTCAGCCTCAGCCTGCTTCAGCTTCAGCCTCAACCTTAGCCTCAGCCTCAACCTTTTCCTCAGCCTCAGCCTCAGCCTGCATCAGCCTCAGCCTCAGCCTCAGCCTGCCTCAGCATCAGCTTGCCTCAGCGTGTGCCTCAGCCTGCTTCAGCCTCAGCCTCAGCCTCAACCTCAGCCTCAGCCTCAGCCTGCCTCAGCCTCAGCCTGCCTCAGCCTCAGCCTCAGCCTGCCTCAGCAGCAGCCTGCCTCAGCCTCAGTTGGCTACGGGCATTCAAAATGTGGCCCGGGAATGGAGTTCTGGGAACTCGAAGAGCACGAAGTGGCCTACAGTTGGCTCCGGGCATTCAAAATGTGGCCCGGGAATGGAGTTCTGGGAACTCGAAGAGCACGAAGTGGCCTACAGTTGGCTCCGGGCATTCAAAATGTGGCCCGGGAATGGAGTTCTGGGGACTCGAAGACCACGAAGTGGCCTACAGTTGGCTCCGGGCATTCAAAATGTGGCCCGGGAATGGAGTTCTGGGAAGTCGAAGAGCACGAAGTGGCCTACAGTTGGCTCCGGGCATTCAGAATGTGGCCCGGGAATGGAGTTCTGGGAAGTCGAAGAGCACGAAGTGTGTGACTGTTGGCTTAAAATGAGTTCTGCGGCACCCTGTCCGGCACCCGCCCAGACCCCCCTGTGGAGTCATCTGCTGCTCTCTTTTGAGACCACTAGAAACCTATCAGTCTTCGCTGTTAGGTAATTATCCCGGCAAAGCAACCTAACAGCCATGTGTAGGAGCCTGGCCGGGGCAGCCGGCCGCCCTCCCCTCCTGCTCGTCCTCCTCCTCCTCCTCCTGCTCGTCCTCGTGCTCCTCCTGCTCGTCCTCTTTCTCCTGCTCCTCCTCCTCCTCCTCCTCCTCCTCCTCCTCATTTTTCTCCTGCTCCTTCCTCCTCCTCCTCCTCCTCCTCCTCTTCCTCCTGCTCGTCCTCGTTCTCGTCCTCCTCGTCTTGCTCGTCCTCCTCCTCCTGGTGCTCCTCTCCTCCTCCTCCTCCTCCTCCTCCTCCTCCTCCTCCTCCTGGTGGTCCTCGTTCTCCTCCTCCTGGTGCTCTCCCCCCCCCTCCTCCTCCTCGTCCTCCTCCTCCTCCTCCTCGTCCTCCTCCTCCTCTCCTCCTCCTCCTCCTCCTCCTCCTCCTCCTGGTAGTCCTCCCCTCCTCCTCCTCCTCCTCCTCCTCCTCTTCCTGGTCGCCCTCGTTCTCGTCCTCCTCGTCTTGCTCGTCCTCCTCCTCGTGGTGTTCTCTCCTCCTCCTCCTCCTCCTCCTCCTCCCTCCTCCTCCTCCTGGTGGTCCTCGTTCTCCTCCTCCTGGTGCTCTCCCCCCCCCTCCTCTCAGTCCTCCTCCTCCTCCCTCCTCCTCCTCCTCCTCCTCCTCCTCCTCCTCCTCCTCCTCCTCCTCCTCCTGGTAGTCCTCCCCTCCTCCTCCTCCTCCTCCTCCTCCTCTTCCTGGTCGTCCTCCTCCTCCTGGTCGTCCTCCTCCTCCTGCTCGTCCTCCTCCTCCTCCTGCTCGTCCTTCTTCTCCTGCTCCTCCTGCTCCTCGTCCTGCTCCTGCTCGTCCTCGTCCTCCTGGTCTTGCTCGTCCTCCTCCTCGTCGTGCTCTTGCCCCTGCTGAAAGTGTGGTCCAGGAATGGGAGTTCTGGGAAGTCGAAGAGCACGAAGTTGCCTACAGTTGGCTACGGGCATTCAAAATGTGGCCCGGGAATGGAGTTCTGGGAACTCGAAGAGCACGAAGTGGCCTACAGTTGGCTCCGGGCATTCAAAATGTGGCCCGGGAATGGAGTTCTGGGAACTCGAAGACCACGAAGTGGCCTACAGTTGGCTCCGGGCATTCAAAATGTGGCCCGGGAATGGAGTTCTGGGAACTCGAAGACCACGAAGTGGCCTACAGTTGGCTCCGGGCATTCAAAATGTGGCCCGGGAATGGAGTTCTGGGAACTCGAAGAGCACGAAGTGGCCTACAGTTGGCTCCGGGCATTCAGAATGTGGCCCGGGAATGGAGTTCTGGGAAGTCGAAGAGCACGAAGTGTGTGACTGTTGGCTTAAAATGAATTCTGCGGCACCCTGTCCGGCACCCGCCCAGACCCCCCTGTGGAGTGATCTGTGAGCTTTTTTGAGACCACTAGAAACCTATCAGTCTACGCTGTTAGGTAATAAAGAAAATGAGCCTCGGTGCCCCCATGGAGGGTCGAGGCAGCTGTTTTCGGGCCCCGGGCCTGCCCCCCCGGGATATATATATATATATATATATATATATATATATATATATATGCATATATATATATACAGATATACATATATACATATACATATGGCATTGTCTGGTGTATGCACTGGCAGGACCCTAATAACATGTTGCATTGTATTGGCTTATTCATACCGGCCTGGTTATCAACCCTCGGCACAGGGTCGTCGGCAGGCCAGATGTTCAGCTGGGGCGACTGGAACGAGCCCGCCCCAACCAACAGGATTTGCAACATTCCTGAAATTCGGTGGCGCCCCTCACGCAGATCGGCGGGGTCAGGGTCGACAAACGAACAGATCCCGACACTGCGTCACGGCGGCGCCCAGACCTCATGATTTAGCTTTTGCATCTCCCATTATCCGAGACAGGGGGCCGGCGGCGTGGGGCGAAACCCTTACGGATAAATCGACTGTCAAACGCACAACATGTATATAGACACAAGAGTAGCGTGATACATAAGAGTGGCTGTAGGTGTTTGAGAAGGAACGCACATTCACAAAACAAAGGTTCAAACTAAAGGCCAATCTAGGAGCCAATATAAGGGCCGATCTACGGGCGAAACTAAGAGACAAACTAAGGGCGAAGACCAAAACTTAGTTTTCTACGGGCTCCGGATGCTCAGGGAAGGGTCGGGCTCATTCCTGCCACGCTCGGCGCACAAATATCAATGCTGATTACGTTGTGCAGTTGTTCCTCCGCCTCAGAAATCCATCGAAATGCTGCGAATATATGAAATATTCCCAGCGCTTGTCGATG
Source organism: Prorocentrum cordatum (assembly GCA_963575745.1). NCBI lineage: Eukaryota > Dinophyceae > Prorocentrales > Prorocentraceae > Prorocentrum > Prorocentrum cordatum. The sequence continues at coordinate 145,910 of CAUYUJ010020571.1, read as the reverse complement.
TCATAACAAGCTCCGCTGGCGCTTTCAAGGAAATTACGCAGTGCTTGGTGCGGCCCTCCCAGGCGCGTGTCTTGCACGAGGAAGTAGCTCCCTGGCGTCACGAAATGATGGTAGGCATCAAGGTTTGCCTTCACGTGATCGTAGATGTGATCCGAATCCTCAATAACCATAACAGTATTGGCGCGCGACGCGGCCTCCGTGGCAATGGCGATGGCCTCAGGTGAATCTGGAAAACCATGGAAAAAACGTATGGATCCATTGGGGCCCCAAACGCTTGTTTCAGTAGAGTGCATGCAATGTGGGCAATGAATATCGACCTCCTGATCGTTCCATTGTTTCAGCGGCACTGCTCCAGGTCCGCTTGCTGGGTCTATAGTCTGCCGACCCCCGCATGCCAGGGGCCAAAAGGCGCGTTAAACATTTGACCCCCCCCCCCTCCCCCTGATGTTTTCCCCCACGACGGTTCAAAATCTCGCGGAAGGGGGGGGGGGCGGGGGAGGGGGGCCACGAACTCCACGGCGCACCCCAGGAGCCTCCAGAGCCTCCAAATCTATATTCCGTCGTCTCCACGACGGTCCAAGGTCCCGAATCGCTGAATAAGTGGCACAAGGCGCGCAAGCCGGAGCCAAGATGGCCCAGAAGCCTTCGAGACGCCCAAGGGAGGCCCGAGAACCTTCTCAAGACGGCCCCGAGAAGCAAAACGCATTGATTTTCTCCAGGTGCTTCACTGCGTTCGGGGTTCTCGCCCTTTCGAGCTTCCGACGCTCCAAAGAAGGGCCGAGAGGCTCCCAACGGGCTCCCGAGAGGCCCCAAAGACTGCCCAAGAGGCCCCGGCTCTTAGACGACCCCGAGACGGCCGAAGAAGGCTACGAGACAGCGCGGAGGGGGCCTCGAGAGGGAGAACACGAACCGAAAATACGAGCTCTGCGCGCCAAAAGGCCCCATTGAGGCCCCACAGGCCCTCAAGGCCCAAAGGGCCCCTGAGAGGCCCAAAAGAACCCTCAAGCACCCAAGACGCTTCAAAAGCGCCTCCTGGGTGCCCCCGAAAGGCCTCCCACGGGGTGGAAACGGACATCCAGACCCATAACCCAGGCACGGTGGCTCCTGCTTTATATCATCATCGTTTTTGAGTTGTGCATCATTTGGTCCGTCACCGTGCACTCCTTCCCTGAGGTGGGGCTCGACGGAATGGCGTCGGCCTCTCGAATGAGAATCCTGGCGCTGGGGTTATACTCGCGCATGATACGAGCATAGAAGAACGCACTGCCGCCACCTGCTGTGCCCAACTCTATAACGAGATCGGGCTGAACCCTCCCGAGCATGTCCATGATCACAAATGCATCGGCAGGGTCCTGCTGGTTGGAAACCCCAAAGAAGACCTGACAAGAGCGCAATCTGGCCGACTGGTACAATCTCTCGTAGCCCATGGACACCGTACTCACAGACACAATTCTGTTGTCCAGTATCATCACAACATCACCAAAATTGTAGCCAGAGGCTGTCCTTGTCAATGGCCCTGATTCGCGAAGTTTCGCAGATACGGCTGCGTTCTTGGATAAGCAGTCAGCCTTTAATGATTCATTGCTGCTAACACATAAATTTGCCCCTGATCCTGCCCCGAACGAATTCAACGTGGACGTCCGCCACTCCCCCAGGGCCTCTACCTCAAACGTGGCGCTCCTGTGTGCCACCTTGGGGCCACGCGGCTTGGGAAAAGGAGAAGACAGCGATGCCCACAACGATCCTTCTTGCGGCATTTGCGCTCCGAAGTACTCGGAGTATGCGACATGTATTATGTTAGGGGGGTGATTTTGCACTAAACCAACAAGAAACACAACCACATATGATGCCGCGAAAGCAGCAGCTCGTGTCCGCGTAGCGCATGCAGACCGCTCGCGCGTCGAGGACCCCATGTCGAGGGATCTTTAGCGGAGTCAGAAGCTGCGATAATAGCGAAGCAGGGGATGCTGACGTCTGGGCACAAGTAAATGAAACCACTGCGCAAGATTGAGCACATCGGTCTCGGGGAAGATTGCCCGAGCAAAAATGGTTACGGACTCTCTTGGGCCCATGTTGGGGCCCCCTTCGAGCTCTCTTTGGCCCTTATGGGAACCTCTTGAACCGTCTTAGGCCCCGCTTGTGCCGTCCTGAAGTCCATTTGAAAGCCTCCGGGACGGTGTTGGGGCGATCATGGGGGCCTCTTGGGCCGTCATGGGCGCTGTGAAGGCTAAGCGTCGAAACGTGTGCGAATGTCAACCAGCGTGGGCCCAAAACTGCTGTTTTCGTGCAAGCTGCGCGGTGCCATCTATGAGTTTCAGGCTATGCAGTGCCATCTATGTTAAGCCATATGCGTGGTGCAATCTATGTGGTGCAACCCCTGCGTTGGGAAATCGATGTGGTGTTCAGCTATGTGGTGCAATCTATGTAGTGTAAGCTATGTTGTGCTATCTATGTTGGGCAGTCTATGGTGTGCAAGCTACTTGGTGACATTTGAGTTGTGCAAGATAAGTGGGACAAGCTGCGTCGCGCAATGTGTGTGAGGCAATCTATGCTATTACTCGGTTGGAATCGATTGGGTTGGAGCCGATTGGATTGCAATCGATGGGGGGGCAACGAGGCAGTGGTGATGGGTGGCGACGAAACGACGACGGGGCGCCGACAGCGGCCAAAGGCAGCGGACCTGGCACAAGAGCACAAACGACGGGCGGCGACGAAGCGACGCGAGGGCGGCGGCAGCAGCCACAAGGTGGCGGACCTGGCACGAGAGCCCAATCGTTCCCAACCATCCTGTGGTGTTGGGTCCTCGTTTTGAAGAAACAGCGCCCCGCGTTCCTCCTCTCCTCCTCCTCCTCCTCCTCCTCCTCCTCCTCCTCCTCCTCCTCCTCCTCCTCCTCTCCTCCTCCTCCTCCTCCTCCTCCTCCTCCTCCTCCTTCTCCTCCTCCCACCCCCTCCTCCCGCTGCCTCCATTTTGGCGCACCACTCACACGCTTCGTGACCATAGGGAGCTGCACCGAAGGCCCCAATGGCAGGGTTCGCATGCAGTTCCACCTCCATTTCGGCGCTCCCCATCGCACGCTTCGCGGCCCCATATGGTGCTCCGCCGAAGGCCCCAGTGGCAGGGTCCGCATGTAGTTCCACCGCCATTTCGGCGTACCCCTCGCACGCTTCGCGGCCCCATATGGTGCTCCACCCAAGGCCCCAGTGGCAGGGTCCGCATGCAGTTCTACCCCCATTTCGGCGTACCCCTCGCACGTTTCGCGGCCCCATAGGGTGCTCCGCCGAAGGCCCCAATGGTAGGGTCCGCTCCGCATGCAGTTCCACATCCGTTTCGTCGTACCCCTCACGCGTTTCGTGGCCCCATAGGGTGCTCCGCCGAAGGCCCCAGTGGCAGGGTCCGCATGCAGTTCCACCCCAATTTCGGCGCACCCCTCGCACGCTTCGCGGCCCCACAGGGTGCTCCGCCCAAGGCCCCAGTGGCAGGGTCCGCATGCAGTTCCACCTTCATTTCAGCGCACCCTTCACACGTTCCATCGCCCCATAGGGTGCTCCACCGAAGGCCGCAGTGGGAGGGCCCGCATGCAGTTCTACCTCCACTTCTGCGCACCCCTCGCATGTTTCGTGGCCCCATCGGGTACTCCGCCGAAGGCCCTGGTGACAGGGTCCGAATGCAGTTCCACCTCAATTTCGGCGGCACCCCTCACACGTTTCATCGCCCCATGGGTTGCTCCGCCCAAGGCCCCAGTGGCAGGGTCCGCATGCAGTTCCACCTCCATTTCGGCGCACCCCTCGCACGTTTCGTGGCCCCATAGGGTGTTCCAGCGAAGGCCCCAGTGGCAGGGTCCGCATGCAGTTCCACCTCCATTTCGGCGCACCCCACGCACGTTTCGCGGCCCCATAGGGGGAACTCCGCCGAAGGCCCCAGTGGCAGGGTCCGCATGCAGTTCCACCTCAATTTCAGCGCACCCCTCACACGTTTCGCGGCCCCACAGGGTGCTCCGCCCAAGGCCCCAGTGGCAGGGTCCGCATGCAGTTGCACACCCATTTCGGCGCACCCCTCACACGTTTCGTGGCCATCGTCTGGTCCACAGAAGGCCCCGGTGGCAGGGTCCGCATGCAGTTCCACCTCCCAAGAAGCCCCTAAGAGGCCCCCAAGAGGCCCCACGAGTTCTAACAGAGGCCTAAAAGGGACCTAAAACGGCTCCCAAGAGGCCTCCAAACTGCCTCCAGGAGGCATCCAGCAGGCCTCTCACGAGATCCCTACGAACATCAAGTAGGCTTCATGCCCACAACCCAGGCACCTTGACGGGGTGGGCGTGCTAAATTATTTCGGTTTTGGTTTTGGTTCTTTTTCCAAAAGAACTTCCCCTGGGGCTTCGGCCCGTCCTTGCCGGGGTCCCGGGACCATCTTCACGGAGCTCAATTCCCGGAAAAATCCTCCAAGACTGCTCACGATGGCCTCCAAGATGGCCACGTTGGCCCAAGATGGCCTCCAAGATGGTCCCAGATGGCCTCCAAGTCCGCCGAAGATGGTCCAAGATGGCCTCCAAGACGGCCTCAGAGAGTCCAAGGTGACCCCAAGTTCGCCCAAGAAGCCTCCAAGACGCCTCCAAGACGGCCCAAGAGGCCTCCAAGAGGTCCTCCAGGAGGGCCCAAAGAGGCCAAAATCATTGATTTTGGAGTTTGCATCTTCTCGGTATTCCGACGGATCAAGACGGCCCAATAGGCCCCCAAGATCGCACCAAGATCGCCCGAGAGGCCTCCAAGATGGCCTCAGGACTGCCCAAGAGGCCGCCAAGACGGCCCCAAAAGGGCACAAAGACCGCCCAAGAGGCCTCCAAGACGCCCAAGAGGGCCCCAAGGAGCATCCCAAGAGGGCCCCAAGTCGGCCCAGAAAGGCTCCAAAGACGGCTTCCGACGGCGTCAGACGGGCCAGGAGCCCACCAAGATGGCCGAAGTTGGCTCGAAGCTGGCCCAAGACGGCCCAAGAGGACTCCAAGAGGGCCTCCAGGAAGGCCAGAAAAGGCAAACAACACTGATTTTCTTAGGTTTTTGCAGGATTTTGACATTTGCTTCTTTTTGGCCTTGCGACGGCCCGATACGGCCCACGAGCCCCCAAAGATCGCCCACAGATCGCCCAAGATGCCTCCAAGATGGCCCCGGAACGGCCCAAAAGGCCCCCAAGATGGCCCCAAGACGGCCCAAGAGGCTTTTCAGATGCCCAAGATGGCCTCCAAGACGGCCCTGGAGCATTCCAAGAGGGCCCCAAGTCGGCTCAGAGGGGCCCCCCAAACAGCTTCCGACGGCGTCGGACAGGCCAGGGGCCCACCAAGACGGCCGAAGATGGCACAAAGATTGCACAAGACGGCCCAAGAGGCCTTCAAGAGGGCCTCCAGGAAGGCCCGAAAAAGGCCAAAATCATTGATTTCCCATGAGTTTTTGCAGGATTGTGGCATTTTCTTTTTGTTCGGCTTCCGACGGCCCGAGACGGCCTAAGTGCCCCCAAAGATCGCCCAAGAGGCCCAAGACGGCCCCAAGAGGCCCCCAAGACGGTCCAAGAGGCCTCCAAGACGCTCAAAATGGCCTCCACGACGGCCAAAGAGCCCTCCAAGACATCCTCCAAGAAGGCCCGAAAGGGTCAAAATGGCCTCCTTGCGGCCAAGATGACCTTCAAGATGTCCACGTGTTCCCCGAAGACTTTCCAAACCGATTCGGGGAACACATGGTCCGATGGCTTGGCAGGTCTGGCCTCAATGTTCGGCCACATAGGCGCTTCCAAAAAAGCAGGCAGCGGCGGTGATTCGCCGTAGGCGTCTTCGATCCGCCGCCCCCTGTTGGCATGCCACAAAGGTACCTGGCGTGCTAGACGCTACCGTTTTCGGTGTTGGTTCTGTTCCCAAAAAACTCCCCCTGGGGCTCCGGTCCAGCCCGCCCCGGCCACCCGGAAGGGATCGCAAGATCCGGTTGCCAAGGTTTTACCTGCTCCAGATGGCTCCAAGACGACCCAAGCTGGCCTCCAAGATGGTCCCTCGATGGCCTCCAAGACGGCCCAAGACACTTCCAAATCCGCCCAAGAAGCCTCCAAGACGGCCCAAGACTGCTCAAGAGGCGCCAAAGAGGCCTCCAAGACTGCTTAAGAGCCGCAAAGCGGTTCTCCAGGAGGGCCCGAAGAGGCTACGTGAAATCATTGATATCCCTTAGGTTTTTGACAGATTTTCGTATTTGCTCTTTTTCGGCCTTCCGACGCCCCAAGAGGCTTCCAAGAGATCGCCCCCAAGAGTGCCCAAGGCCTCCAACATGGCCTCAGGACTGCCTAAGAGGTCCCCCAAACCGGCCCAGGAGGCCTCTATGACGGCCCGGGAAGCCTCCAAGGCGGCCCAGGAGACCACCAACACGGCCCAAGATGGCTCTGAGATGGCCCTAGACGGCCCAAGAGGCCTCCAAGAGGGCCTTCAGGAAGGCCCGAAGAGGCCGAAATCATTGATGATCTTCGGGTTTTCAGAAATGTGGGTATTTGTTTCTTCTCGGCCTTCCGACGGCCCGAGACGGCCCAAATTGCCCAAAACGCCTCCAATATGGCCCCCAAACGGCCCAAGATGCCCCCAAGACGGCCCCAAGAGGGCCCAAGAGGCCTCTAACGAGCTCAAGAAAGCCTCCAAGACAGCCCTGCAGCACCCCAAGAGGGCCCCAAGTCGGCCCAGAGAGGCGCCCAGAACGGCTTCCGACGGCGTCAGGCGGGCCAGGAGCCCACCAAGACGGCCGCGGCCCGAACATGGCCCAAGACGGCCCAAGAGGCCTCCAAGAGGGCCCCCAGGAAGGCCCGAAGAGGCCCAAATCATTGATTCTCTTTAACATTTTTCACTCAGCAGCAAGTTCTGTAATGAAGTCAGTCCTGGAATTCACTCGCGGGGGGGCTTCGTCCAGGCGCTGCCTTGCGACGCGCAGCAGCAGCAAAGCAGAACGCACTCCCTTAAAACAGGGCGGTAGTGGGTTGGGGGCAAAAGCGCGGCTATAGAGAAATGGGTGTACGCCGAACCATTCGCATTGTCATTCATGCGCCCGCGCAACCATGACATTTTTCATTCAGCAGCAAGTGATGTAGCGAAGTCAGGCCTGGAGTTCGCTCGCGGGGGGGGTCCGTCCACGCGCTGCCTTGCGACGCGCAGAGGCAGCAAGGCAAAGTGCACTCCGGAATCGCAAACATCAGGAACTCCAGGGTGGCATGCGTGCTCTGTTTGGCGTGGCTTGAAAAGTCTACTGAGGCATGTGCACAAGGGTCGGGGATAGGGTCGCGCGATCAGCGTCCAGAAACGACCATCGGGGGCCTTGCCTTCAGCGGCTCTGCGTGCACATTGCGCTCTACTGCAAAAGCCTCGACCCGAGCATCTGCGCTCAAGAACTCTTGAGCTGTCAACAGCATTGCATGTCATGAATTGCGTGGCCTTTCGCCACTCGGTTTCCCACTGGCAGAAACGCGCGTCACGGAGCACAACTTTAGAGAGCGAAGCTGCCTTCTCAAAGCTGGGAAGGCGCCAGAGCATCGAGGTTCGGGGATTCTCGACCACGCAAACCTTTTTTTTTCAACTTACGGCAGAGAAGAAAAACTCGCAGAGCAAAACGGGCAAGACGGTTCCCGATACGGACCTTCATTCGGTCCGACACTGAGAGGTCAAGAGCGCCAGAAACGTGTGCGTTCGTCCTAAGCGGGGGGAGGCTTCCCTCTACGGGCTCTCGAGAAGGTCGCGCACGGGCATCCTATGAAGGCTCCTTTACATTCGGGTTTTTGGCGGTGAGCGGTGACTTCTCTCTGGACGTCTCTATTGGTCAGATCATAGGGGTCCGTGGATGACGTCAGTCGAAACACATCGTCCTCCAATCTGTTTCACAGACCTCGCGAACTTCCCGCTGCCCGAGAAGAGGTTCTCCACGCTCCATTTACCAGCTGCGTCGGCACCCCGAAGAACCTGTTCTGGCCCGTGAAGTTCCCCTGGAGATGCTCGTCTCAAGAGGTGGCGTAGTCTCTGAGACGTGTTGGCAAGCTCTGTCGCCTCTCCAGGATCCGCCCTCCTTTTTCGTATCGCGTCACACTGTGCATACTTTGCCATCTTCCTCTTTTCGAATCTCCCCCAGCGGCCTCAAGTGGTCCAGAGCGTCGATCGGAGCCCCGCCGCGGCGAGCTGGGCATGGAATCACGCGGGGCATGCCGACCTTGACCGCCGCCTTCTGGACCATATCGGCAAAGTCCTCGCCAGGCGTTCTTCCTTCATCTGGCTGAAGAGGCCCCCGACCCACTGGAGACGAGGGTGGCCCCACTCTACAGCGTCGTCGAAGCGCCCGACCTCGGTTGGGGCGCGGTCCTCGCGCGGCCGAAAGACGAGGACCCAGCGGCGGCCGATGTTGTGAGCTGGCGCCGCCGGCCAGCGAGCGCGCAAGGCGCGTGCCTCTCCTGGGCGCGCGTAGTTGCCGAGCAGGGCCAGCAGCTCGAGCGCCGCCTCGACAGCTTGGCGCAGTGGGCGGCCCGTACTTCGAAGACCTCTGGAAGCCGAGAGAAGCCGGGGGCATGCTTGTCCCACCCCTTGAGAGCACGATGACCTCGAGGCAGACGCAGATCCCCCCCCCCGTCCCCCCGCGCTCGGGCATGTAGCCCAACCAAGCAGCTATCGCCCAGTGGCCCGCGCACCCGCCCTCGCCCTCGAAGTGCTTCTCGTCGAAGAGGTCGCGCGGCATCCGATCGAAGCCGCCAGGGGGCCCAGGGGATTCGCATCCATCACTTTGGAGTTGTCCAAGATTATTTTCACGGACTGAGCACGGGTCCCCCCAGCGGCGGGCTTCGCCGCCCGGGTCTCCAAGAAGCTTCTGCCACTCTGCGCGGCTGAGGTCCAATCCTTGCATTGGGTGCGTGGTCTCTTCTCGGCGCAGCCCTGCTTGGCGGTCAGTCTCAGCTCTCTGGTCCTCTTCGGGGTCCGCTCCTCCACCCCCGCGAGTGCTCCAGTCGGCTGCCTCGTCTCGGCATGCCCCCCGAGGTCGGCGGCCAGCGCGGGATAACTCGCCGGCGCCAATGCGCACCGCACGAGGCCCATGAATCGCGAAGTCGGCGCCGGAAGGGCGAATCTGGGATGAGGCCGCAGGGCCTTGACACCTGAAGCCGGCTCGAACCGACGAGATGGCTCATCAGCGGGATTCAGTTCGGATGGGGCCCATCGCACCCGAACCCTGGACTTGGTGGCCATCGAGAGGGCCGCGAACAGTCTACAACAACTGTTGAGTTTAGCATCGCACGCCAATCCCTTTGAAAAAGCCAGGGCCACGCTCATACTATCACATAGGTACAGACGTTGCCGACAATGATGACGATGATCATTGGGCTGGCGCCGGACAGCCCAAATAACTGCCTTCGCCACTAGAATGTGATCAGGTTCTTTCCGAATGAAACGCCACGACGCACCAGGCGCCATTGAGCACCTCTTGCAATAACAGCGGGCGCCTCAAGGAAATCAAGATCCTCTTCCCGTTCCCCAGGGGTACCCTAACAGTGAAGGGGTCCGCAAGTGCATCTCGAACACCAGCTTCTAGGACGCGCCTAGCACGAAGACGGGGGCGAGAGACCCTGAGCTCGGACTACGGAAACGTTGTCTCTCGACGCGACGGCCGCATCCCTTCGCGAAATCAAGATCCATGGCAACTGCCGCGACCACCATTCTAGTCAGGAAGGCGTCAGTAGCTATCACCCGCCGGCCCCAGACAAGGTCGCCAGACGACCTGGCGAGCAAGAGGAGACCCCGACAGGCATCTAGTTCTTTTGCAGCGGATCCCCACGCAGGAACATCGCGAACTCCACCCGCACGCGCAAACTGGTAGCAAGACATCAGCACTGACAGCATAGGCCTTCTCAACGTGAATGCGAAGGCGAGGGGCCCGACGAGCTCCCCCATGCCCTTCGGACTGAGAGCGCCGCGGGCCAGCGCCCAACTGATGCGCCGATCCAAGCGCCAAAATCTCCTCTCAGCGGCGCGGGCCACTGAGCGCACCCCGTCACGCATCGCCCCAAGGTCGAAACTCTGCGGGTCGGCCTTCTCGTCGTCGCGCGCGCTGAAGCCCGCGTCATTCGACGTCTTGGAGGCATCGTCGGCGAGCCGCTGAAAGAGGCCCCCGTTGCCACCGAGCACCCCGACGTGGTCAACGTAGATGTAATGCGCAGTTTCATAATTGCTTTGGAGAAACTGTCCTACTCCAAAATTACGCGGCCGACTTGAGGGCTTCAGACCAGGCACCCTCTCGACCAGCCCTCGGTTGGCCACCCGCGCAAAATAATGGCCCCGCTTGAACCTCATTGGCAGGGCAGCGAAACAAGGGTTCAATCGCCGAGCACGGGGGCGGCACCTTGCAAAAGCTCCCCCGCCAGCCCAGCGTCGAGAGCTCGAACCGCAGGCAGATCACAATGTCGGCTCAACTTCCCACCGATCCTGAACCCGTAGAAACAGCCCTGCGCGCCAGTTGAAGCGGCGCGCGCCACAAGGTCATCCGACACCTCTTGCTCGCCAGAAGATCCCCAAGTGGCGAGGCCCATAGAGGTGGATCGTGAAAGCGGCGATTCGCGCGACGGGCGCCCGCCATCAGGCGTTGACGCCCATCTTTCTTTTTAACAAAGAAGAGCCCCCCCCCCCCCCCATCGCATAGCGGCGCCATCGTGCGACGCCCTTCTCGACGAGCTGCCTCGCAAAAGTGGTGCAGAGGCAAACGTCTGACTTCAGGCGCGCGTCTAAATGGGGCACGACGGGGCCTTCATTATCCTCGATCTCCCAAAACTCTACATCCGATCTGACGATCCACTCCTCGCATCGATGGAGAAGCTCACGATCGCAACCCTCCAGCAAGTCCACGGCGAGCGGGCGCGGCTGGACATCGGGCGGAAAGGGGGGCCAACTGTGGCCTAAACGGCACCACAGACGACTCTTCCGAGCAGTAACCTGCTAGGGCGCGCAGAAGCTCGCCGGCGGCTTCACGCGGTTGCGGCGCGGGCTCAGTGGGCGCGCTCTCCCTCGCGGCCACCGTCGGCATATCCAGGGCCCGATCATGACTCTCGGCGAACACCTCGGGGACAACGTCATCGTGCCCGGCAAGCCAGTTCAGCGACCCCGCGGCGTTGTTCACTCGCAGAGCAGCGCGGCGTTCTCGCCCTGCGCGCTGTCGAGCCCCCCGCGAGAGGTGCTTCCCAGCGACTTCAGGAACGGCCGCTAGGAGATGTGGAATGAGCTCCACCGATCACTGCAGCATGTCAAAACTGTCGGCGGTGGCCCGCCCCGGGCGCACGCCTGCTCGCCTCGGTCTGCCCTTGCCCCCCTTCCGCCCCCGAGGACTTGGGCGAAGAGACGGCTGCTGCCCACGTCTTCCTCGGAGGCGGAAGATCCTCCTTCGGTCCCCGCGCCTCTTCGCTGTCTGCCTGGCCGTCTCGATATCGGCCTGGTTCTTCGCTTTCTTCGTGTTGTGGGCTGACAATGATGGCGCAGTGCCCAGGGCGCGCTGCTGCGCGCCCATCCAAGGCTGAACGTCATCGACCTTCGGATCGCCGGGGCCCCTCGAGTTGGCGTCGAGGAGCAGCTGACACCGCCTAGAAAAAAACGTCGAAACAAGACAGCGAAGGAATTTGCCATTTACCATGCGACCCAGCATGCTCGAAGCCTCTGCGTATCACTTGCAAATCGTAGGCCGTCCGGCTCGCAGGAGCAATCTTTGAGCCGGCAAGGAAGCGATGAAACTATTGCATCGCGACCCACCAGCCCGCTCGACACGCATCAACAACAATTGGGTACCGCGCGGGTCTTCGATGGGCCAGTTCTCATCGAAATCTTCCGGAGATGAAGCTGCCGCGCGTCGCCACGGTCGCCAACGTTCGCCCTGCTCATCATGCAGCGTCGACAAGGTACGAGCGTCATCCTCTTCTCCGTCCTTAGCGAGCCTAGGAGCTTCACTGCCAGCACGTCGCGGTGTGGCCAAACCCCCTGACCACTCTTGAATGGCGGGCCGTCGCAGCTCAGCGCAGTCACCAAGGGCATCCCCCTGGATCTTTTCAACGAATACAACCTCCTCGATGCCGCCAGAGGCGCGCAGACGATACAACCCTTGAGACCGACCGCCGCCGGGGGTGCAAGACCGTTTTTTTTTGGATATTTTTTTTTCTGCCCTCCCCCCCCCCAGGGCCACCCCCCATCCCCCCGCCAAATTCCTCTTGTGGACGGTTTCAATTGGATTCCTTCTGCAGAGGATTTCAGTAGGAATCACTGTCGAGGGAATTTCAATAGCAACCCTTCTTGTTGGATTTCAATAGGGATCCTTATGTGGCGGATTTCAATGGAAATCCGCCTGAAGATTTCAATGGAAGTCCTTATGTGGAGGATTTCAATCGGAAGCCTCCTGCGGAGGATTCCACTCGGAAACGTTCTGCGGGCGTTTCCAAAAGAATCCTTGCGCGGAGGATGCTGTATGAATCTTGCTGTGGATGGTTCGATGGTTCCAACGGGAACCCCTCTTGCGTAGGATTTCAATACGAATCCTTATGTGGCGGATTTGAAGAGAATCCTTGTATGGAAGGTGTCGATGTTGACTGCTTGTATAATTTCCATATGAACGCAACACCAAGGCAATGCCAATGCACTGGTAGTGCTGTGCCAGCGCCTTACCAGTGCCAGGCCCATCGCAACACCAAGGGGGGCACCAATGCTATGCTAACTTTTTGTGGGGGCGTCCACTAGGAATCAGTATGTGGAAGGTTGTCAATCAAAACCGTTGTTTGTTGAGGGTTTCAATAGGAAGGCAATGTTAATGAATGCAAGTGCTACGCTAGATCTGCTAGCAATGCCAAGGAACACCAGTGCTATGCAATTGAAGCCCTTACGTGGATGATTGAACTGATAGTCTCACCATAGAGGGTTTCAGTAAGAGTCCCCCTGCGGAGAAATTCAATAGATATCCCTGCGCGAGGGGTTTCAAGAGAAATGCAGTGTCAAGTCGATTCCAAGACAATGCCTGTGCTATACAGGCGCTTTTCCAGCGCTAGGCCAATGCAATGCCATGGAGCACCAATGAATTCTTTGTTTTTGCAGCTTGAGCTCGTAATCCTTCTGTGGAGGACTGAACTAAGAATCCTGCCATGGGGGATTCCAGTGGGAGCCTTCTGAAGAATTCAATAGGTATCCGTCTTTGCAATGCCTCAACAGTGATGCAATGCCAAATCAATTCCGAGGCTATGCGTGTGCTATGCCAGCGCTTTGCCAGCACAAGGCCAGTGCGATGTCAAGGGCCACCAATGAATCGCTTGCCTTCTATATTCAATAATTCAATAGAAATCCTCATGTGGGTGATTGACCTCGGAATCCTGCAATGGAGGATTTCAGTAGGAGCCTTCTGTGGAGGAACTCAACTGGCCGCTGGCATGCCAGTTCTATGCAAGTCCGTGCCAAGCCATTGCCAGCACAATGCCAGTGCAATGCCAGCACGTGGTCGTTGCATGCCAATCCCGATCGATGCGGACGCAATTAATGCTGTTTGTTCCCCGTTTGTCACTGGGAACCCTTCTGTGGATGATTCAGATCGGGATCTTTCAGTGGAGGAATTGGTTAGGAATCCTTTTGCGTGCGCGTGGAGAAAGGGGTTGAGCATAGGAATCCTTCTGGTTCAGGATTCCATATAAATTGGTCTTGCAGGGGGAGGTTCACTAGGAATCCTTCTGATGGCGGGTTTCATAGGATTCCTTATGTAGAGGTTTCAACGGAAGTCGCCAGCGCAGTTCAAGCGCAAGGCCAGCGCACTGCCGACGAAATGCAGCGCAATACCAATGCGACGCAAATCCAATGCCAAACCGCGCCAATGCAATGCCAATGGGGGTCCTCAAGGCAGAGCGCGTATACTGCGCCGACACGAGAAATACCGCAAACAACACGTCACCACCCGACCCCTGAAAAAAAACACCCTTTCAACCAACAAATGCGCGCGGCGTCGAGGCGAGAATGCCAGTTTTGAGAAAATGTGCGCGGCGCCGAGGCGAGAGTGTGATTGTTTGAAAAATGGCATGCCCCCATACCGCCACTTGAGAATCCCCCGCCCTCTCCCGACGGGGGTGGGGTGGGGTGTGGGGGGGGGGGGGCGTCTTCCGCCTCCTCATGCGGTTTCTCCTCCTCCTCCTTCTCCTCATCCTCCTCCTGCTCCTACCTCGTCGCGGTCAACGTCGTCGTCTTCAGGGTCGGCGGCACCGGCCGTAAGGCCTTCGCAATCGAGAGGAGAGCGGATGAGGATGAGGACGACGACGGCGACAACGGCGAATACCAACAGGGGCCAATGTGCCTCAACTCTCAGCTTCCAAAGGCCCCTGGAATGGCATACTGCCGAAGAGCGGCGACCACCGCTTGCCCATGCGCTCCAGAATCAGGTGGGTGAAATTACAGCGCTTCCCTAATCAAGCAGGCGACACCGTGAAAAGAGGAAAGGCTCGCGGAGGGGAGGGGAGGAAATGTCGAGTCGGAGCGGAACGAGATGGAAGGGAACAGGAGGGATAGGGAGGATGGGAAAGGGGAAAAGAGGTGGCGTGTGTGTGTGTGTGCCGGGCCCACGGGGGAGGGGAGGACCAGAGGGGGCATGTCCCCTCCTCCTCCTCCTCCTCCTCCACCTCCTCCTCCTCCTCATCCTCCTCCTCCTCTTCCTCCTGCTTCTACTCCTCCTCCTCCACCTCTTCCTCCTCCTTCTGATCCTACTCCTCCTTCCTCTTCAGCGGGTCCTAAAGGAAACGGGTCCTGAGATTGTTCTTCGTTTCCGGGCCCTCGGGGCCCTCCACGGCCCCCAAGACCGTCAGAAAACGACTCGGGGTGAAGATCTCGTCATGGGGGGAGGCCCCAAAGTCCAGGACCCGTGTCCCTCTCAGGACCCACTTCCCCCGTTGCTAACTTCGTGTTCCGTGAGCACTTTTGCCCTTTGGAGCTTGTTTTTTTATTGGGGGGGGTAACGCCCGTTACGGGGGGGGGGGTCCGGCCCCAAGTTGGGGGTCACGGTAACGCGCGGCGGGGCCCTCGCACGGGCCCTGGTACTTATTACCAGCACAACTGTCGGCACGGTAGGTTTCGTCGTCGTCGTCGTCGTCGTCGTCGCCGCTGTCGTCGTCGTCGTTGCCGACCGTGCCTGTGCACACTACACAGGCTGTGTACACCGCGATGCCTTTGCACACCACAACTGCGGCTGAAATTGTATGTGTGTGCACCACGGCCAGTGAACACATCATGACAGGCGGGTGCACCACAGAGCCCTTGTACATCTCACTGTTGGTGCACACCACGGCGCCCGCGTGCACCGCAGCTGCTGTTTCAACGCCCCGTGTTTGCACCAGAATGCCAGCGTACACCACCAAGCTTGTGTACACCTGTAAAGTATCGGCGGAGCGAAAGTCCAGAAAATCGCTCGGGGCCCAACCGTGGCCCTTTCATTATATGAGCTGCTTGTGGATCTTCGTTGTTCTGGTTCAAGAAGCGCTCGGACCTGTTCAGCCCACAGCGCCTGTGCACTCCATTGCGATTGTGTACATCATGGGAGTGTGAAACGTGGCGCCTGTGTATACCACATGTCATGTGTGCACCACAAAGCTTGTGTACGGTTTTTTTGCGCGGAGTGTAAACCACGCGCCGTGGGGGCGCGCGGGGCGGCGGCAGCCTAGGGAATACAGGAAGCAGGAGCTCCCTGCACAGGCACAAGGCCCTTGAGACATGGGTCGACGGCTGGAGCGTGCACGCGGGTGCGTCGTCGTCGTCGCCGTCAGTTGCGACGGCGACCGGGGGGGCGACGGCGGCGGCGGCGGCGACACGGGCGGCGGCGACGGCGACCACGACGACGACGACGACGACGGCGGCGGCGACGGCGACGACGCCGACGGCGGCAAGCGGCGGCGGCGGCGGTGAAGGTGACCGCCGCCGCCGTCACCGCCGTCGTCGTCGCCGCCGATGCCGCCGTCGCCGTCGCCGCCGCCGCCGTGTCCGCAGCCAGTTGCCGAAAGCTTCAGCAGCGCTTGGGGCCCACGTGCTGGATACACATGCGGGGGGCTGGCGTGACCAGCCGCGCGAGGTAGGAGGTCCGAGCGTCGGAAGGACATGCGGCCACATCCGCGCGCAGGTCTCGCCCAGTCCAGCCCCTTGCACCAGCACAGGGAGTGGAGGGAGGACACTGGTAGTAGTCATAATGATATTGTGAGAGTGCACCGGCTGGTTGCGCCATGGCTTGCCCGATGCGTTACACCACACGTTGTGCTTGCGTACAATTACCTGCGCCATAGGTTGAGCCGTATGCTGCACCATAGGATGCGCCCCCAGGGCGTGCCGTAGCTTGCGCCATAGGTTGCGCACCCAGGGCGCCCCACAAATCGCGCCTTACGTTGCGCCTTAGGTTGCGCCCTCAGGGCGTGCCATAGGTTGCGTCGATGGTTGCGCCACAGGTTGCGCCAAAGGCGGGGCCACTTTGTGGCGCTGCGTTTCAACGGAACTCCTGGTGCGCGCACTGTTCGGGGAAACGTCGTGCTGGCAGGCGGGCGTCGGGACTCCGGGTGCAGCCCGCAGGATAATGACAACGGACGCGGCAGGGATGACGACGGCCATTCTGTGGCACCTGTGGCGCGCCACACCGCCGATCAAGTGCTAAAGCGCAGTGCCCGTTGGCACTGCCCGCAAGATTTGGCGGCGAGCCGAGGGGGGTAATGACAGGGGGCGGGCCTTCTGAGAAGGCTCAGAAGGCCTCCGGCCTTGAGAGAAGATGTCCAAGCCTCCCCCGAAGACACGGAGGGCTTCTCTGAAGGCCAGAGTGCTTCTGAGAAGTCCCGCCGCCTTCTGAGAAGGCCTGCCCCCTCTCACTCCCCCCCTGGGCTCGCCGCCGAAAGATATCCACTGGAGGTCGCCCATGAAGCAAACAGGTCCCACAAGAGACGGGTTTCGGACCGCACGGACAGCCCTCGTGAACCGGCACTGCTTCAAGGGAGCCTCCCAGGCCCGAATGGGGCCCCCTAGCAGCATTCAACCTCGAACGCCCGCGCTGGGGTCGCCGCCGCTGCGGCTGTGGCGACGACCGGCGAAGAGGGTGCAATTCCCGCCACCCTTCGCGAGAAGGGCGCCAAAGCTGTGAGAAATCCTCATTCCCCTCCTTCATATCCCATCCCCACCCAATCAAATTCAATATGTAATCCCACCAGCCCTTTGGGCGTGAGTGGTTTAGAGAGCCCGCTCTGTTCTCAACCCCCTTCTTCCCCTTCGGGGAGGGGTTTACCCCTCCCCCTACCCCCTCCCCCTGGGCCTGGAGAGGTCCTTCCGCGGGTGGTCGGAGGGGTCTTTTTCGACTCCTGGGAGGGCTAAAATTCGACACCCCTCACGAGGATCGTGGCCCCGACGGGGGGGGGGAGAAAAATGGTCGCCCCATCTGTGATCGATCGCGCGAAAGATGGCCTCAAGATACCTCCCAGACCCCTCCCAAAGAGCCCCAAGAGGGCCCTAAGAGCGCCCCGGGAGAGCCCGCAAAGGGCTCCGAGACCTCCAACATATCGCCCAGAAGGCCCTAGTATATCCCCAAGATGTCTCCACATATCGCCAAGAAGGCCCTAGTATATCCCCAAGCACTGCGACAACGACAACGACTACGACTTCTACCGCTACTCCCACCGCTACCACCACGACTCCTACTACAACAACAACAACTACTCATACTTCTACCGCTACTGCTACTTTTTTTGTTTTATCGCTACTCTCTTCTTGCTTCCTCAAGCGCTGGCGGAAAAAACGGTTGCATTTGAGAGGCGTTTTATTCCTCACTTACAGCCACTGCGAAGTATTATACAATACAGCAAATGATCTGTATATTGCTTACAACCTCAGCCGCCATGCGATTCAAAGACACGCCAGGCAAACCAGGAGCACCCCAAGCACCCCAAGGCAAAACTCAAGAAGTGAACCGTGGCCTGAAAGAGAGACTGAGCACGCTAATAGCAACGTAATTCCCCCCTCCCCCTGCGCCGGCCGCAGGCCAGAGGATGCGAAGAGCGGAACTGGGTAGCTAGCTAAGCGGCCGCGGCTGGACGCCGGCCACGGAGGAGGAGGAGAGAGAGAGAGAGAGAGGAGGGAAAAGAGGAGTGCCCTCGGCACTGCAGGGGACTGCGACTACGCCTCGCCGCGGTTGGGCGTGCCAGGAGCAGCATCGACAGCTGCAGAGGGAGCTGTAATTATCCTGGCGAAAGACCCAACCATAAGCAATTGTTGGTAACGCGTTGTGGGTGCCGCTTTCGGTGGGGCTCCATATGGGGCCACGAAGCGCTGCCTTGGGTGGGGGAACCGCATGCGGACTGCGCCACCGGGGCGGGCCTTCGTGGAGCTCCCTATGGGGCTACGAAACGCTGCCCATGGTGGGGGAACCGCATGCGAACTGCGCCACTGGGGCCTTCGGTGGAGCTCCCTATGGTGCCACGCCACGAATGGCTGCCCTGGGTGGGGGAAGCGCATGCGAACTGCCCACTGGGGCCTTCGGTGGAGCTCCCTATGGGGCCACGAAACGCTGCCCTGGGTGGGGGAACCGCATGCGAACACCCCCACTGGGGCCTTCGGTGGAGCTCCCTATGGGGCTACGAAACGCTGCCCTGGGTGGGGGAACCGCATGCGAACACCCCCACTGGGGCCTTCGGTGGAGCTCCCTATGGGGCCACGAAACGCTGCCCGTGGGTGGGGGAACCGCATGCGAACACCCCCGCTGGGGCCTTCGGTGGAGCTCCCTATGGGGCTACGAAACGCTGCCCTGGGTGGGGGAACCGCATGCGAACACCCCCACTGGGGCCTTCGGTGGAGCTCCCTATGGGGCCACGAAACGCTGCCCTGGGTGGGGGAACCGCATGCGAACACCCCCACTGGGGCCTTCGGTGGAGCTCCCTATGGGGCTACGAAACGCTGCCCTGGGTGGGGGAACCGCATGTGGACACCCCCACTGGGGCCTTCGGTGGAGCTCCCTATGGGGCAACGAAACGCTGCCCTGGGTGGGGGAACCGCATGTGGACACCCCCACTGGGGCCTTCGGTGGAGCTCCCTATGGGGCTACGAAACGCTGCCCTGGGTGGGGGAACAGCATGTGGACACCCCCACTGGGACCTTCGGTGGAGCTCCCTATGGGCTACGAAACGCTGCCCTGGGTGGGGGAACCGCATGTGGACACCCCCACGGGGGCCTTCGGTGGAGCTCCCTATGGGGCCCACGAAGCGCTGCCCTGGGTGGGGGAACCGCATGCGAACACCCCCACTGGGGCCTTCGGTGGAGCTCCCTATGGGGCTACGAAACGCTGCCCTGGGTGGAGGAACCGCATGCGAACACCCCCACTGGGGCCTTCGGTGGAGCTCCCTATGGGGCCACGAAACGCTGCCCTGGGTGGGGGAACCGCATGCGAACACCCCAACTGGGGCCTTCGGTGGAGCTCCCTATGGGGCCACGAAACGCTGCCCTGGGTGGGGGAACCGCATGCGAACACCCCCACTGGGGCCTTCGGTGGAGCTCCCTATGGGGCTACGAAACGCTGCCCTGGGTGGGGGAACCGCATGCGGGCTGTGCCACTGGGACCTTCGGTGGAGCTCCCTATGGGGCCAAGAAACGCTGCCCTGGGTGGGGGAACCGCATGCGGGCTGTGCCACTGGGACCTTCGGTGGAGCTCCCTATGGGGCTACGAACGCTGCCCTGGGTGGGGGAACGCAATGCGAACGACCCCCACTGGGGCCTTCGGTGGAGCTCCCTATGGGCTACGAAACCCGCTGCCCTGGGTGGGGGAACCGCATGCGAACACCCCCACTGGGGCCTTCGGTGGAGCTCCCTATGGGGCCAAGAAACGCTGCCCTGGGTGGGGGAACCGCATGCGAACACCCCCACTGGGGCCTTCGGTGGAGCTCCCTATGGGGCTACGAAACGCTGCCCTGGTGGGGGAACCGCATGCGAACACCCCCACTGGGGCCTTCGGTGGAGCTCCCTATGGGGCCACGAAACGCTGCCCT
>CAUYUJ010020571.1:75881-120881 GCA_963575745.1 Prorocentrum cordatum | reverse complement strand
GGGCCCGAACGCTTCATACCAGGAGGGGGGACTCGAACGACTCACACCAGGAGGAGGGCACCGAACGAATCCACTGAACCCAAGTAGCGGCCACACCCAATGATAAAACTGCCTGAGCTCCCAAGTAGCGATACCACTCATTACTGATTGAGCGGTGTATCCAAAGGTAATCCCACCAATGAACCATCACTGAATAGAGCAACCAGCACCATCACCTGAGCAGGGTAACCAGCACCATCACAGAGTAGAATAACCAGCACCAGAGAACCCAAGCACGGGCTCCAGCCAGAGTGAAATACAAGTCCCACCAGCGGGATGTTTCCTATAGCAGAGCCCACCTGAAGCGCCACTGAAGCTGAGTA
Organism: Prorocentrum cordatum; assembly: GCA_963575745.1. Classification (NCBI taxonomy): domain Eukaryota; class Dinophyceae; order Prorocentrales; family Prorocentraceae; genus Prorocentrum; species Prorocentrum cordatum. The sequence continues at coordinate 120,519 of CAUYUJ010020571.1, read as the reverse complement.
GAGGCACATCTACCATTGGATAGATACCGAAGCCCAAGCCATGTATACAGGAACCACCGAACCCATTGAGGCAACATCCAGTGTCCAGCCTCACTGCACCCAGAGATAGCGTCGCCAGTAAAGCATCCAGCACCACAGAACCTAACGGTATAGCAGCGTAAAAACCATAGTGGTAAGTATTGCATTAGCCAGTACTGGAGGAAAGACCACACACCATCTGAGCCCAATGCCTCAAACCCCACGGAACCCAGCTAGCACCAATACTAAGAGACAATAGCGGCGACCACCGCGGGCGGCACTCCAGAAAAGTAAAGTTGATTCCGTAGAACCCACAATAGGCGGCACACGGAAGTACGCGTCATCAGCAGACGGCGGAGTTAACGCTTGCCCTTAGCCTTCCCCTTCTTCTTGGTGCTGTCCTTGGTGGCCGCTGTCTTCAGCTGCGGCTTCTGGCGGCGGACGGGGACAGGGGAGTCCGAAGAGCTGACCACGCGAGCTTCCTCGACCGCTGCTGCCGCGTGGGCGTCGCGGAGTTCGGAACTCAACGCACGGGCTTCTTTTAATTGTTCCTCCAACAAGTTAATACGGGCGTCCAGAAACGCGTGGCGCGCCGTTATCTTGGCGTGAATCTCCTGCATAGTAGGTGCAGGACCAGGTGCGGGTGGCGGGCGGCTACCCCTCTGGGGCCGCGCGCCAACCACGTCACTTGCCCGCTCGGTGGTGGCCTCGGAGATTTCGTCAGGAGCCTGGCGACGGTGGACCGTCCGAGCTTCCTGCTCACGTCTCGTCGCGCTCTTGGTGTTGCTGAGGCGCTCATCGGGCTTGTCTGGGCACATCGCGTGCGTACTGGAACGGGGGCGACTCGGCGGCGGATATCCACGCACCCTTGGGATGCTCTTGCTGCGGCTACGACTGCGCGCCCTGCTCTGGATGCGTCTCCGAGGTATGCCGGTGCTTCGGGGCCTCCGAGGAGGGGAGCTCCTGGCACCAGCAGGTGCAGAGGTACGGGATGCGCAGGCTGCTTTCGAACGCACAGTCTTAGAGCGCCACTCCCAGAAGTTCCAAGGGTTAGGATCCGCCTTCCATAGGTCTAGTTCACGAGTAAGCACGTCATCGAAGTCGGGCTTCACCTCCTGGGGGCGTGGACGATCCTCGGAGCGGCTGCGAGGAGGGGGTCACGGCGTGCACGACGGAGTGCACGATCCACGTCACTCCGAAGTTCCTCGCCACTACGAATAGCCATCGCGCGCGAGGTCGAGTGAGTACCGTGAGCAGGAGCCCCCGTGCCTAGCAAGGTTACCAGAGCGTGGGGGCGATTCTCCATGCCGAACGCACTACGGTGTTGGAAAGAAGAGCGTCCGTGCCGAGCTAAGCTCACTGCACAAATAGTAGGCGGAGCTAACTCACAGCCACAAGGAGATTGCTGGGAAATGGCCGAGAATATCTTGTGCCAACTTGTCTTGGGCCACAATGGCTACGGAAAATCGCTAGGGAATCGCAATGCCTTCGACCCCCTTATGGCAAAGTTCTTGTGTATCCTAGCCTTTCTCACACTCCCTTGTGAACCCGCGTCCCTTGTCACGACCCCCAGGAACCAGCAGTAGTGAAATCCCAGGAGCGAGCACGACTAGTAAACCCGATAGGAACCAGAGAAAAACCAGGCACCAACAAAGGCGAGATCGGAGGAACCACCGAAGGCGAGCTAACAGGAACCGGCAAAGGAACCAGGGCCCAACAAAAGCGAGATCCCAGGGACACGAATCAAACGAATCAAACGAGGCAGAGGCGGAGGAGGAGGACTCTGAAGAGGACACACATGTTTTCGCACAGGCCGTCGAGCCTGGTCGACTTGGTCGAAGAGCAGGCAGCGGTGCTCAGGCGCTCAGGCAGCGGCGCAGCGAGAGATCTCGGCGATCGGTGGCCCCTACAACGCGCGGAGAGAGTCTGGCTCGACGGGCACCGCGCGGTAGCTCATCGTCCCCAGGCTTTGCTCCACCATTCCCGAATCGGTTGCAACTCGTCCAAGAACTTCCGGTCGTCGGCGGATATCGCTCCGTCGCTGCCCGGCCAGCGTTTCTCTCCGAAAAGGACGGGGGTCAGCGGGCATTTGTCCTGGTGAATGCGGCAATGGCCCTTGCACTTTCGCTTGCTCTTCTGCAGTGCTTTGCGCAGGTGGCGCACTCGTTCTTCGGTGCCAGCGACGCACTGCTTGCACTGAAGCTTCTTGCGATTGCTATTCTTGTGGTGATCGAGTAGTTTTTGGTTGAACTTACGGGCGCCGAACCTGCATGTGCACGTCTGGCACGCGCACGTATCCAGGTCACACGGGTGGACCCCTAGCGCACGGCATGCTTTGCAGACCAGAGTTGTGCCCTGAGAAGACGCGTGATTATCGCGTTCAGACTTCGACCAGTACTTCAGCTCATACGCCGTTTTACATTTCCCGCACCGCAGCTTCGTCTGACAGTCCAGGCACACCAAGCGGGACTTCTCCCGCCTCTTCGCGTTGTGCAGCGCGTATTTGTCGAACGCGAGGCGGCCCAATTTCTCGAAGCAATCTTCGCACTGGTGCTCGTCGTACTTGCCGGGCGCGAACCCTCGCCCTGCGCAGCCCGGGCACACGAGGTCTCGATCGGAATGCCGATGGTGGTAAATAATCTGCGCGCCCCAAGCGCCTGCATCAACAACTTTTTTGCAAGCGGAGCACCCGTGGCCGTTCGGGGTCAGGCTCTTCTTCCAGTCATCACGTTCGACACACCGCTTGCATACTGAATCGTCTGGCGGAACTGTCCTTCGAGCGTTTCCATCGGGCATCCCGTGGGAAGCCTCGCCCGCCCGCGCAGACCGAGAAGGCATTGCGCCGACCTCGCGCGCGCAGTCCAGTGCGCCGCGGCGCCTCGACATCGGACATAACCACGTCACACAATGGACCAACACGAAGCCACGTCTCCTCAGTGAGCTTGTGGAAGGCAAGAACGGGTGATTGCGTCGCAGCTGTGGGTTCAGTTGTAGACTCGCTTGTCTCGGTCTCGTCGCAGATCACCAACGCGGAGTCCAAGGAGCCTATCGAGTTGTTGCACGCGAGGCCCGCAATTCTCACCGCGGAGTAAACCAAAACCGCCCACATCCAGCTCTTGCAGATTACTACGATGCCGCCCAAGAGGTAAGACTGCTCGTGGTCCACTGCCCCTCCGCCAACATACATGTAGACTACGCTCTTGCCCTTGCCCTTGATGGCTGTGGCTATGCGTCCGGACTGGCAGGCCTTATTGAACCAAAGGTCCCCGTCTTCTTCTATGACCCGCATTTTATGCAGTTCTCTGCTCACACGCGCATCCGACACGAGTTCCTTCTCCAGCACGAACGACAGAAACCAGGCCAGGCTGCAGAGTGCTGTTATAGCGCTCTCGACCGCCAGACCCGCGTGAGCATGAAGGAATGGGAAGCAGAGGCGCGTCACGCCTTTGCCTGCTTCGGAGCTCACCTCTGCGGTGGCGCACGGCAGCAACAAGTGGCCGAACTTCATGCCTGGCATCCGATCCAACAAGTCCACATCGCGGCTCACCTTGTCGTGCATCTCCTGCACGCCCCATCGCTCGGCTGCCGCTCCATGACTCAAATCCCGAAGCGACCTGGTGGACTCGTGCACGAATCGCGACAGAGAGGTGCCTGCGCCGGCTGCTTGCCCTAGGACATCATCGAAGGATTTGTAGTCGCTGCATCCCTGGCCGAGGGTCGGCAAGTTTGGAATCTGGTTCCGATGCAGCTTCCACCGCACCTCATCAGCGATGTCATGTAAACGACGAGCAGCATCATCTCGAAGCCTACGCTCAAAGCAGTCGTGATACGACGCTTGTATATTCTGGCGGTCCTGGAGAATGCCCCACGGAAGCTCGTAGTCCCAGATGTGCCTGTTCCTGCGCTTCGCGTACGCGGAGCAAAACTCGTCCTTGGACCCACCGCCGACATACTCATGGCGCGCGTCGCGCGGCATTGCTGGATGCCCGAACGGTTGTAATTCTACCCGCATGCAAGTCTTCACCACCCCGCGCGTCATGTTGATGTACTCTTGGTTCAAGTTCCTCGGCGTCCCAGCGCATTGGTCCTGAGCACCCACAGTGCGACGATGCCGCACGCAGTGCACTATAGGGACGCTCTCCCCCCTCACATTCAAAGGGAGCGACACTTGCACGACCCCTGAGCCCAGACTTGTGTCATCGAAAGCAGCTTGCATCAAGCAACACAACGGGATTGCTGACCGGCTCAAAGGCATGATGATCAGCACCGTTGGTCGTGGAAACCCTTCCCACTTCCGCTGGCGACTCCTGTGCTCGCTCAAATCTGCGGCAACAGCGTGGCATAGACATTCGAACAAGAGAGGGTGCCAACCGACTTCGTCACCGCCCCGCAGTGGACTCCTGTACCATTGGTCGCCGTCGTAGAATACGCGCTGCAATGCGGTGTTACGAGCGACAGCCGAGTCAGAAGCAAAAGTGCTCGCGAAATCAAAGCACGGCGCCACGTAGTTGCAGACGTCCTTGCCGCACCTTTTGCAAACGTCGAGGACTGCATTCTCGCCGTCTCGGCACCATTCGTACCACGGACGGGCCTCAGGGAAGGCCGCGCTTCCTGTCAGAGCAGACGGTGTGGGCTGAGCTACGCTCACTGCCATCGCGGCGCAATCCTCGCCATCACCTTCCAGGCCGCGCGGAGCGAAGGGCAGCGCGCCGACGGCGCTGTCGGAGCTGAAGGTGGTGCGCGAACGCCGGTGACCGACATTCTCCACTCTCTGATGCTGGTCCCCCACCATGAGCAATGTCTTTACAGACACGTTCGCCAAGGCAGCTACCACCTGGGAAACTTCGTAGGACTCAAACTCCTCCATGCAGAACAGGCTGATCTCCAGGCGATCCAACGAACGGTTCATGTATCCTTGAATGCCTCCCGCCCGCCACTTGACGAAATAATCCATTGTTGAAACAATGAGATAACCGCTGGTGCCTTCTGTGATGACGTCGTCCCAGTGCTCCGCCCTTCGCCGTTTGATGGCAAAGATCTGTAGCATGTGCTGGCGAGCATGGCCGCGGAACTCCTCCAGCGCCGCGAACACAGCGTCCTCGACCACGACAACAGAGGCCGCCGGCAGCTCATTCCAGGAGATGCTGAACTCCAAGATACGCTGAAAAGCAGGGCGTAGAACCGAAGCTTCCAGCTCTTCCACCTCTGCGCGCAGAGGGCGCAGCAAGTCTTGCGCCACGTCCGCAACCTTATTTTCCCATGTGCCCGACGCCCCGGGAGCATCTGAAGGTCGCCCAAGCCAAACAACTCGGGGCCCGCAATCATCCGCCACGAACACGTTGCCTAGGAAATCCGGACCTTGTAATATGGAGTCACGCAGATCACGCGAAGGAGTCACGATCACCACTGCGCCATTCCGTGTGCCCACGTCGGCCAACGCTGCCTCGACCAGCAAAGCTAAAAGTAGCGACTTTCCAGTGCCTGCAAAAGCCTGCATGACCAAGTGATGATTGTCCGACGCGTTGATGATCTCCATGCATCGCTTCTGATCGTCCGACAGCTGAATGCCGCGCCTGTGCAATACCGTCTGGATGAAGTCAGACGATGGAGAGACTCTATTCTTCAGCACATTTCCGACTGCGACTAGCGGTCCACGCCAAGGCTGCGCTATGGAGAAGGCAGACCGCAGAGCGCCGAGCCCAAGAGTATCCTCCGCAGTAGCGCTGCGAACAAGGGCGGCGTGCTGGTATACTCGGTTGCCAACCCATTCAAGGATAACGCCGAGATACTCTCCATCTGCGTGCACCTCTGGCTCCAGAGTGATGCGAGTAGCGTGATCTTTCCTCGGCGCGGCCACTACGACATGAAGCGTTCCGCTCTGGTACGCCGCTTCGAGGCTATCTGGGCTAGCGCGCGGTCTAGCAGCGCGAATATCTCGATGGGCTGCGCTAAGCGCATTGCCCTGGATGCCTATGTTCGACAGTGCGCGCGTACTTATCATCCACAGCATGCGGCGCTCGTCGATTGCGAAGTCGCCGTCGGAGTCAACGCGCCAACGGGCGCCCCTGTCAGTGAACGTGTGCATGTTGCACACGATGGAAGCACAACCGAGGTTGTCCTCGTGAACCTTCAGACGCACCACATCTTCGTTGCGAACAGACCCCGCCCGCAGTTCGCACAGCAGCTTGCCCTTCGCCGCACGCAGCAGCGCTGGCGCGACCTCTGCCTCTACGTTGAACGTGGTCTTGCGAGCCACGTTGCTGGGCCCTAAGCCGCGGCAGTCGACGGACATGTGCACGGCGAACTTCTCCAGGCGGCCGCAACTGCACCCCCGAGCCGCGATGTCCACCGGCGCAAACACCGTGTCACCGCAAGCTTTCCAGGCAGTGCTGCGGCACTCCGGAGGAGGCAGCTCCTTCGTGCCCAACTGAGCGACGACTTTCCTCATGCAGTTCAGCTCACCGCTGCCATCCCCCCTCTGCCTCTTAGAACTTTGACCTTTCTTGTTCGCGATGGCCTGCTCCGCGTAGCCTATTGCTTGCAGGGCGTTCCGTTTTATTCGCCCGAGTAGCTCTGGCGGCAGGCAATCCGCGATGTCAGCTGGGCGACGCCGGTACGGCGACGACCGGTCGTTGCCAAAAGGAGAGGCAATGACCACCTCCTCATCGGCACGCACAGCCACCCAAAACTTCCAGACTGACTTGCCGGGCAACGCACTGTGGATGACGTCAGCCTCGCCGGACGGTAACCATGCGCCAAACACTGCAAGAATGGCGCGCGGAGTCTCTCGCGCATCTGGAAACCGGCATGCGGCAGGACCTTTCAGCAAGCTATTCGACCCGTTCCGAGACGGATGCGCGCAGCTAAATTCCAAATCTTGGCTTTGCGACGGACCGCCACCATCGATCGATGCTCCAAACGTGTCCCGCATGAACTCGTCGAAGGACGTGCCCTCGCGCTGCTCGCTCCAAGGAGCCCCCGCGGCTAGCAAGGTTACCAAAGCGTACGGGCGCTTCTCCATGACTACGGAAGCGATTGCTGGTAGACGGAAGCGATTGCTGGTAGGCGGAGCTAAGCTCACAGCCACACTGCAACACTGTGAACCAGAATGGCAACAGCGACGACAACGCTGGCGGAAATATAGACTTGGGCCTCTCCTGAGAGCCTTGGTGACCTCGTGGCGAGCCCTGGGGGCCTCTAGGGCTGAAGTGTCGTCGTCTGATGTTGTGTGGTGTCGTGTGTAGAGGTTTGTAGTGGTGAGCAGTGGTGTCTGGTGCGGTGCGGTGCGGTGTGGTGCGGTGTGGTGCGGTGTGGTGTGGTGTTGGTGCGGGGTGGTCTAGTGCGGTGCAGTGCGGTGTGGTTCCTGAAATCTCTCCTTTGCTGATTCCTCCGATCTCGCCTTTGCTGTTTCTTGGTTCCTTTTCTGATTCCTGTCGCGTTTACTGATCGTGCTGGTATGGGTTGAGTGGCGTGGCGTGGCGTGGCGTGGCGTGGCGTGGTGTGGTGTGGGGTGGTGTGGTGTGCTGTGGTGTCGTGTGGTGTGCTGTGGTGTAGCCCGCTGGCGGTCTCTAGATATCACTGCACAACTGGTCGGGCAGGTTGCTGGATGGGCGGAGCTAAGCTCACTGCCACTCTCCGAACTATGCGTTCAGAGGGAGACCTGCCCATCCGTGCCGAGTTACGCTCACTGCACAACTGGTCGGGGGAGAACGCTGGATCGTCGTCGTCGTCGTCGCCTGCATCGTCGTCGCCGACGTCGTCGTTGTCATCGTAATCGTCGTCGTCGTCGTCGTCGTGGTCGTCGCCGTCATCGTCTGCGGCGTCGCCGTCATTTGAGTCGTCTGACTCGTTCACGTGTGTGAAACGACGACGACCGCCCTCTGTCTTCCCTCCCAACACCTTCTCTCCCTCCTCCTCCTCGGACTCGTCCTCCTCCCGCTCCCCCCAGTAGGTGGATGTACAAGGCGACAGGAGGACATCGGAACAGGGTATATATGCGAGAGCAGGCAGAAATACGCCTGAAAAACACGACAGTCGGCATGCTTCGCTGGAGTTGCTGTTTGAGGATGGGCTGGTGGGGATACGCGAAGCGTGAAGAATTGCAAATTTGCGGCGCCCCCGATGTTGAGGATGTCTCAAGCGAAACGCTTGTTTTTCTTGAGAGCGATGCCGCAAATATTTCATTGTTGTGAGGATGTCTCATGCGAACTCGCTACACGGGGCCTACCAGGACAAGAACGGGAAGCGCCGCCTCTCTGAGCCTGCATGCGCGCCCGCACGGGTTTGCATGGAACGCGGCATGTGCACGAATGGGGCGCCCACACTTCAACAGCTGCCTGAGGGCTACACCACAGAGTGGTAGCAAACGCACTCAGCAGCAAACGTGCCCACCTTTCACTTGCCACGGGCAGCGAACGAATCATACTTCAAATGCAACATGGCCACAGCAAACGTACCCACATTCTAGCAGCTACCAGCAGCTACACCACACCATGGTAGCAAGCGCAGTCAAAAGCAGACGTACTCACCTCTCGATTGCCACGGGTAGCAAACGAGCAATATGTTAACCGCAGAAAAGCCGCAGCAAACGTAACCCACATCTCAACAACCACCAGCCGCTACACCAATCCATGCTGTGAGGATGATTCGAGCGAGAGCGTCATTTTTCACATACAACGTCTTGTCACAACGCCTTCAATATCTGTAATTCAATTGTGTTTGGGACCGTCTCGAGCGAAACGCCCATTTGGGGGGAGAACCGCCGAGCAACGAACCCTTTGCAACGCTGAACCCGTTGTCTCTCGAGAGTTGGTTCTTGATTTGCGACCCCTTAATTTAATCACCTAAGGAACTCCCTTTAACTTCTCGCTCCGAAAGGCGATGACGATGGCTGTTATGTATATGATGACGCTGACGATGATGACGACTGTGATGATGATGATGATGATGATGATGATGATGATGATCATCATCATGTTGATGGTGATGCTGAGAGTGATGATGACACAACCTATTATGATGATGATGGTGATGATGATGCTGATGTTGATGACGACGACGACGAGGATGATGATGATGATGATGACACTGATTGATGAAACATGTAATGATCATGGTGGTGATGATGACGATGATGATGATGCTGGTGATGATGATAATCAAGATGGTGGAGGGTATATTGGACCGTCTTGGAGCCCTCTTGAGCCCGTCTTGGACCGTCTTGGTTCGCAAGCTCGCTGGATATCCTCATTTGTTCAAGGATGTCTCGAGCGAGAGCCCCATGTTGAACAGAAGACTTCTTGAAACAACTCGTACACCATCCCACTTGTTCGCTGATGTCTCGAGCAAGAGCCTCATTTTAAATATTTCGACAGATTCGCAAGACCCCTGGAGGATCCCTCGAGCAGGAGCCTCATGTTAACGTAAAGCGTCGTAAACCACGTTCTTGAAGATCTCATTGTTTCGAGGATGTCTTTGGCGAAGCTGCCGTTTTGGGGGGGAACCTGATCGGACAAGAAAGGGAACCGCCGACTTTGTCCATTAGGCGCGTAGGGAACAAGAAGAAAAGGATGATGGCGACGACAAGCCGGCGGATGTCGAGAATGGCAGCGTGGATGACCGGGAAGGCAGCGAGGGGGACAGGAGGACAACGAGTAGGAAGAGAAGCGCGAGGACGAGGAAGTGATGGAGGCGGACGAGTACGAGGAGGAACGAAACGGAGGAGGAGGAGGAGGAGGAGAAGCAGAAGGACGACGACTACGAAGATGGTGGTTGCTTTGAGCCACCGCGGTTGCGGAGAGACCTGGATGACAGTGCCTGCGCCTGGCAACTGCAACGCAGGGCGGCCTAAACCGAAACTCGCCAAGGATTTCCGTACAAGTGCAAAGCACCCAAAGGCATCCTTATTCTCATTGGCCAGCATAGCGATACGCGATGACGAAGCGGCAGCTCTGCAAACTGAGGGCCGTCTCGGGCCGAGGAACGCACGATCTGAAAGGCTCCCACGGCGTGCAATCCCCCAACCCAGACTCCCAAATATGTCAACTGGCTGGTAGCACCACCCGCTCAAATATGCGAGACCTGCGTGATACATGTGCGTTACTGCATGCTTGGGCGAGGGCACGACACAATCACTGAGGGTAAGCCTCGGCGAGCTTTGTCTCAAAGGTTCTATCAGCATTCTCACCATGCAGCTGGGGGTGAGGATGATTCGTGAGTGAGTAGATACCCCTCTTGGACGATGTACAGAAGGCGCGGCCGATGCGAATCATGTCCACGCCACGCCGACGGCGAGGAACGCCGTGGCCTTCCGCCGCGGCGTTCCCCACTGGCAGAAGTGAGTGGCTACGAGCGAGACAGCAGCCGCACGCAACAAACTAACAAAAGGAGGTGCGATTGCTGCTTTGGGGATTCTCGATGCCGGCAGGGGCGTTGGCCCTGAGGGCCTCATGGACAAGCGACGCACTGAAAGACATGAAAATATGTCCTGCATCGACCTTGGCCTGATCTTCGGGGCCGAGGTCGGGCAGGCCGAGAGGAAGCGCGCCACTCCTAAGCGGCCCAGGGCCAGGCGGAATGTCGCGCGCTCGGCTCCACGAGTTGCAAGGGGTCCCGAGGTGGATGCCCGAGACCAGCCCGCCGCGCACCCAGCCTCGGACGAGGGCGCGCCTGGCGGGATTCAGCAGGTCATGGTCGGGGCCCAGGCAGATCAAAGCAGGACCCGCAGCCCCTTAGCGGCAAGGGCGCGGCCCAGCCGTCCAGAGCCGCTGAACACCTCCCGGAATAACCGGGTCTTCAGGGAGGCGCGCGCGGGCAGCGCCGGCCAGACACGATCTCGACGAGAGAGTCGGCGCGCCGCGCCGCGCGGTCCTGCATCACCACGGGCGCCATCTTCAGCACCTAGGATAGCCGAGCTCCTTTCTCGCATCGTCGGACCGAATGCCGCGACTGCCGCCGGCCTCTGCCCTGGACGTCAACGAGGGGCCTCGCCTTGCTGCCGAAGTCGCGAGACGCGCCCCCGTGCCGCAGCTGGCGCGGGCGGAGGTTGGGCAAGCACTCGTCTAAGACGACCGTCTATCTTCAGCGCCCTGGCGGCGTCGCGGAGGGCCGAGGGCACCTGCAGCTGCGCCACCTCGAAGAGCAGCGGCTCTGGCGGGCGCGCGCTCCCGCGGGCGCCCGCGGCGCCACCGCGCGCCGCCCGCGCGGCGGGGCGCCGCCAGTCCCCCCCCCGGCCTCGCGGCCACGAGGCGCCCCACCGTCGGCCCCAACAGCTCCTGCCGCGGAAGGCCCAGCTGCAGCGCCTCGTCGTACTCGGCGGTCTTCGACAGCACCTCCGTCTCGGCCGTGCGCAGCGACGCCCCGGCTGTCGTGGCCCGGGCATCCGCGGGCCAGGCGCGCGAGGTCGGTGGCCCGGATGTGGCGCGGCTCGCCTGGCCGCAGGTACAGCTCGAAGCTGGGCCGCAGCAGCATCAGCGCCCCCCCCCCCCCGCTCCCCGCTGCGCACGAGGCAGTTCACCAAGGCCGCTCGCAGCTCAAACGGAAGCGGGGTGCATGACGCCGGCGGCGCCAGCCGCCAAAACCCGCGTAGCGCGCCGCGCGCGGGCAATCGGCGAGCCGGCCGCCTCAGCCCCAGGAAATAAAAAACCGACGCGAACAGCTTCTCCGCGGCCCGATCCCCTCGCCGTCCAGGCAGAGCTCGTCCAGGCGCAGGACCAGCTGCCCGTCGTAGTAGTCGAGGCTCGACGGGCAGTCGCCCCTCGCCCCCAGCCAGGCCTTGAACGAATCGAAAGCCTCCAAGTACTGCGCCCGCGTCGCCGCCGTGGCCGACCCCGTCTCGAGCACACTGAGGCCTGGCAGCTGGGCCGCCTGAGCCCGTCGGCGTCCAGCAGTGGCCGCGGCGGCTTCCACCCGCCGCCGCCTCCTGCCCGCTGGCCCCCCGGGCAGGGGCCAGCAGCCGGCCGGCGCAGGCCGCTCGCCGCCGGCGCCCCACGTCGCGGCCGCCCGCCCGCGGAGCGGGCCGGCTGGACCGCGGGGGCGGCCCCGGCGGCCGGCGGCCTCCAGGTCCGCGGGGGAGGCCTTGATGCACGCCGACCCAGCGGCCGCCTCCTTGGCGCAAGCCATGGCCGCCGGCGCCTGGGCGCGCCGCAGCGCGGCCCGCGGCCCGAAGCGGCCGCGGGGCCGAGGGCGCGAACCTGCCCCTCGACGGGTTGTCGGCTGCGCCCCACTCCGACGGCAACCATCGGTAGTGAAGGGCGGTGGCGGGGTGGCGGCCCCGATGGCCTGGGGGATGCGCAGCATTTTGTAGGAACCGCTCCGAAACCGACCAACGGCTCCAGCGTCGCTCATGGAGTCTCCCAGCACAACGACGCGCCGGCCGCGATGTCGAGAGGCACTCGCCAAGTGCTGGATGCCGTGCAGCGCCGCCCTCGCCTCGGCCATGGGCGTGCTCTCCTCGGGCCGCCGCCAGCGGTGGCGGACCACGGTCCACCAGGGAAGCGCGATGACCTCGGACGGCACCTCGTCGAAGGCGTCGCCGACGGAGTCCCGACCTCCAGCCCCGCTGCCCCCGTCGTCAGCCAGCTCGGCGCCCAGCGCGCAGGGGGCCGCGTCGGCGGGGCCCCCCGCCAATGCCGCCGCGGCGGCCGCGGCCCCCGCGCGCCGTCGCGGAGCGGTGCTGGCCATGCCGCGCCGCCGCCGCCACCGCTCGCAGACGTGCCAAAGCCGCTGCGCCGGCGTGGAAGGAGCAGGAGCGACGCAGGCCCCGATGCCCCACTCGCTGGCGCCCACCACGACGAGCTCGTCTGTCCACGGCGTCTTGAGGTTGCGCCAGAGAAAGGGCGAGATGCCGCCGCAGTGCCCCAACTCCCGGCGCACGGCCGGCCACGGCGCCGCCTCGGCGTCGCGGCACTTGCGGGCGGAGGCGCACGAACTCCGGAACAGGGGCGCGCCCTCCCGCTCGATCAACGAGATGGAGACCAGGTGGCCCAGCAGCTTCGAGGTCGCGGCCGCGCAGCCGCCCGCGGGGGAGGGCGCCGCGGACGGCGAGGCGGGCGCGCCAGAGCCGAACGCGCGTGGGGCGGACCGCGCACCGACGTCGGTCGATGCGCCACCCCAGCGCCTCCGACTCTTGGAGCCCTTCACCGGCGCGGTCCTCTGTCTACACCTCGAGCCCGCGGGGCCGCGACGCGTTGACCACCCGCCCGGTCGACGACGCTGGAAGCCCGCCCCTTGCCCGCGCCGACGGCGAAGTTGCCTGCGCACTCCAAGCGGCCGCCCGGCGCGAGGGGCGGGGGGGCCCACCTGTCCACGATCCGCCGCGCGGGGGTGGCGCCGGCCTCGACGGCGATCCGCTCGTGGGCGCGCCGGCTCCGCCAGAGCGCCCAGCCCCGCCCCATCGGGGGCGCAGCCGGGCGGGGAGTTCACGCCGCCGCGGGCGCGAGGCTCCCCGCCGAGGCGCGCCGCCCCCACCGCAGACGCCCGCACTGGCCTTAAGGAGATGTGCCCCCTGAGCGGTTCGGGCAGGCTCGCGCGGTAGAAGGCGCCGCTCAGGTCGGCGCCCTGGAGAGGGCGCCCCCGGCGCAGAGGCTGACTCCCGCGGGCCCCGCGAACCAGGCGCTGGCTCGCTTGCAGTCGATCACCGCGCTCAATCGGCGATCATTCTTCTCCGCAAAGAAGGCGCCCACATCTCCGCGCCGGACTCGGCAATCGGCGAGGCCGCGCCCGCGCACCGTGCCAATGAAATCTTCGCGCGCACCCCGACGTCGCAGCGCCGGGTCAGAGCGCGCCCGCCCCAGCCCCGCGCCCCGCAGCCGTAGCTTCGCCCTCTCGGTGCGCAGCAATTGCTGAGAGATGAAATCCTGCGCGACGTCGCCCCCGCAGCACCCCCCCCCCGCGGCATCTCCAGCGCAACCGGTCGATGCGAAACCGAAGACAGTGAGATCGCGTCGGGGCGGCAAGGCCCGAGCGTGGCAGAGTCCACGTCGCACCAGCGCGCCGCGCGACGCCCCCGTCTGCGGGGGTGAGTCCTGGGGGGGGCCCCCCAGGGCTCGCAGAGACTCCTCGATGAAGTCGATGGCCTCGCGCTGCGCGCGCGAGACGAGACCCGGGCGCCCTGCCCGAGCTCTGGCTGCGGAGCGCGGCGGAACATCCCGTTGAGGCCCCGCGCGGCCCTGTCGCAGTCCAGCTCCACGGCAGCGCGGGCGCCGATCCTCTGCCGCACTGGCCGGCTGACGGCGCCCCCCTCGCCCGAGAAGGAGCCGACGGACCAGCGGGGCAGCAGAAAGATATCGCGGGGGACAGCGCGACCATCACCGGCCGCGGCAGCTGGCCCGGGGCGAGGAAGGCGGTCGGGCCCCGCCCCTGAAGGGCCCGACTGGCGCGAGGAGGGCGTCGTTGCCCCTTCGGCCCCTTGCGGAGGGCTTCCCGTTCTTCTCGCGCAGCACTCAAGTCCTTGGCCAGCTTCGCCTCCGGCTCCACCTCGGGCCGCGCGTAGTCCAGCAGCTCTGGGCAGACCATCGGCGCGGCCGAGGCCCTCGTCGTCCCGGCGACGGCCAGCTGCTCCTCCAAGGACATCTTCCCCTGGTAGTTCTTGGCCTCGGCCTCCCGCGCGCGCTCCGAGTGCCCGAGCCCGATGGTCTGGAGCCGCCGGAACTGGTGCTCGACCATGGGGAAGTTGCCCCCGTCGAGCTGGTCGACCAGCAGCCCCTGGGCGAGCACTCGAAGACGCCCAGCGAGTTCCAGACCAGCCTGCAGGCCGTCTTGAAACGATCGTGGTGCCCGAAGAGGCCGCTACGCTCCTGGCTGATGAACTTAACCCACCACAGGCTGCCGAAGCTCTCCTGCTTGATGGCTGCCATCATCTCCGCCCGCGCGTGCCCCCGTCGGTCCTGACGGTTGCGCCTGATCGGAGTGATCCGAGCGTCCGCGGCGACAGCACGGTCGAAGACTAAGAAGGAGGCCTCGTCCGCGGGGTCCACGTAACCCGCGAAGACCCCGCTCCGGTCAGGCAGCACGTGGACGTCGCGGCTGCCGACGGCCAGGGCGCTCCTCGCGTGGTCCACGACGTCGCCGTACCTGAACGCGCCGTCGCGGCCCGCCACGCGGCCCGCGCTGGCGCGGCCGCCGCTGCCCCCTGCAGAGGCCCGATCCGGGCAGGCTGCGCGGCCGCCGGGACGAGGGCTCCAGCCGCCGCCAGCGGCTTCAGAAAGACCAGGTTCACCAGCAGCTGCGGGTCGCCTCGGACGGCCGCAATCCGCTGGCACTCCGCCTGAGCGTCCGCCATCGCCCTCGCCCTCTCGGCAGTCGTCGGCTCCTGGCGGAAGCGGTATAACGCGGCCAGGGGGCCCCCCAGCCGGTAACGCGGCCAGGGGGCACCCCAGCCGGCACCGCCGCCCAGGCCGCCGAGTACCTGACTGCGGCCACGTCCACGCTGTCGTCGCCGTAGCCCTCCGCGTAGACGTCCCCGTCCGGGCTGAGGATTAGAATCCGACAACCCCGCCTGCCCGAGGACCAGCCTCTGGTGCCACAAATGCTCGTCGTCTGCGTACGGCACGAACGCCCACTCCTTCACCCCCGGGTCCAGCGCCATCGCTGCGGCTCGCCACTCGCTTCAAGCAGCACCTCGAGCCGCTCCAGGCCACCTGCAGCACCGCCGCCAGCGCCACCCCGACGGCCACGCCGAGCGCCAGCGCCGCCCACAGGCCCCAGGCGGGGGCCAGCCCCGCGGGCCCCGCGCGCTCGCCCTCCGGCGGCACGGGGCAGCTCTCCGCCGGCGGCCACGCCGGCGAGGGCGGGGCAGCGACGCCCCCTCTTGGCAGCCCGGGCACGCTGGGCAGGGGGCACAGGCCGCAGGCGGCGGGCACGCCGGGCACGCGGCGCACCGGCAGTCGGGCACCGGCGGGCACGTCGGGCACCGCGCCAGGTAGGCCCCCGCGGCGCCGCCGAGCCCACTCCAGGGCTCGCACGGCGACGTGCCCGGCCATCGGGCCGAGGCCCGCTGGTCCTCTTTGCTTTGAGCCGCCGCGGTTGCGGAGAGACCTGGATGACAGTGGTTGCGCCTGGATGCTGCAACACAGGGCGGCCTAAACCGAAACGTGCCAAGGATTCCCGTACAAGAACAACACATCTGTATACATACGCACACTCCTTCATTTGTTTCTGAATGTTCTCCTCTGCTCTCTCCTCTCCTGTCCTCTCCTCTCTCGCTCTCTCTCCCTCTTTCTCTTTTACCTAACAGCGAAGACTGATAGGTTTCTAGTAGTCTTAAAAGAGAGCAGCAGATGACTCCACAGGGGGGTCTGGGCGGGAGCCGGACAGGGTGCCGCAGAAGTCGTTTTAAGCCAACAGCAGTCACACACTTCGTGCTCTTCGACCTCCCAGAACTCCATTCCCGGGCCACATTCTGAATGCCCGGACTTCGTGCTCTTCGACTTCCCAGAACTCCACTCCCGGGCCACATTTTGAATGCCCGGAGCCAACTGTAGGCCACTTCGTGGTCTTCGAGTCCCCAGAACTCCATTCCCGGGCCACATTTTGAATGCCCGGAGCCAACTGTAGGCCACTTCGTGCTCTTCGAGTTCTCAGAACTCCATTCCCGGGCCACATTTTGAATGCCCGGAGCCAACTGTAGGCCATTTCGTGCTCTTCGAGTTCCCAGAACTCCATTCCCGGGCCACATTTTGAATGCCCGTAGCCAACTGAGGCTGAGGCAGGCTGCTGCTGAGGCAGGCTGAGGCTGAGGCTGAGGCAGGCTGAGGCTGAGGCAGGCTGAGGCTGAGGCTGAGGTTGAGGCTGAGGCTGAGGCTGAGGCTGAGGCAGACGCTGAGGCAGGCTGATGCTGAGGCAGGCTGAGGCTGAGGCTGAGGCTGATGCAGGCTGAGGCTGAGGCTGAGGAAAAGGTTGAGGCTGAGGCTAAGGTTGAGGCTGAAGCTGAAGCAGGCTGAGGCTGAGGCTGAGGCAGGCTGAGGCTGAGGCTGAGGCAGGCTGAGGCTGAGGCAGGCTGAGGCTGAGGCTGAGGCTGAGGCAGGCTGAGGCAGGCTGAGGCTGAGGCTGAGGCTGAGGCTGAGGCTGAGGCAGGAGGCTGAGGCCGAGGCTGAAGGCAGACTGAGGCTGAGGCTGGCAGGCTGAGGCTGAGGCTGAGGCAGGCTGAGGCTGAGGCTGAGGCAGGCTGATGCTGAGGCAGGCTGAGGCTGAGGCTGAGGCTGATGCAGGCTGAGGCTGAGGCAGGCTGAGGCTGAGGGCTGTGGCTGAGGCTGAGGCTGAGGCAGGCTGAGGCAGACGCTGAGGCAGGCTGAGGCTGAGGCAGGCTGAGGCTGAGGCTGAGGCTGATGCAGGCTGAGGCTGAGGCTGGCTGAGGCTGAGGCCGAGGCTGAAGGCAGACTGAGGCTGAGGCTGAAGCAGGCTGAGGCTGAGGCCGAGGCAGGCTGATGCTGAGGCTGAGGCAGGCTGATGCTGAGGAAAAGGTTGAGGCTGAGGCTGAGGCAGGCTGAGGCTGAGGCTGAGGCAGGCTGAGGCTGAGGCTGAGGCAGGCTGATGCGGAGGCTGAGGCTGAGGCTGAGGCTGAGGCTGAGGCTGAGGCTGATGCAGGCTGAGGCTGAGGCAGGCTGAGGCTGAGGCCGAGGCTGAAGGCAGACTGAGGCTGAGGCTGAAGAGGCTGAGGCTGAGGCTGAGGCTGAGGCTGAGGCAGGCTGAGGCTGAGGCTGAGGCAGGCTGATACTGAGGCAGGCTGAGGCTGAGGCTGTGACTGTGACTGCCGTTGCCACTGCGACTGTCATCGCGAATGCGACTGCGACTGCGAGAACAGGAGAATTCTACAACTGGATTCTCATCTGGATCTTAAGGGGAATGTTTCCATATATGCTTCTACACATCGCTGTTAGGTTGCTTTGCCGGGATAATTTACCTAACAGCTCTTGCTGATAGGTTTCTAGTGGTCTCAAAAGAGAGCATCATGACTCCTCAGGGGGGTCTGGGCGGGACCTGGACAGGCTGCCGCCGCGGCTGCCGCCGCACTCGTTTTTGCAAACAGTCACACACTTCGTGCTCTTCGACCTCCCAGAACTCCATTCCCGGGCCACATTCTGAATGCCCGGAGCCAACTGTATGCCACTTCGTGCTCTTCGACTTCCCAGAACTCCTTTCCCGGGCCACATTTTGGATGCCCGGAGCCAACTGTAGGCCACTTCGTGCTCTTCGAGTTCCCAGAACTCATTCCCGGGCCACATTTTGGATGCCCGGAGCCAACTGTAGGCCACTTCGTGCTCTTCAAGTTCCCAGAACTCCATTCCTGGGCATGATTTTGAATGCCCGGAGCCAACTGTAGGCCACTTCGTGTTCTTCTAGTTCCCAGAACCCATTCCTGGGCCACATTTTGAATGCTGAGGCAGGCTGATGCTGCGGCCGAGGCAGGCTGAGGCTGAGGCAGGCTGAGGCTGAGGCCGAGGCTGAAGGCAGACTGAGGCTGAGGCTGAAGCAGACTGAGGCTGAGGCTGAGGCAGGCTGAGGCTGAGGCTGAAGCAGGCTGATGCTGAGGCAGGCTGAGGCTGAGGCTGAGGCTGATGCAGGCTGAGGCTGAGGCAGGCTGAGGCTGAGGCCGAGGCTGAAGGCAGACTGAGGCTGAGGCTGAGGCTGAGGCAGGCTGAGGCTGAGGCAGGCTGAGGCTGAGGCTGAGGCAGGCTGAGGCTGAGGCTGTGACTGCGACTGCCGTTGCCGCTGCGACTGTCATCGCGAATGCGACTACGACTGCGAGAACAGCAGAATTCTACAACTGGATTTTCATCTGAATCTTAAGGGGAATGCTTTCATATATGCTTCTACACAGCGCTGTTAGGTTGCTTTGCCGGGATGATTTATTATCTCTCTCTCTCTATATATATGTTTATTTATGTCTCTTCTCTCTTTCATGCCAATGTCGAATATCTATGTATGTATAGTCGTGCTTCTGTCCCTCCCTCTTTGCCGCCCTCCTTTCTGCCACCGCGGCCCGCGCGGGTGCACCGTCGGCCCAGGGCGCCCACCGCTGGGCGCCATGGCTCAGCTCTGCGAGCGCGGCGGCGCGATGTTGGAGTGAGAGGCCCAGCGGCGCCTTGGTGTTCGCGCGCGCAGTGCCGCTAGCGCAAAGCGCAACCTTCATGAATTGTGTCGTAGTATTTTTATCACTATTACTATTATATTATTACTAGTATTAATATTTTTATTATCATTATTAATAATATTATTGTTGTTGTTATTATTATCATTCTTCTAGTATTATTGTTATTATTATTACTATTATTATTATTATTATTAACGGTATTATTCTGATTACTACTATTATTAGTATTATGATTATTATTAATAATCGTAGTAGTAGTAGTAGTAGTAGTAGTAGTAGTAGTAGTAGTAATAGTAGTAGTGGTAGTAGTAGGAGTAGTAGTAGTAGTAGTAGTAATCGTAGTAGTACTACTATTACTGTTAGTCGTGTTATTACTATTTGTAGTGGTAGTAGTAGTAGTAGTAGTAGTAGTAGTAGTAGTAGTAGTAATAGTAGTAGTAGTAGTAGTAGTAGTAGTAGAAGTAGAAGTAGTAGTAGTAGTAGTAGTAGTAGTAGTAGTAGTAGTGGTGGTAGTAGTATTAGTAGTAGTAGTAGTAGTAGTAGTAGTAGTAGTAGTAGTAGTAGTAGTAGTATTCGTAAATGTTAGTATTATCAGCATTATGATTACTACTGCTAATATTACTTTTATTATTGTTATTGCTAGTATTATCGTTATCAGTATGGTTATCATCATTATTAATGGTATTATATTACTACGTTTACAAACAGTGGCTTGTCTTGGCGATTCGCTTGTCCCCGCAGGCCCATCGAGAGGAGATGCCCAGGCTAGTTCCGTTGATCTAGGCCGAGGGCCGAGGGGCCCAGGAGGAGAAGGGAGAGGAGGGGAGGAAGGGAGTGGAGGCAGGTAAAGGGACTGGAAGAACTAGCTAACCCACTCACGCCTCACGCCCTCAATGATGGTCGGGATTGAAGAGCTCGGCCACGTCTTCTGTCGTCGTCCCCATCGTCGCCGTTGCTGTCGTCGTCGTCGTCGTCGTCGTCGTCGTCGTCGTCGTCGCCGTCGTCGTCGTCGTCGTCGCCGTCGTCGTCGTCGTCGTCGTCGGCACCGTCGTAGTGGAGGTCTCTTTCCTCTCCTCCTCCTCCTCCTCTGCCTCCTCCTCCTCCTCCTCGTCCTCCTCCCCCTATTCCTCATTATTCCTCCTCTTCTCCTTCTTCCTCCTCCTCCTGCCCCATCCTGGCCGCCCTCTCTTTTTTCCTCCTGGCCCCCCCATCCCCGCCCCCGTCCCACGCCCCCTCTTCTTGCCGCGGCCTCCGTCGTGCGAGCGCACGGCGTTCCCTGGCCGACGGCCAAAGCGGCGGCCTCCTTCCCCCGCTCTCTCCGCCTCCTGCCTCGCCCCTCCCTCCCTTGCCTCGTCAGCCTCTTTGGCAAGGTCACGGCCGCTGGGAAGCAGCTGGAGTTGTCAGACTGCCCATGATTTTGGAAGGCATATTGACGCTTCGCGTATCGCCACCACCTTTCCGCAGCCTAGCTCAAGCCGCTCTGGCTCAAGCGGTTCCACAGCGGCTGGCCGGGCCTCCGCCCCTCGGTCCTCGGCCTCCCCGCCCGCGGGGACGTGCGAGGGGGTCGCCCCCCTCCGCGCCCCCGCCCGTTCGGCCATGGCGTCGCGCTCGGCGCGGCGGCGGCGGCAGCGGCGCGCCGCCACTAGCTGCGCCGCCGCCGCGGCTGGCCCGGCCGGCCTGCAGCCGCCGCGGCCCGGCGTGGCCCGCGGCGGCGGCACCGCCGTGGCCCGGCGTGGCCCGGCGGCCCGCGGCCGGCGTGGCCCCTGTCGGCCTCGGCGCGGCCGGCGGCGCTGTCGCCCGCGCCGCCGCCGCCGCCGCGGCCGCTGCGGCCGTGGCGGCGGCCGGCCGCGGCGAGGCCGCCGCTGTGGCCGCCGCGGCCGCGGGGGCCGCCGCGCCCGCCGATGCGCCCGCCGCGGCCGCCGCCGCCGCCGCCGCGGCCGCCTCTGGCGGGCCGCTGGCGGCGGCAGCTGATCGTGAAGATGGCGCTCAACATCATGACCCACTTCGTCCTGAACGGCTGGTGCGAGAAGGGCAGGCCTGGGCAGTGACAGATGGCCGTGGCGCTGACGGGCGAGCCCCTGGACGTGAAGCTGGAGCCCGCCATCTTCACCAACGGCACTGTGAAGAGCGCGCGCGAGAAGAGCAGGCGGCAGCAGCGGCAGCAGGTTGTGGCGCTGCTGGGCGAGATTGTGGCAGCGAGGCTGGAGCCCAACACCATCGCCTACGGCACTGTGAAGAGCGCGTGCGTGAAGAGCAAGCGGCAGCAGCGGCAGCAGGATGTGGCGCTGCTGGTCGAGGCCCCAGTCGCGAAGCTGAAGCCCACGCTCATCAACTCTGGCACGGTAAACAGCGTGTGCGAGAAGAGCAGGCGTCGGCAGTGGCAGCAGGCAGCACCGCTGCCGGGCGAGACCTTGGACGTGAAGCTGGAGCCCACCATCTTCACCAACGGCACTGTGAAGAGCGCGTGCGAGAAGAGCAGGCGGCAGCAGTGGCAGCAGGTCGCGGCGATGCTGGGCGAGATGGTGGCAGCGAAGCTGGAGCCCAACATCATCACCTACGGCACTGTGTAGAGCGCGCGCGTGAAGAGCAGGCGCCAGCAGCGGCAGCAGGATGTGGCGCTGCTGGACGAGATTTTGGCAGTGAAGCTGGAGCCCAACATCATCACGCACGTCACTGTGAACAGCGCGTGCGGGAAGAGCAGTCGTCGGCAGCGGTTGCAGACTGTGGCGCTGCTGAGCGCGATGGCGGTCGTGCAGCTGGAGCCCAACATCATCGCCTACCACGTCCGGAACAGCTGGTGCGAGAAGGGCGGGCGTTGGCAGTGACAGCAGCCAATGGCGTTGCTGAGCGAGATGGTGGTCGTGCAGCTGGAGCCCAACATCATCACCTACAGCGCCCTGAACAGCGCGTGAGAGAAGAGTAGGCGTTGGCAGCGACAGCAAACAAAGGCGCTGCTGAGCGAGATGGTGGTCGTGCAGCTGGAGCCCAGCATCATCCACTGCAGCGCCCTGATCATCGAGTGCGAGAAGAGCAGACGTCGGCAGTGACAGCAGGCAACGGCGCTGCTGAGCGAGAAGGCAGCAGCAAAGCGGTAGCCCAACATCATCACTCAGGGCAACCTGACCAGCGCGCGCGAGAAGAGCAGGCGTTCGCTGCGGCCGCTGTCCTCGAGGACCAGTCCGCGCACATTACGGCAGCTGCGCGCAACTTCGCCCTCGCGGAGTTGACGTCCAGCGACCCCGAGGCTGACGTGGCGAACGGCCGCCTTGCCAGGTTGGCGATCCTCGGCATGCTCTTCCAGGACTGCCGGACTGGCTCCGCCCAAGGCGATGGGGCGCTGTACGCTGGATCCCCGCTGCGCGCCTTCAAGTTCGAGAGCGAGCTGGGCGTTCAGGACCCCTCGGGCCTTTGGGGCCCTGCTGGCTGCACGGCGGATGGCTGCGCGGAGAACCTCGCTCACCAGTGGCAGGCAGAGCCGAAGAACGGCCGCGTGAGAATGCTGGCGACCACGGGCTACATCACGCCTGACAACGCTGGCAAGCTGCCCAAGTCGCCTTCGGCTGACCTGGGGGTCGCGGACATCCCGCGCGGACTCGATGGCGCCTGGCGCGGGCGCGCCATGCCCCTCCCTCCCATCCCTTACCATGGCGCAGGTCTCCTCTCCATTCACTCAGCCAGATGCCGATCGAAGGACCGACGATAATCGGATTGTCAAAGACACTTATGCTAACCAAGCTCCCGGCAATCCTGCGCGCCCTCGCGGAGGGGTGCCAGCCAAGAGACCTCGATACTCACAACGACATCTCGGAACATAGCAGCAGCAGCGGCAGCATGCCACCCCCCGCTTCGTCGACAGAGGATGACGTCCCAGAGGGGAATCGAGAGGCGGTTGAGGCAAAGGTCACGATACCACCCCCCGCGTCGTGGTCAGACGATGACGTCCCAGCGGGGAATCGAAAGGAGGTAGCCTGCAGTGACCAGTGCACAGCTCACACTAACGACCCCCCCCCCTTTCAGCAGCACTAACAGGCCAGAGGAAAGGAGTGGGAAGTCACGGCGGAGACGGCGGAAGCTGCGGAAGCCGCGGAGCACCCCCCTCAGGACAATCAGTCCGTCAGCAATCCTCTGGGAGAGCCGCGCGCCCAGCAGGGGGGCCACGGAGCAACCACCCAGACGCAGGACAGCGGAGCCATACGCTGGCTCGTCGAGAAAAACCTCTTCGCGCCTATTCGCCCCCCGCCCCCTGTCCGCGAGCTTCTCATGGACGGCGAGCCCCAGGCGCCCTCGTCGGGCGCCCAGGGCACCACTGGCAAAGCAGCTTGCGCCCCGGCTATGGAAGCTGCGCCGCCGATCGCGCACGCGCCCGGCACAGCCAGTGGCGCCCCAGAGGCCGGAGAGAGTCCTGCGCTGTCGGGGCGCGCCTGGGAGCGACGGCGGGCGCAGGCCCGAGGGCGAACGTCAGCGAAAGGGGCCCCTCCCCACGTGCCACAAGGCTGCGTCTGCCCTGGCCGCCCGACGCGATCCGACCCCAGCCTGGCGGCCAACCGCGCGGCCTGCATTTCCCCGCAAAGCCCTGCCAGGCGCGCAGCTGGAGCTGTCGCGAGCAGATCGCGAGCCCCCCAGCCAGGGCAACGAGGCCCGCACGGCGGAGACTTGCGGCCAGGATACACGGCGGCACCAGAGGCCCGACCCGCGTCAATGGCCAGAGTCCAAAGACCCCGACACGGGACAACAGCTGTACAAAACAAGAATCAACAACATCCAGTGGGACCTCCACGGGGAGACACCCGGCGAGGCGATGCGACGACTCCAAGCCACACTGGGACCGATGTTCACTGGCACCTGGCGCGCCTTCGCCAAGCGGCAGTCTGTGCCCGGCAGCAAGGGCGCGCTCGACCCGCTTCGACACGACCCGCAAACCTGCCACCTCTTCCTGGAATCCTTCCGCAGCCACAAGTGCGACGTACGGGTCCTCAGCGACGCGATGGGCCTCGACGCCGACTGGGCTCGGCCGTGGCAGCTGCGCCTGGGTCGAGGCGGCGGAGTGAACAGTGATCACCGCGCGGCAAAGGGCCACCCGAACCACCAGGCCCCCAAGGAGCGCAAAAAACATTGGTGGGCCGTCTCCCCACAGTAGCCTCGCTACCCCGCTCGTGGATCGCACACGAGGGGGCCTGGTGCGTGGAGGGCGGCCACTGGCTGCAGACCCGTCGCCGCGCTGCTGAAAGTGTGTCTCGCGGCGGTTAGCTGCGCCCCCCATGCGCTGATGTTCTCGGCGCGCAGGTGCTACCATGTCACCTGGATGTCCAATCACGGATGGGGCTCTTGCAGACGCACTCTGCTGGCTCACACTTTGCATAAGGCATCGCACTCGTGGGGATCAGGTGCGAGGAGGATGGCCTCTGGCAGCAGGCCCGTTGCTGCCCTGCGCACCCTGCGACGGGTCTCGACTTCTGTTTCGTCCAGAATTTCTACTTCCTCATCGTGGCTGTTGTCTACGTACTGCGTGTGTGGCTATACCGTCGACCTCAGTATTTGTCCCCCCTTGTCTGCGTGCTGCGGGTGTGGCTATATCGTGGGCAGTCTGGATTTCCACTTTGAGATCCACCTTCTCTGTTGACTACGTGTCGCACACCGTACTCATCAGCGCGACTGGGGGTCTCATTATTTCTCCCTCTTGGTTCTGACGAGCTGTTGTCGGACGTGCCGTGCATCTCCAGGGAATCTACCATCCCTGCAGCGCAGATGTTCTCGGCGCGCAGCTGCCACCATGTCACCTGGATGTCCAATCACGGATGGGGCTCTTGCAGACGCACTCTGCTGGCTCACACTTTGCATAAGGCATCGCACTCGTGGGGATCAGGTGCGAGGAGGATGGCCTCTGGCAGCAGGCCCGTTGCTGCCCTGCGCACCCTGCGACGGGTCTCGACTTCTGTTTCGTCCAGAATTTCTACTTCCTCATCGTGGCTGTTGTCTACGTACTGCGTGTGTGGCTATACCGTCGACCTCAGTATTTGCCCCCCCTGTCTGCGTGCTGCGGGTGTGGCTATACCGTGGGTAGTCTGGAACCCTTCTCTGCGATTCACCTTCTCTGTTGACTACGCGTTGTACATCGTGCTCATCAGCGAGGGGTCTCATACTTTCTCTCTCTCTTGGTTCTGACGTGCTGTTGTCGGACGTGCCGTGCATCTCCATGGATTAAACCATCCCAGGAGCTTACCACCCCCACCGTGTACTTGTGTTCAGCGGCTTCCAGCGTGGTCCACATGTGCCGGCGCACTGCCGGGATGCCCCTGCAGCCTTCCACCCCCCACCGTGCACCTGTGTGGCACCATGCAGAAGTGTGGACTCATTCGCAATATCTCTGCGGCTTACGGCTGCGCCCCCCACCGGTCAGCCGGGTGCATTCACAGTGTCTCTGCGGCTATCGGCTGCGCCCCCCACCGATCAGCTGGGAAGATTGCATCGGTCGCTGATGCGCGCCCGCCCTGTCACCTGCCCAGGAAGTATCGGGTCATGTGAGCGCTCCCGCATCGAATGGTTCAGCCTTCTGCAGTTCTAGTTCGCGTCGCACTTCTCGGCGCAGCCATAGAGCAGCCACACCTTAGCAAGTGTGCGGCCCTGCGTTGAGTGGTTCAGCCTCCTGCAGTGCGTGGTCGCCTCTTCTGAGCAGCCCCGGCCACCAGCATCAGACGCGTCCTGGGCCTTGGCGGCGCCCCCCTCCTCCTCGTTCTTTCGCATGTCTCTGCGGCTTTCGGCTGCGCCCCCCGCCGATCAGCTGGGGGCATTCACAATGTCTCTGCGGCTTTCGGCTGCGCCCCCCACCGATCTGCTGGGGAGATCGCATCGGTCGCGGATGAGCGCCCGCCCTGCCACCTGCCCAGAAAGCATCGGGTCACGCGTGCGACCCCGCATCGAGTGGTTCAGCCTTCTGCGGTTCAAGTTCGTGTCGCACTTCTCGGCGCAGCCGCCTCTGCGGCTGTCGGCTGCGCCCCCCACCGATCAGCTGGGAAGATTGCATCGGTCGCTGACGCGCGCCCGCCCTGACACCTGCCCAGGAAGTATCGGGTCATGTGAGCGCTCCCGCATCGAGTGGTTCAGCCTGCTGCGGTTCTAGTTCGCGGCGCACGTCTCGGCGCAGCCATAGAGCAGCCACACCTTAGCAAGTGCACGGCCCTGCATTGAGCGGTTCAGCCTCCTGCAGTGCGTGGTCGCCTCTTCTGAGCAGCCCCGGCCACCGGCATCAGACGCGTCCTGGGCCTTGGCGGCGCCCCCTCCTCCTCCTTCTCCTCCTCTTCCTCCTCCTCCTCGTTCTTTCGCATGTCTCTGCGGCTTTCGGCTGCGCCCCCCACCGATCAGCTGGGGGCATTCACAATGTCTCTGCGGCTTTCGGCTGCGCCCCCCGCCGATCTGCCAGGAAGCTTGCATCGGTCGCCGATGAGCGCCCGCCCTGCCACCTGCCCAGGAAGCATCGGGTCACGCGTGCGACCCCGCATCGAGTGGTTCAGCCTTCTGCGGTTCAAGTTCGCGTCGCACTTCTCGGCGCAGCCATTCACAATGTCTCTGCGGCTTTCGGCTGCACCCCCCACCGATCAGCTGAGTAGATTACATCGGTCGCTGATGAGCGCCCGCCCCGCCACCTGCCCAGGAAGTATAAGGTCATGCGTGCGACCCCGCATCGAGTGGTTCAGCCTTCTGCGGTCCAAGTTCGCGTCGGACTTCTCGGCGCAGCCATCGAGCAGCCCCGGCTACCAGCCTCGTCAGTACTTTGCATCGCTGTGCCCCCGAACTGCGTGAGTCGGATACGCTGCACATGCACTGGCTACCGGCTGGAGGTGGCGCAACCTCGCGTACGCACACCAGTGGTCTTCTCTACTGGATGGCGCTCCGACGCGGTTCAGCCACACTTTAGCAAGTGTGCGGCCCTGCATCGAATGGTTCAGCCTTCTGCAGTGCGTGGTCGCCTCTTCTGAGCAGCCCCGGCCACCAGCCTTCGTCAGTACTTGCATCGTGCCCCCGAACTGCGTGAGTCGGAGACTATGTGCATCACTGGCTACCGGCTGGAGGTGTGGATCAGGCGCCGCCGTCAGCCATACTTTCGGTGAAACCCGGAGCGGCCTTCATTGAGGGTTTGGCGTCGCCAAGGAGCGGCCCCGCATTGAGTGGTTCAGCCTTCTGCAGGGTGCGGCCCTGCATTGACGTCGTTTGGCGTCTACAGGGTGCGGCCCTGCATTGAGTGGTTCAGCCTTCTGCAGTTCGTGGTCGTTCCCCCTGGCAGTGCAGTCTGCACCCAGCCCCCGTCAGTACCCCGCATCGTTGTGCCCCCGAACTGCGAGAGTTGGATACGATGTGCACGCACTGGCTTTGGCTGGAGGTGGCTCAGCCTCGCGAGCCCACACCAGTGGTTTTTCTACTGCATGGCGCTCGACGAGGTTCAGTTACCCCTCAGACTTAGCGAGCCTTGATGAGGCAGGTCTCTTTGGCCGCACCATCGTATTCGTGTGGCTGCAGTGAGCCTGTGGTAGTCGCTCGCTTTCGAAACCCTCCTCCTCTTCCCCTTCGTCGCTTTGCTTGAGCTGGCGCCGTTTCGGCGACTCCTCGCACTCTTCCCGAGCCCAGGTACCCCCAGTCGACGCTAAGATGCGTTTCGTCGAATTCAATTCATTTTGTTCTGTGCATGTGCATCTGCGAGCGTGCTTGCAGGTGCGAACTGGCTGCCGACAGTGGCGGCTGTGTTCGCAAAATCACATCGTACCGCGCCCCGGACATTGTGACCGCTCCCTGGGCTTTTCCTTGGAGCCGCGACCCAAAAAAATATCGCCTCCAACCCATCCAGAAATTGATGGCCTGTCCGAGGTTAACTTGAGCCATGCTCGGCTATATTGGGCCATCTTGACGGCCGTCTTGGGCGATCTAGGGGCCTAAGGTCTAGGGCCCTCATGGAGCCACCTGGGGCGAAAACAGGACGGGGTGGAGGATGTGCATGTGTATGTGTATATGGATGTGTATATGTATGTGTATGCGTATGTGTATGTGTATGTATAGGTATGTATATGTATGTATGTATGGTATGTATGGATGTATGGATGTATGGATGTATGGATGTATGGATGTACGGATGTATTGATGTATGCATGTATGGGATGCTCGTGGCAAGAGGCGGAAGCCATCCTCATAAGACATGCAGTCTTCCTGGAGCCGTCTTGCAGAAAACACAAGAAAAATTAGACCCTGCAGTCGTTCCTGGAGCCGTCTTGGAGCCCCTTTGGGCTACCCTGGAGCCTGTTGGAGCCCTCTGCGGAATGGTCTTGGAGCCCGCGCCGAGGATCTGGAAAATGTCCAGGACCATCGCGGAGGCCTCCGAGGCCCGGGACGCCGAAACCCCGTAAAAAACACAAGGAAAATGAGCCCCAGTACTCCCATGGAGGGTCGGGCAGCTGTTTTCGGGCCCCTGGGCTAGAACCATCGCGCGCGCTTCGCGCGCGCTCAGGTTCTAGCCCAGGCCGGGGGGACGCTGGACGATCTTGGACAACGCTATCAAGCACAGGCGCGCGACGGCATCTGAGGAGCTTCTGGGGTGTTCCGCATGCTTCGTCAACTGGCTGTTGGAAACACCTCTTGGGTGTTTTTTGGGGGGGCGCCTGGGGGTCCCTTGGGGGCATCGGTTCTGCAATATGAAGCCGTCATTGGCCGTCTTAGCTATTAGCTGCGTGGAGGCCCGACTTGAGGCCACCTGCGGCCAGATTGAGGCAATCCGGAAGCCTCCCGGAGGCCTCCTGGAAGCAGATTTGACGCATCGAGGGCACTCTTGGGCTATTTTAAAACCTCTTGGGCGTCTTCTAAGGGCCTTTTAGGCCCTCGGGAAGCTTTTGGGGTCCTCGTCAGACCACTTGGGGGCCTCTTGCGGCCTCCTGTGG
The DNA here is from genome assembly GCA_963575745.1 of Prorocentrum cordatum. Classification (NCBI taxonomy): domain Eukaryota; class Dinophyceae; order Prorocentrales; family Prorocentraceae; genus Prorocentrum; species Prorocentrum cordatum. Next base: position 91,494 of record CAUYUJ010020571.1, on the reverse strand, counting down.
GCCTTTTGGGGGGGACGCTCTCCTGTTGGGTCGCATTCCCCGTCTTGGGCCTCTCTTGGGGCTCTTGGGGCTCTCTCGGGCCGTCTTGGGCGCTTCAGGCACCGTCTTGGGGCCCTCGCGGGAAGTAGTGGGGCCCTCTTGGAGGCCTCTTCCTCTATATGGGAGCGGTATTGAAAGCCTCTTGGGCCGTCTTGGAGCATCGGGATGCCAAAAGACAGAAAAAAATAAAACCCGTCAAAGCCCAATCGTAAAACAATGAATTGTGCCTCTTGGGGCCACCTTGGGAGATTTCTTGGAACCTCGTCGGCCCTCTTGGGAGCTTCTTGGGGGCCTCTTGGATCCGATTGGGGGCCTCTTGGGACTTCCCGAGAAACTCTCGGGGTAGAAAGCTCGGATTATCGGTTCGTGTTTCCCTTCTTGGGCCTCTCTCTTGGGGCCGTCTTGGGGCCCTCTCGGGCCGTCTTGGGCGCTTCAGGCACCGCATTGGGGCCCTCGTGGGCCGCCCAGGGCCCTCTTGGAAGCCTCTTCGGTTATCTTGAAGTTGTCTTGGAGGCCTCTTCCTCCTCCTCGTCCCCCTCCTCCTCCTCCTCCTCCCAATCCAGCTCTCTCTACTCCTGATCCTCCTCCTCCTCCTCCTCCTCCTCCTCCTCCTCCTCCTCCTCCTGCAGCGTGTTCCGGAAGTCTCCCGCCGGAACATGCTGTGCACAAGTGCTGTCACTGCTGCCGCCACCGTGCCCTGGGTGGTGGGTCAGAGGCCTCATGGGTGTTGGTTTGGATCTCGTGGTTGGCCTGTCGGGGACGTCGTGAAGGCAATTTCGCAGCTTCTCGGTAGCCGTTTTGGGACCGTGGTGGGGCCTCCTCGGGACTGTTTTGTGGCCTCTGTAGGCCTCGTTTGGGCCTCCTGGGCCTCCTGGGTGCCTCTTGGGGGCCTCCTGGGGCCTCTTCGGGCCGTCTTGGGGCGCTCTTGGGGGCCAATTGAGCCGTATTGAGCCGTCTTGGAACGTCGGACAGCCGAAAAGGCTGGAAGGCCAAAATCGTTCGAAAACATTCGTAAAATTGACGATTTCGGCCTCTTGAAGCGCTGTGGAGAGGCGTCTTGAAGCGTCGTGGAGTGCCTTGGGGGGCCTCTCGGGCCGTCTCGGGCCTATCTTGGGCGTCCTGGAGCGGTCTTTCGGCGACTCGGGGCCCGCTTGGGCCGTCTTGGGAGCCTCTGGAGGCCCTCCTGGACTATTTTGGAACTCCCCAGGCGCCCCGTCCTCCCATGGGGGGTCGGAGGCGGCGGCCTCCGAGGCCCAGGACGCGGAAAACATGTAAAAAAATAAAGAAAATGAGCCTCGGTGCCCCCATGGAGGGTCGAGGCAGCTGTTTTCGGGCCCTGGGCCTGCCCCCCCGGGATATATATATATATATATATATATATATATATATTATATATTTATTATATATATATATATATAATATATATATATATATAGATATACAGACTAGAACCACGCGCGCGCTTCGCGCGCGCTTAGGTTCTAGTCCAGCCCATGGCGCTGTGATGAAACGGAGGTCGGGGTTTCCAGGCGACTCGCAATCGGAGAGGAGTTGTGTCCGTCGTGGGCCAGTTATGGGATGTCGCAGGGCTCCCTGGCTTTTGGGCTTTTCAGGCGCTCTTGTGGGGGGGGGCAGGTGTTTGTGGCCCCGATGGCGCCGTCCAGGGTTGCCTCTTCGTTGTCACGACGCGCAGGTCTTGGCTTGTGGGTTCGTCGAGGAGATCGCTGAACAGGCTTGGGGCATTGACTGGCTTTATGATGAAATGTCGAGGCCGTAGTTTGCTGGTCTTTGGATGTCGTCACATGTCCTTGGCTTGTCTTGCCGAACATGTGCGGGAGGGACGAGGAATGACGGAGGACGAGACGAAAACTGCCCTGAAATAAAATGCACGCGCTGCCACGCCAGCTGGCGGAGCACGTGCAGAAGAAACTCAGAGGACGGAGAACAAACTGCCTTAACACATAATGCACGCGCTGTCACGCCGGGTGGTGGAGCACTTGCAGGAAGATCGAAGAAAGACGGACGAAGGAGGAACACAGCCGTGCTATAACATGCACGCGCTGACACGCCAACGGGCGGAGCATGTGCAGGACGAAGGAGCGGTAAGGGAGCACGGAGAGAAAGCCGCCTTGAAACGGCATGCACGCGCTGTCACGCCGGCTGGCGGAGCACGTGCAGGCGAGACGAGGAAAGACAAACAGGAGGCAGAAAGACATATGGAAGAAACAGGATTTCTCTTGAGCCGTCTCGGGTCCTGCTGGGACGTGCCCAGACCGTTTTCGTGTTGTCTCCTCACGCTGTGATAGCTTACCAACCATCTTGGGGCATCTTGGGGCCCAGGTCTCTGTCGAAGTCTCTCGGAGCCCAATTGGAGCCTCTTCGGAGTCTCCTGGAGGTTTCCCGGAGTCCTCTTGGGGTCTCTTGGGAGCCTCTTTGTGTTTTCTTTTGGGCCTCCCAGGGGCCTCTTTCGGCCTGCCCTGTTGGGCACCTATAGGCGGCCTCGGGGGTCATTTTTGGGCAGAGGGTTCCAAATAGCAGCGCGTATTACCCCTCCATCCTGGGGCCCTCTTGGGCCGTCTTCGGGTTTTCTTGGTCCATCTTGGGGCCCTCTTGAGCCGTCTAGGGGCACTCTTGAGAGCCTCATGGGCAGTCTGTGGGCGTTTTTGGAGACCTTCGACTGCGTTAAAACTACAAAAACGAATATACTAAAAAGTGCAAGTATTCCTGAGGGGATGGAGCACTCTTGCGGGTCCTCTTGGATTGGTCTTGGATCGTCGTGGACGCCTCCCCTCTAGAGCCGCCTTGACGGCGGTCTGGGGAACCTCTTGACCCGTCTGGGAGCGTTGGAAGCCCGAAATCCGTCAAAAACGAAAGGAAAATATCTAAATTTGGCCTCTCGGAGCACGCGCCGGGCTGCTGTTTGAACCTTCTTGGGCCGTCTGGAACCTCTGGAAGCCGTCTTCAGGGCAGCTCGGGGCAGTCTTGGTCCGTCGGGACGGCTGTCTGATCGGCCTGGGACCTGTGTGGCCGCCCCCAACAGCGGGCCCTGGCCCCGAAGAGAGAGGTGCATGGGCAGGAAAAGTAAGCGCCGACGCTGCCGCCGCCAGGCACTGTGAAACTATGAAGCCACCCAGCGTCGCCAGTTCCACGGGCAGGTGGTCTCTAAAAATCTGTTCGTGCAAGCCCTTCTCGCCAAATTTTCGGGCCCCGGGCCTGCTCCCCCGGCCCCAGCGACAAGGGTCGCTGCCGCTCCACCCATTGACAGAGACAAAGAAAACATGTGCCAATCAGGCGGCGTCCCAGGAACGGTCTCAGGTTTTTGGACCGGAGGGCACATGTAGACGTACATGAAGGTGTCTGGGGAAGCCTCTCAGAAGCCCGTTGGGGCCCTCTTGGGGGTCTCCTGGGGGCTTCCTGCGAACCTCGGGGTGCCTCTTGGAAGCCTCTTGGGGGGGCCTCTGGAAGCCCTTGGGGGCCTGCCGCGGGCGTCTTGGGGGCCTCTTTGGGCCTCTTGGGAGTCTCTTAGGGGCCTCTTGGGGGCCTCCTGGGGCGGGGGGGCTGGAAGGTTCAGTTGGGTGTCCCCTCTTGGGCCCCTCTTCGGGCCCTTCGGGGACGCGTTTGGGCCGTCCTGGGCGCCTCTTGGACTGTCCGGGGCCCCTCTGGGGCCGTTTTGGGGCTCTCTTGTTGGCTTCGTGGGCCGTCTTGGGGCGGTCTATGGAGAGTCGGAGGTCGTAAAGGACGGTACGAACGCCAAAACATCGAATATGGTAAACATGTACGTTTTACGACGGGCGCGGGGCTATTTTTGCTTCCCAGGGCCGTCTGGGGGGATCTCTTGGAGGGGTCTTCGAGCGTCTTGGAGGCGTCTGGGGCGGTCTGGGGCGGTTCGAGACGCCTCTTGAGCCGCCGGAGACCGCTGGAGGTTGTCTTCAGGGTGGCTGTGGGCGGCCTGAAGCCGCCTGGACGGCCGTCTGGGCGCTCCGGGGGGCGACCTGGGGCCCGCCGGGGAGCGGGCTGGGCCCGACGTCCCCCCGTTTGCGGTCGGGGCTGCGGCCCCGGGGCCCCCGGGCCCGGTGCGGCGTTATGTGTGTGTGTATATATATATACTAGAACCATCGCGCGCGCTTCGCGCGCGCTCAGGTTCTAGCAGACCCTAGGCCTTGACGAATTCACTGCTCCACTGAAGTAGTGGACCACAGTCCACGCATGCCAATCTGCATTCCGAAAGGCCTTCGAAGAAATGGTTGTCTAGGGGGGCGGAAGCCGTATGAATCGGGTTCCCAGAAGGCCTTCTGGGAGCACGGGTTTGGGGGCGTCTTGAGGAGCCTGGTGAGGCGTGCCGTCGTCGTCGTCGTCGTCGTCGTCGTCGTCGTCGTCGTCGTCATCGTCGTCGGCGTCGTCGTCGTCATGTCGTCGTCGTCGTCGTCGTCGTCGTCGTCGTCGTCGTCGTCGTCGTCGTCGTCGTCGTCGTCGTCTTCGTCTCCTGTAGCGGATCCCTAGACCCCTCCCCGGGTCCAAACGAGTAAGCGCAGCAGGGGCAGGAACAGAAGGCGATGGGAGCGAGAGGGGAGGCGGAGGAGGAGGGGGAGGAGGAGGAGAAGGGGGAGCAGGAGGGGAGGAGGAACAGTTCAACCGACATCGGCTACGGAAGGACTCTCCAGGGTCCACCTGACGACTGCCTCTTCTGATGCTCCTTGAGGGACTTCAACCAAACCGCGAGGATCTCGTCGTACGGCGTACGTCGAACGTCATCGGCCGTCCTGGGGCCTCTCGGGGGCCTCTCGGGGCCTCTTGGAAATATATTGGGCCCTCCTGGGAGGCCTCTTGAAGTGGAAGGCTCCAATTGTCGGTTCGGGCTCCCCCATATTGGGCCTCTCTTGGGGCCGTGTTGGGGCCCTCCTGGGCCGTCCGAGGCGGCTCGTAGGCCGTCTTGGGGCCCTCTTGGCCGTATTTGGGCTTCTCTTGGGGGCTTCTCGGGCTGTTTCGGGGTGGTCTTGTTGACCCCTTGAGCCGGCATGGAGATTGGGGAAGCCGACAAGGCCAGAAGGGCGAAGTCCTTCAAAAGACACATAAAAAATCAACGAGTTTGGGCTCTCGGGGCTATGTTGGGAGTCCTCCTGGAGCCTTCTTGTGGCGTCTTGTGGGCCTCTTCCGGGTTTTTTCGGGGCTTCTTGGGGCAGAAAGCTCGAATGGTCGGTTCGGGCTTCCGTTCTGGAGTCCCTCGTGGGGCCCAAAGGTGCGCGCAAGGTGGAGCGACCAGCTCTTGAAAATAAAAAATAACCCTTTCTCTTACCTTCCCACGCCAAGGGGTCTGTGGCTAGCGTCGCTAGCAACCACCAGCTGGAGAGGCATACGCCAGGCCCCTCACCGCTCGAGACCTACCCCTAAGACCTCAGGAGACCTCCAGGCAGCCCCGAGGACACCCAAGGAATCTCATTACAGGATACCCCAAGGTCGAGGCCCGAGGAGAATCGGACAGACTCCAGTCCAGGAAGCACGACCCAGGGAATCCCGAGGGAACGCCGAGGCCTGAGGAGGGCTAGATCGGAGCGGACAGGCGGCTAGCCTCTATACAGCGTGGGGGTAAATCGCCTCGCATCCACGAAGTAGGCCTTGCACTACTATAGGGTGGCGCGGGCGGGAACCACAAAGAGATCTACGTAGGGATGCGGCGTTCCTCGGCTTCCGAGTGTTATGTTACAATCGTCCCGATAACTGCTCATAACCCTTTCTCTTACCTTCCCACGCCAAGGGGTCTGTGGCTAGCGTCGCTAGCAACCACCAGCTGGAGAGGCATACGCCAGGCCCTCACCGCTCGAGACCCACCCCCAAGACCTCAGGAGACCTCCAGGCAGCCCCGAGGACACCCAAGGAATCTCATTACAGGGTACCCCAAGGTCGAGGCCCGAGGAGAATCGGACCGACTCCAGTCCAGGAAGCACGACCCAGGGAATCCCGAGGGAACGCCGAGGCCTGAGGAGGGCTAGATCGGAGCGGACAGGCGGCTAGCCTCTATACAGCGTGGGGGTATTCCACGGACTCACAACATTGGCACGGGAGGACTCACGTGTCGTGTCTCAAGATCTCTTGCATAGCGTATCACATCTGTTCTGACTTTTTCCCGCAACTTTCAACTGATAAGACCACGCGCAAAGTGCTGGATCAACCTGTGGTCATTGGGAGCAGGAGTGACTTGGACTATGCCTGCAACTGCTTGCACAATGTAAATATTTGCGGCCATTGTGAACTTCATCCGCCTTTCATGATCGTTGTCTCCATAGTCTGATGCGGCATGAAGTCGTACGTGGCACCACCACGACGGCATAGATACTAGAGAAGCGGAAATTCTCGAGGTGAAAGAAAGTCGGCAGTTTTTTCCCACGCAACTGCGAAGCTGTGCTGGCGATCGTGTGCTGATCGTGTCAGAAGGCGCTGCGTGCACTGCCGGCGCTTGACCAGATCCACTGCGATGGGGCGGCCGACAACGACCATCTCAATGGTGGTCTGCGGTGCTCTGTCTTGGTCTCAGGCAAGCGGACCCTGACTCCGTCATTGATGATTGCAGCCTGCTGCTTGGACAATGTGAACACCTCTGTTGTGGGGAAAAGACCTGCGACACCTAATGCGAGGAGGGTGCTGATGTCCACGGCGTCGCACTCGATGCCGAGGGCGGCTATTCCCAGGATGAGCTCTGGCGTGAGTGGCAGAGCGAGAACAGGCGGTTCACGTGGCTCCAAGCCTTGAGCAGACTCCATGACAACCCCTGGCCAGCTCTGTTTGATTGAGGGGAAAGAAGGGGACCGCCGCAGCGACAGCAGAGTTGGCAATGCTAACGGGCTGGCCTTCGCTCCAGAGCATCTCTGTGGACGCGGCGATGCCCCCGTCGGTGTCCAGCGGTCATGATGTACTCGACGATGGGGTAGAGGCCTCCCGCCGCACAGGGGGCGGCCCACTGGCGCAGGAGCCATGGCAGCCCGGTGCTGGCCGACCGCTCCTTCGTAGTGATCGCTGCCAGCCTGTGAGTCAAACAGGTGGACAACCCTGGCGCTGAGGTGCTCTGTGGAGCGAGTCCTCCAAAGCAGGGCTGCTACTCCCGCCTGCAGCTCGCGGGCGTGACTGTGGAGGTCAATGCTACCTTGCCACCTCAGTGAGGCCACGATTCTCGCCCGCGGCCCCGCCTCGGGTCGGTAGAGCAGGTCCACGGCTAGACGAATGTCGCTCCCACTGCGATCACTTAGTGCAAGGAACACGCCTGCGAATTCTGAGGCCAGTTTCTTGTCGTACTCGGCTGTGCCCTTCGGGTAGGTGCCGATCTCACCCCAGACCTGCGGGCACGACCCCTGCGCGAACAGAGCCTCAGCAGGTAGCCCCCGAGCAAGGAGTCCTCGAACCAGGAACAGCTGCTGGAGGAGCCAGGAGACCGAATACGCTGAGTAAGAGGGGCCCAAGAGAAAGCTCCTCGTGTCAGCACTCCTTGGGTCTCAGGGTCTTGTGGGCGACCTTGGTGCAATGCCTGTCGAATCCCAGCAATACTTGAGGCTGGCCGCGGGCACACAGCATCGGTATTGGAGCAGCGCCGCCTCCCCCGGTCCAGCCAGCAATGACCCACGGGAGAGGGGCGACGGGACTGCAGACCCGGCCCACGATTGAGTGTGACCCTCTGGGCTGGCGCCGCTCCTCGACTGCGGATTCCCCGCGAGTCTGCACAGGCCAACTGCACCAGTAGCAAGGCGGTCGACGGGCAGGAACAAATATAGCTGAGCATAGCTCGCCTGGCGGTGCTCCAAGCTCCTTCATGGTAGCATCTCTCACTTGCAGACTCATAGAGGCAACGTTCCTCAGCAAAGGTGGCTAGCTTCTCCTCGTAGTGCTTACGAAGATGACCGTGGACCCGTGGGATCTCATAGAGGAGCCTCGAGCTGGGGCCCCCCAGGCCTGCCCGCGGCAGACTGACTGCGCTGAGGTCCTGCCCCGGGCTGCCTGCTCCACGGACGCAGACGTCGCACAGGCTGTAGTAGGTGTCAGCCAGCTTAGCGATGTCCGCCTCGGAGACGATCGGATATCACCCCAATCTGCGGTCCCAGGCCATCTGAGTCGCAACTCGTCTGGCAGGCCCGTCAACCTCCTGCACACGATGCCGATGATGTCGACTGGCAGCCTGGACATTGCCACACTCAGCGCGGCGAGGCCGTTGAGGAGGCCTCGATGAGCACCCTGGGCCGCGGCCGCCCACCTGGTAGCAACGGGGAGCTGCGTGCGGGCTGCAGGTCGCCGCAGCCTGGCCCCAGCACGGCCTAGCTCCCTGGCGGGCGGCCCTGGGCTGCTGCACTGCCACGTGCGTGAGGCCAGTGGAGCCGCGCACTCCACCTCCAGCCCCCGAGGCATCCGAGGCGGTGGCGACTGGCGACGGCGCGGCCCTGAGGTCGGTGCCCGCAAAAGACAGGTACCCCCTGCGCACGAGCAGCTCCTGGCTCATGCCCATGTTGATGCGCTTACCTCTCGTCCTGACGGAGAACTCCCAGACCAAGTTGAGGCAGCTCAAGAGCGGCCGCTTGAACTCCAGGGCCTGAACGGCACGGCCCAGCAGCGTGGGCAGGAGCGGCCATAGGGAGTAAATCGCGGCCCAGGGCATACACGATGTAGCGGAACAGCTCAGTCACCTTATTAGCAGGGGCCCTGATCGCACCCACGCAGCCGTCGATGGACACCCCCATTCTCTCGAGCTGAAGCTGCCGCGCATGGCTTCACCCCTCCGCGTAGGCGACCTCTGCCTGGGCGTAGGCGCGCCGCATGGCGAGCCGCATCTCGCCTGGGGTGCCCACGGCCCGTACGCCTCTGCCGCCTCAAGGACCTCGGGCGCCTCAAGATCATCGATGTAGACCTGCCCAACGCATGAGGATGCTGCCTCGCTAGCGGCCAGGGCTGAATGCGCGTCCACTCTGCCTCTGCAGGCAAGCCAGCCCCTAGACGCGGTGCTCGCAGGGCCACGCGGCAATGCAGGTGCTGGGAGAGGCCGACTGCGAGTACCCAGCCCATGGGGATGACGCGGAACGCCACGTAGTCCAGGCGGTCCCTTGACAACCCCGCAGAGCTCGCTGGCACGGGGCACCGAGACGGCCATTCTGCTATACCAGATTGGCGGCAGCTTCCAGACATAAAACGCGCCCTCCTGGTCGTCGCTGCTGCACACCATGGCGCCTCCTACTGGCAAGTGGAGGCTGGTCCATGTGGTGGAGGCCGCCAAAGTCGACGTATCCTCAACAATGTTGCAGAGGTAGGCGTTGGAGGGTATCATGTTGAAGGTCAGGCGCGCGCATCTCGACAACGCCTCGAGTGTCTTGGCCTACCTCTCGCGAGCGACTAGGCCGTTGAAGACCTTCTGGGCCCGCTGCGCAAGCATGTCCGCCTCGTCGACCACGCCCAAGATGCTGAGGCCAACCAAGTGTGCTGCGACCTCGTACCAGTCCTCGAGCCTCGCGCAATTGACTCGGGCGCGAGGAGGGTGCAGCGGCCAGTCCACCTGAGGCAGCGGGGCAACCTCAGGGTCCATGAGCGACTCCAGGATGTGCCCGTCAACAGACTCCCCCGTTTGAAGCTGCGCAGCATGCTGTTTGTCGGGAAGGCCTGGTATAGGCTCCGCTAGCTTGATAGGCACGGCCTCGACCTGCTCCTCCCCAGTGCAGTCGCCCTAGCTTGTTGACCTTCTGGGACCAGTCGATGTCGGTTAGACGAGTCAGTGGATCATCCAAGAAGCCGTCGACGTGGGAGATGACGGTCTTGTAGGTGGACCGCTGGGCAGGATGTAGCACTGGTGAGTGCCTCCGCAGGCGAGGGTCACCTCGACCAACGTAATCGAAATCGAGAGACAGCACCACTATGTATGACCAAAATCCTCTGGCGACTAAACGCCCCTCATGTTGAACCTCTGACGCTTCCTACTCGATCCGTCCTGAAATGCGACCCCAGCTCGTGTGAGCGTAGGGTCGTGGAGGGCCATCGGCAACAGGTCACGCGTCCTTACCTGCGGCCCTCCAGTCGTGGGAAGGTGTGGACGAAACTCACGGCGAAACTCTCCAAGGCGGCCTGGGTGCTGCCACTGTAAGGTGACGGCAGCGATGACCAAGCCCAGTAAGTGCGGCGTGGCGGGTACAGCTCAATACAAAGTTGCCCTCCACGCGGTCGAGTCAGTGCAGACTGGCAAGTGTTCAGACCAGCGAGGCTGCGCGTCGATGTTCGGCGCTGCCGCGTGGCCTACCTCGCGGGTCAGGCCCGCCGCCCGCGAGCCTCCTGCATGAGCTCCCTGAGGCGCATGCCGTAGGCTCCCCGCGTCACACCCTGCTTCTTCGGGTGGGCGTCCTTGACGATCATCCAGGAGACCTCCTTCGGCCTCGCCCCCTTCGAAAAGTCCTCGCGCAGCTGCACAATCCGCTGCGGCTCTGGTGTAGGGCGGCGGGCTGCTGCTGCTGGTGCTGCTGGTGGCGGTTGGTCCTCGACGAGGCCCGCAGGCGTCCGAGGCCATGGCAGCTGGTGGGCCGCCTTGCCTCGGCTCCCGCCAGTGTGGCCTCCAGGAGGGGAGTTGCTCCTCGGCGGCTCCCTCTCCCGGCCTGTCTCCCAGCCCTGCTTGAGCTCGGACAGCAGCTCCTCTAGGCGCAAATCGCCCGGCTCGACGGTGCGCACGATCTCCTTATCCTCCGTTCTGAACGCAGGCTGCTCGGTCATGGGCGGGATGAGCTCCAGCCAGCGAATACCCGACCAGCACTTGTCGATAGCGGAAAGCTGAAGTGCCTTGAACCGTGGACCCAGCACGTCAATGGCGTAGGCCGTCTTGCCCGAAGGGATGGCATCCGCGGCCTCGCAGCCTGTCCTCATCTCGCGGTAGACCTCCATCCCGATCGACTCGATGGGAGTCTGAGGGACGGGGACATTCAGAAAGTACTTCATGAAGATAGACGGAAAATCCTCCCTCGCCTTCTCACCATCCTGCGTGGTGACATACTCACTCATCTTGGCCAGCGCCTGCTCAGGGAGAGGCAGAGGGAACTCGGCGGCAATCTGGCGAAAGTGACCTCGACGAATGGCGTGACCTCGCGGGACTGCCCCATCACCACCGGCGCTGGCGCCACTGAGAACTGACTGCCGTACGTCACCAGGGCTGCTCCTGTTGGCCGCCGCCTCCAGCACCAGTTGGAGAGGAGGTCCCTCAACCCTCGCCCCAGCGCTGCCGCCTGCGGCACTCGCCGCCGCTTCTGCTGACACCTCGGGCGAGCGCCTCTGGTCGGCCCTGTCTCGCGCGCAGGGGGCGCCACGGCGGTCAGGCGGGCGCCTGCCTCCTCCAGCGGCGAGGCCTGCAGGGCAGCGGGCTGGCGGCCGCCGCCGCGCGCTGGCGCCACCATGGGGCGCGGGCCTGGGGTCAGGGCAGCCGTGTCCTGAACCACGCCGCCGTCGAGCGGCATGCCGAACCCGCCCAGCTCGACCTCCGATGACCTGCGAGCCGCCGCCTCTCCTGCAGGCTCGGGCCCGAGCTCCTGGGACCAGCGGGCCCAAGGGACCACCGCATGGCACTCTAGATAGAACTCCGACGCCTCCACAGCGTCGACCTCCTCGAACGTCGAGACGGCGATGAGCGTCCCGCGGGAGGCGCGCAGCGTGGCTAGGCACATCTCCTCCGCGCGACAGTGATAGAGAGGCCGCCCTGCTCCCCTCACGCTCCACGGGATGACCCATCCACCAGGTCCTACAACCTTCGCTGCGGGAGATCTGCTCGGCCCGTGCTGTCTGGCCGTCCTCGTCGGGAGGGTAGGCACCTACGACCTGGATGAAGTACTCACCCTGCGGCTGCACCTCCGCGACGAACGTTGTGCAGCGATGCGGGCGGCCGACCTGCACGGGGAAGCGGAGGGCGGCAGGCTCGGACTCCCCCAGCGAAAGGTCTGCAGGCACCTCCTCCTCCCCAGCGGCGTCCACCATGCCCGAGCGCGTGAACCCTGGGAATGCAGCAGACTGGTCACGCCTAAAACTCGCGGCAAGGTCCTGCTGAAGGAGGGGCGCCTGGACCTCACCCCTCTCTCAAGAGGGAAGAAACATTTGAACCACAAAGAGATCTACGTAGGGATGCGGCGTTCCTCGGCTTCCGAGTGTTATGTTACAATCGTCCCGATAACTGCTCATACATCGAATTCACTGGGCTGACCGCAGGCGGACGTCACCTGCAAGCCAGCATTGCAGCCTGACGCGCCTTGGCGCGAACGGCACACATACTGAGGCGCCGACCAATTCCCTTTCTGAACATTCGAACGCCAGCAATGAAACTGAACCTCGACGCATTCTGAACCCAGGACTTTACCTGGGATGAACACCTGCAACGGAGGGTGGTGCAGGGCACGCCGGCAGACGTGGCTGCCAGCCTGAGACAAAATCAATCTGGCTTCCTCGGGTCGATCTTGGGGGCCTCCTGGGCTGTTTTCGAGCGTCGGGAACCCGAGAAGGCGAGATGACCAAAATCCTTCGAACATCTACGGGACATAAACAGCGTTCGGCTCTCAGGGCTCTCTCGGGGGTCCTCGTGGGGCCTTCTTGCGGCGTCTGGGTGGCCTCTTGGAGGCATCTTGGGGCGTCTTCGGGGCCTCTTGGGGCCTCCCGGGCGCCTCTTTTGGCGGAAAGCTCAAATTGTCGCTTGGATTTCCCAATCTTGGGCTTCTCTTGGGCGCCTTTGGGGCCCCGTTTGGGCCGTCTGGGGCGCCTCTTGGGCCGTCCTGGGGCTCTTTTGGGCCGTCTTGGGGCCCTCGGGGGCGCCTCTTGGGCCGTCTTGGGGCGGTCTTGGGGACCTCTGATGTCATCAAGAACGGTACGACAGCGAAAACAATAATATGCTAAACATACACGTTTTGAAAAGGGAATGAAGCAATCTTTGCCTCTTGGGGACGTCCTGGGGGGCCTCTCGGAAGCTGCTTAGGAGCGTTTGCGAGGCCTTTGGAGGTGTCTTGGGGGCCATCTTGGGCATCTTGGAGCGGCCTTTGGGTGTCTTGGGTCCGTCTTGGGGCGTCTTCGGGTTCTCTTGGCGCGTTCCCGGGGCGTTTTGAAGGCCTCAGGGACGCCCCAAGACACTGGGCACACACATTTGTGGTCGTGGTCGCGGCCCCGGGCCCCCGGACCCCGTGCGCTGTTATATGTTTGTGTGTGCGTGTATATATATATATATATATATATATATATATATATATGCCGTCTTGGGAACCCCTTGGGCCGTCTTGGGCGCGATGACAGCCCAACAGGCGAACACACGAAAAATATACGTTTCCCCACAGGAATGGGACGATTTGTGTTTCTTGGAGCTCTCTTGGGGTGCCTTTTGGAGCGTCTTGGGGTGCTTTTGGGAGCTTTCCGGGCGTTTCTTGGGGGCTTCTCGGCGCCTCCTGGAGCCACTTGGGGTCGAAAGCTTGGAATTCGATGGTGGCTTTCCTCCTCTGGGGCCCTCTCGGGCCCGTCTTGGGGACTCTCTTGGGCCGTCTTGGGCCCTTCGTGGGCCGTCCTGGAGCTTTCTGGGGCTGTATTGGGGCCCTCTGGGGCGCGTCCTGGGATGTATTGGGGCGGTCTCGGGAGCTTCTGAAGTCGTCAAGCACGGACCGAATGCGAAAACAAGCAATATGTTAAAAATATACATTTTACAAAAAGGAATGGGTCTATTTTGGCCCCTTGGGGCTCTGTTTGGGGCCCTATTGGGGGTCGCTTGGGGGTGTCTTGCAAGGGCTTCTGAAGCCGCCTTGGAGGCCATGTTGGGCGTCTGGGAGCGACCTTCGGGCGCCCCGGGTCTGTTCTGGAGCCTCTTGGGGCCTCCTTGGCGCCTTCTGGCGGCTTTCTGTGAAGCCCCGGGGCTCCCCGAGGGCCCCAGAGCCCATTTGCGGTAGCGGCGCCGGCCCCGGGCGCCTGGACCCGGTGCGCCGTTGTGTGTGTGTGTATATATATATATATATATATAATATATATATATATGTAATACTAAAAAAAAATATCCCGGCAAAGCAACCTAACAGCGATATGTAGAAGCATATCTGAAAGCATTCCCCTTAAGATTCAAATGAAAATCCAGTTGTAGAATTCTGCTGTTCTCGCAGTCGTAGTCGCATTCGCGATGACAGTCGCAGCGGCAACGGCAGTCGCAGTCAGCCTCAGCCTCAGCCTGCCTCAGCCTCAGCCTCAGCCTGCCTCAGCCTCAGCCTGCCTCAGCCTCAGCCTCAGCCTGCTTCAGCCTCAGCCTCAGTCTGCCTTCAGCCTCGGCCTCAGCCTCAGCCTGCCTCAGCCTCAGCCTGCATCAGCCTCAGCCTCAGCCTCAGCCTGCCTCAGCATCAGCCTGCTTCAGCCTCAGCCTCAGCCTGCCTCAGCCTCAGCCTCAGTCTGCTTCAGCCTCAGCCTCAGTCTGCCTTCAGCCTCGGCCTCAGCCTCAGCCTGCCTCAGCCTCAGCCTGCCTCGGCCGCAGCATCAGCTGCCTCAGCATTCAAAATGTGGCCCTGGAGTTCTGGGAACTAGAAGAACACGAAGTGGCCTACAGTTGGCTCCGGGCATTCAGCCTCAGCCTGGCCTCAGCATTCAAAATGTGGCCCGGGAATGGAGTTCTGGGAACTCGAAGAGCACGAAGTGGCCTACAGTTGGCTCCGGGCACAAAATGTGGCCCGGGAATGGAGTTCTGGGAAATCACGAAGTCTACAGTTGGCTCCGGGCAAAATGTGGCCTGGGAATCGAAGTGGCCTACAGTTGGCTCCGGGGAGGAGGAGTTCTGGGAACTTGAAGAGCACGAAGTGGCCTACAGTTGGCTCCGGGCATCCAAAATGTGGCCCGGGAATGGAGTTCTGGGAAGTCGAAGAGCACGAAGTGGCCTACAGTTGGCTCCGGGCATCCAAAATGTGGCCCGGGAATGGAGTTCTGGGAAGTCGAAGAGCACGAAGTGGCCTACAGTTGGTTCCGGGCATCCAAAATGTGGCCTGGGAATGGAGTTCTGGAAGGTCGAAGAGCACGAAGTGTGTGACTGTTGGCTTAAAACGACTTCTGCGGCACCCTGTCCGGCACCCGCCGAAGCACCTGTCCGGCACCCGCCCAGACCCCCTCTGTGGAGTCATCTGCTGCTCTCTTTTGAGACCATTAGAAACCTATCAGAACAAGCTGTTAGGTAAATTATCCCGGCAAAGCAACCTAACAGCCATGTGTAGGAGCCGGCCGGGGCAGCCGGCCGCCCTCCCCTCCTGCTCGTCCTCCTCCTCCTCCTCCTGCTCGTCCTCGTGCTCCTCCTGCTCGTCCTCTTTCTCCTGCTCCTCCTCCTCCTCCTCTTTCTCCTGCTCCTCTTCCTCCTCCTCCTCCTCCTCTTCCTCCTGCTCGTCCTCGTTCTCGTCCTCCTCGTCTTGCTCGTCCTCCTCCTCCTGGTGCTCTCTCCTCCTCCTCCTCCTCCTCCTCCTCCTCCTCCTCCTCCTGGTGGTCCTCGTTCTCCTTCTCCTGGTGCTCTCCCCCCCCCTCCTCCTCCTCCTCCTCGTCCTCGTCCTCCTCCTCCTCCTCCTCCTCCTCCTCTTCATCCTCCTCCTCCTCCTCC